>CAIIXF020000004.1:21620984-21945984 GCA_903813345.2 Owenia fusiformis
TCGATGTAAGTTTATTAATTCCAAAGTTTCAACATTTGTACAAAATCATTAATTACAAACCTACACACAAAGTTGCAATGTCATCTACTTAGAAACACGTGTATATTCGATTAGGGTGACATCTTCAAATATTAAAATACTCTGTACGATGCTGACATCTAGTGGTAGTTGGATATCACTACATTGATACAAATATATAACATTTATCGAGTATACATATTCAATAATTGTTTAACATTAAACACCGTTGGAATGTAATCATATGATATTGTTTACACGTGTATTGCGATTTAGCATTGAAATTGCAAACCTCGATTGAGTAAATTAGCATTTGAGGCTTTTTGAACACTGCATCAATGAGGATTTAAACCGACCTCTTTAAGAAAACTTACAACTATGTTGTTTTATTTGAAAATTACATTCAGAATTTAAAAAATACCACCAAATAGAATAAATTCTGGTCTTGAATAAATATGCAGATTTCCTAAAATCTTTTTTAAATACCTTTCCTAGATTTCAATATTGTTTAGCGATTCCTTAATTAAAACAAAAATACAAAGTGAACCGAGAAAGTTGGGAAGATCACATGAATTACATGAGTTTAATTGATTTATATCAGTCTAATTAAATACAATGGTAAATGAGATGGCTATAATTAAGTAGGCAAAGTCTGAATTTAGTCCAACAAACAAGTTTACGCCTACAGGGGGTGATATTCATATCATTGTATTCAAATATGTCCTAATAGAGTGTTTAAAATGGCAGCCATTTTGCTTTGTTTTTACGAGGTCTCTTAAGAGCTTTGGCTGAAATACCCGGTACTTTGTACGATGTGGCGCTTCTTTTGTAAATGAACCTAGGTGTATTATCGGTATAGCTAGGCATCCCTATTGCATCATCATCATCACTGGTTGATAGTCCTGCATCATCATTTTGTTTACTCGAGGTACCTTCCTTAAAGTCGCTATCGGATGGGGCATCCAATTTATTTTCCGAGGAAAACGTAGATGCATCATTACTCCCGGAATCAACTTGCTTCGTATGACTAGGTTTACGTGTACCTATTCCACCATCCATTTTATTAGTATAAGTTGGCGTCTGATCTATGGTTTTGTTATTACCCTCCTCAGTTTTACGCATAGAATTTTCGAGTCTGATATATTTATCATAAGGTATCAAAACTGATTTGATCATAGCTTCAGTTTTTGGATAAAATTATGAACGGATTTAATCAATAGACCCAAAACTGATGTATTACGTTTGATCAAGTCCTTTCTAAACTTCTTGCTTTTGGATTTGGACGCAATGTGTTGTAAAACTCTTTTATGATGTTTCAATTTTTGTTTATAAAAATTCGTGATAGGGAGACTACCGTGAAGTACGTTAAGAGCTACTTCACCTAGAACACGAAGTTGCGTTTCAGTAATTGTATTCAATAAAACTTTCATTTGCTGCAAAGTACTAGTCAAAAGAAATTTTAGGAAGTTTTTATTCCTTTTAATAAGTGCTGACATCGTGACATGTCTTTTATGTGTTGTCCGGTAACCGTCTGGATCTATACTGACACGTTCAATTAACTTTTGGGTTTATAAATGATTGGGTCTTCATCCGGAAATATACGTGTGTGTAATCTATATTCATCAACGCCATCTGGCGACATATCCACAACTATGTAACCGTATCTTTCCGAAGTGGCGTCCAAATAACTGTCCATAAAATATTTCGTTTTATCCGGATATATCTGACCAGCCAAACACTTTAGTTGTCTTTTATCACGATTTGCTTTGAAAATGATGAAATACTGCGTATTTAATGAAATATTTCTAGCGCTAGGACCCTGACACAAGGCGTTTTGTGTTAGAAAAAGGACATTCATATTTCTATGATGACATAATTGCGTGAATATTTTGGCGGCCTCTCTACTTTGACATACGCTAGCCATTAAATCATCTAGAACTAGAAATGTTGGTATCGCTATATCTTTCGTAAAATTTAAGATGTCTTCCTCGTCGACTAGTCCTTCGTGAAATATGATTTCATCTTTAAATTGTAGCTCCATATCGCTGTATAGGGATTGCCAAGTTGCGTAACAAAACAATATTTTGGTAGGTGAATTCGAACTATTTTGAAACAAGGCGTCTCTATGTTTTAGAATTTTGAAACACATGTTAGTTTTCCCCGATTGAGACGCTCCAATCATGGCAATAGAGGTAGGCGAATTAAAGGGCACCAGGCTATGTGTCATGACTTCGACGGTTGAACTTACAATGATAAATATTTGTTTTGCAAAGTCTTTTATTTAAACAATCGGGCCATTGATGATTTTAAATAAGTTAGTACCAAAGAACAAATATAATTTTTTACCTAATCCATTTTATTTCAATACACAATAGTATAACATACATAGAATATAAACAATTATATCTAATTAACTTTCTAAAGCCTGAATATTCGGTTTAACGCAGGTTTGACATTCTACATAAGTCACTGCGGATTTGGTAGAAAAGTGAGTCTTGAAATAATTTATGGTGATTAGATCGTTGTAATAAGTATCCTCGATATTATAGTCATGCAATATACCCAGTAAGCTTTCATTTCTACGAATATAACGATCCATTACAACCAAAGTATATTGGCCACAGATTGTACTTTCATCATCTTGAAGTCTCAAGTTATTGTATATAAATGTATCCGAATTATTTCGTATGAATACAAATAGACCATATTTTCGAGGATGACCACCCAAACTGTCAAAATACATACAAGTTTTCTGACCTAGCGTGTCAATCTTGAATACGAGTAAGACCCAATGTAATCCTGGGTGATCGTGCTTGGCCGTATTGACGATATAAACGGCTAATTTACTCGGAGAAAACCGCGGTAATTCGTCTTTGGCGCAAACCCTGAGGTAGGCGGTTTTTAAATAAGATGTAGATTCTAATATATGCCTTAATTGGAGAGAGTTCATTATGTTATGACGTTCCTAGCCTCGTCTATCTGAATAACTTTGGGAAACTCCGCCAATATCAGAATGTTGATCGCTTCTTGTAGAGGTTTTTGAAAATGACCATTGATTGACAAATTGCCACTTTTAATGATCGAGTTAACTTCTGTACTACCGATGTTATTAACGTCAAATCTCAAAATTAAAGACCCATGGGCGAATTCGTCTCTGGATATGCTCGCGTTTCGTTTTTGGTCGTTAAACTGGGGAAATAAGTTGTTGTAACACGTTATATACTTGTTCAGCAAACCACCTGTTCTGTAATCTAATGTTACGGGATTGGTCACGCTTAGTCCATCGACTAACACGTCTAGATAATCCAAGTTGAAATGTTGAAAGTTGAAAGGATTCAAATTGTACACGCCCATTTGAGATCGAGCTGTGACCATGACTAGGTATATCGTTTGAGGCACCCTACCTAGAAATAAATTATCGATTTGAAAATTGCGGTTTCCGGTGGCCACACTTAAACTTTTCATTTCTCTGCTGATGTACGGATATTGAGCCAAATTCGTCTTTAACGTTTGGGCGTGACCTTCCAATACACCGGGTGTCGGCTCAATTTTAGCAATTCTTAGAAATGCGTCGGTAATCTTAAACTTATAAGCTATGTCGTTATCATTAGCCGTTAGGTTAAATGCAGCCGGGGATGGTGTTAGTTTGACTTGAATATCAATGTTATTCAACAAATATTTTTCAATCTTAAAGATGTCAGCGTGCAATGGACCCGCCATTTCAACCTCCAAACTCTCGATCGTGTGCGCCATTCTCTTCAGGAACCCGTCATTTTTGGAGTCAAACCCGTTATGGTCGTTACCTAGACTGGCTTCATCCTTAAAATACATTTGTGATGATAAGTAACCTTGCATATCTGCCGCTGATGTGTTTAGTAATGTTTGAATATAACTTTTGTACGGGTAATAAGGTCCCGATGTTGAAATTGATTTTTGCTGCATTTGAACATCCACTTGCGAGAATAATGAATGTAACCAAAGATTAGCGCAAGTAACTTTGGGTGCAGATGCCGCGGGGTCATTTGGATCTAAAGGCAATGGACTCCCATCCGGCATGGTTATTTTTGCCTTGACGAATAACACCGTTTTACTCAAATCTAAGTAGTGATCTCCGTTATTTGTTATATCGAAGGTTAATGGATTACCATCTGATAAATTGATCGGTCTAAAATTGACGTATTTCAACTGTTTCGTGCTGACATCAGTCTCGCGAGATTCGAAAATCATAAACTGCTCGTTCACAACCTCGCTGGAACTGTCCATAATGTTATCCATTTTTATTTATTTGTTTTTGTTTTATCTGTTTTTCCCTTTTAATCAAATATGGTACTTATACCGAGCGTGTTATTTTCACGTTTTCCACGTTTTTTCTTTAATACGGTGTTACTCCCTTCGATACCTTTGGTACGTGTGGTCTTACTTTTAAATACGGTAGGTTTTATAGATTTAATCCGGGGGCCTGTATCTACGATGTTATCACGACGCATGCGCGCTCTAGCTCTTTGAACACTAGCTTCAGATGGCGATATCATAGTTACACGCGACCCACTTCCGGTTTGATTGGTACCACCGCTTTTCAAAGGAACGTAATGAGCCTTGTTTACTTTAATTTTACCCATTTTTTTCTCGGGCTTTGAGAACAAATCTGTCCAGATATCCATACCCTCTGTATAATCTTAGATTGGCGAAAAGTTTACTTAAATATGTAATCTCTTTTTAAAATGTAAAACGCAGGTTGTGGGGCTATTATTCGTAAATTCCACGGGTGAACCGTCCTGATAAGTCAAGGTAATACTGATCTCGTTAAAGTTGTTTAGTCCTAAATCCAAGTAATATATATTTTTGAATTGGCAGTATGTCTTAGATGTCGATATAGTACGTAGGATCGTCCTCGAAGTTGGTCCTACTAATGATTCGCCTACTATATTACAATATACGTATATTAATCCTTTATTTATATGTTTACCTAGACAAATTTCGGTTAAACCGCAAGTCCAATTTTCTAATTTTTTAAATGTTTGGTAATTGGGTAACTTGCTGGTAAATTTACTCTGAGTGTTATCTGCGTAATAAATTAAGGAATCATCGCTCGAAAGATGTGCGTACGTCTGTTTCAAACTCATAACTAAATTAACTAGTAATGTATCTTCTTAAATACCCAGGTGCGAGGCGAATATTTTTCGGCTCATTGATCTAGAAGTACGATTCTCGCTTCAGGCATGAGAGGTCCCGGGTTCGAATCCCGAACGGGCCTATTTTTTTGTATAAATGATTTCATTTTAATTACCATGTCTTTAAATTTCAGAGATATTCTTAACATTCACCCAGGAATTGAATTTTTTCGGCCAGAACTTCCATTTTACTAACGCCAATCTGTTGTTTGGTAATCGTCCCTTATATTTAAGAATATGATCTATCTGAAATAACTGGTCCGGTTTAGTGGTCACCCTATTCAATTCTTCGTTATAGAATGTGCCTTTTATATCATCGTCGTTATAATCCATCAATTTATAAACGGGTACACCGTCCCTCTTATATTTACTTTTAATTTTGAATATTTCACCTGTCCATCGCGCGTGATATTCCTTCTGAAATGGTTGCCGTAACGTAGATATACGTACTAAATCGTGGACTTTAAATTTAAAAACAACCTTTGATTTTCGTTTCTTTGCCACATTTTCTTTCTTGACATTTACGTTTTTAACACGTTCCCGTTGTTCACGTTGCTTTTGCCTCGTCAACTGTTCATGCATAACTTCGTATTGGGTGGCTTCATTCACGCTAGATGGCGCCCTACCGATAGTTCTATGAAATGTTTCGTTGTAACCATTTACTATGTCCATTAGAACATCGACGTAACGATTAGATTGACGAGCAATCATGTATCTGTGTACTCGGCCAGAGATTGTTTTAATAGCTCTCTCGATAAAGTTGCTTTTTGTTTCGTTCAGACTGAAGATTTGTTTAATTCCTAATTTATCTAAATATACCTTCAAGAGATTGTTGGCAAATTCTTTTCCCAGGTCAAACCTAAAGATGGCGGGGTGTTTAGCTTCGCCTAAATCATCCAAAATGCTTTTGATAGCTTGAAATGTCTCCTTCGCCGTTTTAGTTTTTAATAGTTTCGCGTGTACAAATTTACTGAAAACGTCAATGATCAAGAGAACGTAAGAAAAATTATCGTTGTCTGATTTTAATTTGCTATAATCTATCAAATCGGCTTCCATCATATAATGAATTCCCAATGTATCAACTGGACTTCTTTTAAATTTTCTCTTTACAGGTTTATACATTATGTAAGATTCAACACCATTCAAAAAATCCTTTACCATTTTTAATGTTATGTCGTTTCTAAGTTCTTTGATACTTTTGTAAAATTTAGATGGTGATGTAAAGCTATCCTTAAATGTAGGGTCGAAATACAACCGACTAAGATAACGTCTAACCTCCTCATCCATGTCAAAAACTGAAGTGTTGTTAGAATTGTGACTTGGTTCTTTATAAGTGAATGCGACTTTAAAACCATTGTTCATTGGTAGACAAAATGAAAAAAATATCGAAATTTTTCGCAAGGGCAAAACATTTGTTTGACAAAAATGAATCGTAATTACATAGTTTGATGTATACGGTCTTAAAATGTTTAATTAAGTAAGAATGAAAAAATAAAATTGAAAATTTTTGTAAGGGTAAAAAATTGTCGGACAAAAATGAAGCGTTTAGAGATCATATAGCGGGTATATGGGCTTAGGATGTTGAAAGAAGTTAAAAATAAAAAAAAATAAAACTGAAAATTTTTGTAAGGGTAAACATTTTTGGACAAAAAATGAAGCGTGCTAACATCTTTTAGTCTTTATACAGACTCGGACTGCTGAAATAAGTGAAAATTAATAAAATATCGAAAAATTTTGCGAGGGTAAAACATTTTCCTGACGAAAATTAAGTGTTTTGACATGTTATAATATGTATACGATCTTAGGATATTGAAATAAGTAAAAAATGAAAAAAAAATGAATTGAAAATTTTTGTAAGGGTAAAACGTTTGTTGGTCAAAAATGAAGTGTTTTGACATGTTGTAGTATGTATACGGTCTAAGGATGTCGAAATAAATAAAAATGAAAAAATGAAAATTTTTGTAAGGGTAAAATTTTTTGACAAAAATGAAGCGTTTAGAGATCATATAGCGAGTATATGGGCTTAGGATGTTGAAAAAAGTTTAAAATAAAAAAATAAAACTGAAAATTTTTGTAAGGGTAAACATTTTTTGGACAAAAAATGAAGCGTGCTAACATCTTTTAGTCTTTATACAGACTCGGACTGCTGAAATAAGTGAAAATTAATAAAATATCGAAAAATTTTGCGAGGGTAAAACATTTGCCTGACGAAAATTAAGTGTTTTGACATGTTATAATATGTATACGATCTTAGGATATTGAAATAAGTAAAAAATGAAAAAAAATGAATTGAAAATTTTTGTAAGGGTAAAACGTTTGTTGGTCAAAAATGAAGTGTTTTGACATGTTGTAGTATGTATACGGTCTAAGGATGTCGAAATAAATAAAAATGAAAAAATGAAAATTTTTGTAAGGGTAAAATTTTTTGACAAAAATGAAGCGTTTAGAGATCATATAGCGAGTATATGGGCTTAGGATGTTGAAAAAAGTTAAAAATAAAAAAATAAAACTGAAAATTTTTGTAAGGGTAAACATTTTTTGGACAAAAAATGAAGCGTGCTAACATCTTTTAGTCTTTATACAGACTCGGACTGCTGAAATAAGTGAAAATTAATAAAATATCGAAAAATTTTGCGAGGGTAAAACATTAGCCTGACGAAAATTAAGTGTTTTGACATGTTATAATATGTATACGATCTTAGGATATTGAAATAAGTTAAAATGAAAAAAAAATGAATTGAAAATTTTTGTAAGGGTAAAACGTTTGTTGGTCAAAAATGAAGTGTTTTGACATGTTGTAGTATGTATACGGTCTAAGGATGTCGAAATAAATAAAAATGAAAAAATGAAAATTTTTGTAAGGGTAAAATGACAAAAATGAAGCGCGCTTACATCTTTCATTCTTTATGTGGACTTAAGACAATAAGTGAAAAAATGAAAAATAAAATCGAAAATTTACGCGAGGGTTAAAAGATTGTTGGATAAATATGTAATGTTCTGACATTATATAGTCGTATATGGACTCGGGATGTTGAAATAAGTGAACAATGTAAAATAAGATTTTTGCGAGGCTATACTTGTAAATAAAAATAAATAAATTTCAAAATTCCCCCAAAAATTCTCAAGATGTAATTGATCTCATTGTGAAAGCGAGGGGGACAAAACAGGGAATCTACTTTTTTGCCCTAAGTAAACTTTTATTTATCAATATATCCGTTTAAAGACTGTCTCGATTATTAATTAACCTATTCACAATACTGAAGCTAGATTATCGATTGACGGCCATTTCGCCCTAGCCGCTGAAGTAATTAACGAGGTCGATACATTATTCGCACATGTACAACCATCAAAACACTTAATTATTGAAGTATGTACCGGCAAGTACGTTCCGAGAGGGTTTATCGATTATCATTTTGCAATTACGAGGTCATCTCATTAATTAGATCGCGCAGCTGTCGAGATACATAATAAACGGACGAGAAACGTACCGGTAAGTACGGACTCGGTCAGATTATCGATTACCAATCAGCCAGCCGTCGGATTTAATTAACCTCGTTCGGCGCGATTAATAAGGTCAGTCACGTGGTCAAAATTGACCAATCAGAGCGTAGTCACGTGGCTTAAATTGGCCAATCAGAACGCTTTAAATCCCGGGTCACGGTGCTTAATTTGGTCTCAAAAGTTCATGGTATACCCCTTACTACTCACATTATGTCAGGCATTGGAGCATCTTGCCTCATATACTGATAAAAAACATCTCCCAAGACCCTATCCCTATCCAACACAGGAGAATTTACCAACCTTCGTATATGATTACCCAAAACCTTATAATCACCGTATAAAATGTTTCAACTGTACCCGGTACCAGGGGGCTCATCACGAAGATGTTTGAATCAGAATTGGAGGTCGGAAAACGAGCAGTAGCTCATCCTGAGGGTCAGGGGTCAGCTAATATAGAGAATGATGGACCCGAAAATAAATCAAAACTTCATGTCGGATATTATTTTGATAATCAGATTACAGAACCCTCAACTAACACTGAAGCTATAATGCATGGAGTACATATGGGCATACCCCTATATTGATAACTGATTGCGTAGTAGGAAGTGTTCACATGGACTTATCAAAACGTAAGTCTGTATTGGCAAATGTTTCAGCCATCAAAACGATCAGACCAAGAGGGGAGCAGTGTAACAGAAATGCACTATTTCTGTTTTATATTTATATTTTAGGGATGTCAAAAATATTTAGACTGGGTCATATTTAAATGTTCACTATTTTAGTTAAGTCAAATAGTGTTGGTTTCATAATTTCTTTGAAATTCCCAGTTCATAAATCATTGCATTCAGATCTTAATTCAATGCTCTGGCCATTATAGCCCTCTGTCATAAAAATTTGAATGTTTGTCTTACAGAGTTGTAAATTAAGTTTGCACGCTCGGTAGCATGTTGTCCAGATTTACTCTTTCACTTGAATTTAATTTCGTTCACTATCAACTTTGTATGACACTCTGAAATATTTAATTATAAAGCCTTTGTTTATTGGAAGACAAATATACTGCTATTGTCCCAAGGTGCACATGTACATCTGTGAGAATTCTCTCCTTGGTGAAATCATCCCACCCCCAGACAAAGAATATTTTATGATGGGTGTAGTTTAGTGCAACTAAATATGTATTTCTAAATGCTTGAATATGCATTGTTTATGAATCATGTAAATGTAATTAGATGTTGTAACTAACTTTGATCTGATGTGTATCGACAGTTCCTGGAGAAACATTTATTTCAGACCACAGCAGTAGATCATATTCACCCCTCACTGCAGCCATTAAAGTGATCACTTACACATTCCTTTGTTTGCCAATGCAGATACGTGGTTATAAGAGAGGCAAGGGTAGTGTTCCATATAATCAAACTGTCCCCAAAAATCTCTATCAAATCAGATCAACCTGTTCAAATTGAGATCCACCCTTATTCTAAGAACTCCAAGAACTGTATGTATACTGATGTATAACTTTTAAATAATAGAGAAGATTTTTAGAAATATCATACAAGCTTCTTTAGACAATGTTATAATCATGAAGATGTAATTTCGAATAAGGATAGCTTTTAGCTTTTAAAAAAAGCATACAACTTTTGAAAATGTTATACAAACTTTGGTAGATGCTATCCAACATTCATATATGGGACAATTTACGATAATTGATATTTTAAAAGTCTGTCGTTGTACTAGATACTGCGACAAATATGTTGATTTCATGGACATGCAATATGTTATTTTTTGTTGACCAGACTTTAAGTAATTATTACCACAAGGTACCTGTTTGGAATATTGATTATCTTTATAAAATATATCACTTTAATGATGGATTTTAGGCAATTAAGAAATATTTTATTTTTTCAGCAAATATAAACTCGGATTTCTTAACCTAAAATGTATCGATTGCGTTGATATTTTTGAGCATGTTAATAGAAAGTATGTCCTACCAACTCTTGAAAGCAAGATGTTTGATATGTCTTAGTCACATAATTAAGTATGTTTTACTATATGTATACGATTTGTCAAATATTTGTATCCTCCAATACATCGGCCATATTAATATACAGTATTGATGCATCAAAAGCTAGTTGTATTCCTATTTTTACGTTTATTTTTAATAACAGCAAAGAATGTGTATAACTTTATGGGAGAAGCGATGCATGTAACCTTTACATTGGGCATCGGTTTCTTTACGAAAACTAAGACTTTACTCCATCATCTACTGTAGCTAAGACACATTTTATTTTTCTCATACAGTAGGTTATTATTTTATCAAGCAAAGGGTAATGGTTAAAAATAGAAAATTGAATTTCATCGTTTCACAAAAAACGTTGTAGAAACGAACGTTTTGATAATATAATATAATACAAAAGCGCCGTTTTTTACCGTTTTTACGCACATTTGATCAAGTCTGACGCAGAATTGACAACTTATTGCGTTTGATTGACGCACTTTGATCCCCAGATAGACTAATACAGTAATAGTATTTACAATTAATCTTAAAAAATACAATGTAGAAAAATCAATACAGTATAGTATAAGATGCAATATCCATGGATGAGTAGTTTTTATATGCAGATTTGAATATATTTAGTGGAGTGGATCATTTTTAATATTACCTAGTAGAGCATTCGAAAAATTTGGACATTAGCATAAAAATATTTAATATTTAGTCTTTGAATAGGAGAGAAGTGTGTTAAAGTCTCTCACGGCTAAGACAGAAATCTCAATTTCAGAAAATTATATTTTTGAACATTTTTGGTGATTTCACCGAGAGCATGCCTGGACGGCAAATGTGATGTCTCTAGATCTGAAAGTCGTTGATGCTATCCAAGTACAACAATCTTTGATCCATTGAACACTCTACACAAAAAAAATCACTAGATTCCTTTATTATTGAGAAAGTTTTTCCAAGATTAATGGGTGGCATTTTTTGGGTCACCCCGTAGCAGGCCCTTGCAAATGTCCTCTTGAATAGACCTCCTTTGTCCTGGGGAATCAACATATTATATATTTAAACCAAATCCGTCAAGTGGTATTTGAGTTGAGGTCAAAGGAGCTAAATATGACAACACAGAGTCCGATTTGTAGAAAATAGATCTATATCTACAGACAAAAATGTATTTTGATAATTTAAATACTAATGAAAAGTGAACTATTTCTGTTGTACCGAACATAATATTTTTTACTGAGTCCTAAGTTTTACACCTCTCGGGCCGCAGTTCCGTGATGTTGTTGTAAAAATCCAAATCATGACATTGCATTGTCCAAAAATAATTAGCTGATATCAAAAACATTCACCATACTATGGAATCAAAGGAATGTGTTCTCCAGGTATCTTATCGTTGTAAATTTAATCCAAATCATGACATTGCATTGTCCAAAAATAAGCTGATATCAAAAACATGCAGCATATTATGGAATCAAAGGAATGTGTTCTCCAGGTATCTCATCTTTGGACTTACAACAAAACTTTGTTGTAAGATGATATAAGGCCAGAAGTAATGTGCACGAAGCTCCCACAAGACCCATAATAAATGCTGTCCATGGGAAACCTACTTTATCTAATAAAGATCCGCCTCCAATGGCACCCGCAAATCCTCTGAAAAATGAATCAGAAATTCAACAATTTTAGAAGAAAATATTATTTCACAGTAATTGGATACACTGATTTATTCCAAACATTTTACCTGGAGCAACAATTTGCGGTTGGGTTATTCAAGCTATAGACCTTTGGGATAAACTCGTTAAAGAAATCACCGGAATAATCAGAGGTTTACATACAAAAGACAATTAGTCTCGGTTTGGAGAACAATCTACTGGGCTAAAAATCATTTTTATGAAAATCATAGAAATAACACCCAAATTAAATGACATCATGCGCATCTAACAAAAAGAACCATACTTGGCTAACATGGTAGCATATTTTCAAAGTTGTAGACGTTTTCAATTTTTTCAACTGCACATTATTAGATTTCTAAACGTATGGCAAACTTAAGTAGCAACCATTTAAAATTAAAAAAAATACTCAGATGCGAGAAGGTAGTTACCACTTTCGCCACCAGGTGGCTGATTCGGGGGAAATAAAGTGGCAGGGTATTACCCTTATGTATCTGATAGTTTGACAAATTAAGATATGTCCAGTAAAAGAATTATCTGCCCAATACAAGAAGATATTTCACTTTCTGTGATTTTACAACATGGGGTCTACATGAGGACCTGTGGCCCTTTCCACGAGTCTACTCTTTTGAGTATTTCAGATTTCCTTGTGAGCAGGCTAATGCTCCTGATTGTTAAGGGATTCGTGTGCAGTGCTTTGTTTATATCAATATTTCAATAACTTAGATGCGAGTAGGCAGTTACCAGTTTCACCACCAGGTGGCTCATTTGGGTCAGATAGCATGACAGGTATAGTAGAAAGATAAGATTTTTCGTGATACATGTACTACAATTTTATGAATAAAAAGTTCACCATAAAGTTTACGTTGACCGATGGAGAAGCGGCTTTTTTAAATGACGCAATTAGCTGCGTAATTAAAAGCCAATGAGAATACAGACCATTCAAATGACGTTTTCAACTTGGTACCATCTAGTAGATTGTCTAGTCAAACAAAACTAACTTGGCACTGATAGAGGATTAAATTCTTATCACTACATACATTTGAATTTGGAATTCTGATCTGTCTTACCCAATAGAATAAGCTGATGTGTAAAGTCCTGAAGTTATTCCATAAGTTTCAAGATTGTCAGGGTATCCACTTTCACTGAAAATGAAAAAAGACATAATGTTATAACTAAAGCCCGATTATATTCTATACATGATGAATAAAAAGATCAAAGGATATAGTGAATTTCTCCATAGTACGAGGGTTGTCCCAGAAGTAATGCACTATATGCTCTAACTTTATCAATAATTGATACTTTTCCATGAAATTTTCAGTAAATGTTCCTTAGAGACATTTTGATCATGCTACAAATTTTCATGTTGACTGATAAAACTGTATTGATAGGTATAACTAGAGATCTAACGATCTAAGATTGCAAGCAATCTTACGGAGGCCCTATATTCGTTTCTGAACATTCAAAGGCCAGCCAAAGGTCAAATCTCTAATACAAGGTCATATATGAACTCCAGACGACTTGTAGATGATTTTTTAAAAAGGTTTGGTCGAATTAATGCAAGTTGAAATTTGACCTTGAAAAATTCCGAAATTTGACCTTTTTTCAGTTTTTGAGCTATAATATCTCAAAACTGGAGCCAAATTTTAATAGATAATCAATTGCTAATATGTGTAGAACCTTTAGTAGAGGAATATATATTCTGACTTTCATTTAAAAATATTGATTTGTAGTCTCCAATTTTGAGAAACTTAGAAAACACAGTTTGTGATTTCGTTTGATGACCTTGACCTTTGACCTTGCAAATTTTACTTTTTTAGACGTCAGAAGGTCTTTTGTGAATAAATATACCTAAATTTGAATCCAGAAAATTGATCTGAAAAATCAAATTTTTTGACCTTTCGGAGGTAAGTAGTAAGGTCAAAAGTAAGATCAGATTTGGAATCCTGAGAACTTGTAGATGAGTTTTAAAAAAAAAATTGGTCAATTTGAAGCAAGTTGAAATTAAGTCTTGAAAAGTTTCGAAATTTGACTTTTTTCAGTTTTTGAGTTCCAATATCTCAAAACTGGTACACAGTTTTAATAAATAGTCAATTGCTAATATGTGTAGAACCTATAGAGGAATATATATCCTGACTTTCATGAACAAATATTGATTTGTAGTCTCCAATTTTGAGAAACTTAGAAAACACAGTTTGTGATTTAGTTTGATGACCTTGACCTTTGAGTCTTTGACCTTGCAAATTTTACTTGTTTAGACCTCGGTGGGGCTTTTTCGATCAAATATACCTAAATTTGAATCCTGAAAATCAATTTGAAAAATCAACTTTTTTGACCTTTCGAAGGTCACTGAAGGTCAACCAAAGGTCAAAGGTCAAAAGAAAGGTCAGATTTGAGTTCCTGAGAACTTGTAGATGATTTTCAAAAAAAAAATTGGTCAATTTGAAGCAAGTTGAAATTTAGTCTTGAAAAGTTTCAAAATTTGACCTTTTTTCAGTTTTTGAGTTCTTATAACTCAAAACTGGTACACAATTTTAATAGATAATCAATTGCTAATATCTGTAGAACCTATAGAGGAATATATATCCTGACTTTCATGAAAAAATATTGATTTGTAGTCACCAATTTTGAGAAACTTAGAAAACACAGTTTGTGATTTCGTTTGATGACCTTGACCTTTGACCTTGCAAATTTTACTTTTTTAGACCTCTTAAGTTCTTTTGTGATTAAATGCACCTAAATTTGAATCCAGAAAATCGATTTGAAAAATCAACTTTTTTTTACCTTTCTGAGGTAACTGAAGTTCAACCAAAGGTCAAAGGTCAAAACTAAGGTCAGATTTGAGTTCCTGAGATCTTGTAGATGCTTTATAAAAAAAAGTTTGGTCAATTTAGAGCAAGTTGAGATTTGACCTTGAAAAATTTCGAAAGTTTACCTTTTTTCAGTTTTTGAGTTCTAATATCTCAAAACTGGAGCAAAATTTTAATAAATAGTCAATTGCTAATATGTGTAGAACCTTTAGAGGAATATATATTCTGACTTTCAGGAAAAAAAATTGATTTGTAGTCTCCAATTTTGAGAAACTTAGAAAACACAGTTTGTGATTTCGTTTGATGACCTTGACCTTTGACCTTGCAAATTTTACTTTTTTAGACCTCAGAAGGTCTTTTGTGAATAAATATACCTAAATTTGAATCCAGAAAATCGATTTGAAAAATCAACTTTTTTGACCTTTCGGAGGTCACTGAAGGTCAACGAAAGGTCAAAGGTCAAAAGTAAGGTCAGATTTAGAATCCTTAGAACTTGTAGATGAGTTTTAAAAAAACAATTGGTCAATTTGAAGCAAGTTGAAAAAAGACCTTTTTTGACCTTTTTTTGACCTTCAATATCTCAAAATCTAGGCAAAATTTCTCTAGACGGCAAAAGGCTAAGACTAATAGAATACTAATATCTATCTGTATGCAAAAATTCAGCCAAAAATATTGAAGTGTAGTGTCAGGATTTGAGAAACTTGAAAAAAACTTAGATTTGACCTACATTTTGACCTTTGACCTTGACCTAGATAAAAATTCCTTTCCCGCCAAGTTCAGCCAAGGTCCCTAGTAGGTGCATATAGTAGATAGTTGAAAGGTAGTTGGAAGTAGGAGAAAAAGGTTTAGGAAGAATAAATAAATAAAGAAATAAAGAATAATATCTATAAAATTAATAGGAGGCCCCCCGTTGGGGCCTCCTAATAAAATCAAGTTGGTGAGTTTGGGTAGGGCGGGGCAGGTTATACAGTCACGTCGCAAGGAATAAAAAAAATTGAAAATATGAAATAATTAATCAACAAATACCATTTTGTGTAGCGATAAGAAGTATGCTCAAAAATACATAATAAGATACTAAATTACTTTGAGCACATCCTAGATTTAATGGATGTATATTGCACAGTATCCCATTTCACATTTTCTCAAAACATGGCCCTTTGCATGTTTATGTACTTTTGATGCCTGTTAGGTCAGACAGACTTGGCAATTTCTTCTACTGTGACTTTCGAGTTTTTGTCTCCCATGTTTCGAGTTGTCATCCAGGGCCCAGACATTTCTTTTAAATCTCTTCTGCCACCTCATAATTGTAGTTCTATCTAGTATATACTCCTTTTATACTTTCTTCATGGTAGCATAAGTTTTGCGTGGCTTTGAATCAAAATGAAGTAGGCCACCAAAATCAAGGTCTTCTGTTATCAGGTGAGAATTGCAGCCATTTTGCAACTTCTTGACTGTGACTGTATTTGAATTTGTGACTATTGAATTGTGGTATTATGACATCACAGTGCTAAATGACATTATTTGTACTTGGTTAAGATCATGCTGAATAACTTTAACGATTTCTGAAACATTTTGATAATTTAAAGAAAGAAATATTAATAAAATAACACTTTGGATCTTGTCATAATAAGAAAAATTGGTACCTGCCCCGCCCACCCCTACCCCATGTTGCGATAGAAACCATATTAAGATTTAATATCAATGTTTGATGTTGAAACTTCATGCTATAAGAGATAAAACTTCAATTGTGCATTACTTCTGGGACCACCCTCGTATTGTTCAATTGTGGTTGGGCTGGTTGTTTTGGGGCTTCCTCTCAGATTCAAAGCAAACGTATCATACTTTTCTTTGAAATAGCAAATATAAGGTATAAACAAATCACAAATAAAACCTTTTGAACAAAATGAATTTTGAATTTTTTCCAGATATGTTATTGAAACAGGCAGGTGGGTGGGTGTGGGGGGGGCGGACCGACTGACCGACTGACAGACAGGTAGTTAAAGAAGAACATCTCACTCACAATGCAGCAACCAAAAGTTCCTGGAGTGGGGGGACTAGAAGATGAGAAATACCTAAGCCTAGCACTACATTGCCCACAACATTCAACCAGAGCGATTCCCTAGAAAAATACAAGCAATAAAGAAAACTAGGTTTTTCAGGTATCAACTTTGATTGCTATTTTATGGCCAACTCATCTAAATATGAACAGTACCAGTAGATTCATATTCATATCTAAATGAGTTGGCCATAAAGAGCAATGGTACATCTACATACAAACATACTTTTATAATCTAAATCAAAATATATAAAACTGTCACTAAATAACATCAATCATTACCCTTATAAAAAATTCAACCTTGAAAGTCCGAATTTAAACCGTTGCACAATCATTGTACAATCATTGATCCGATCATTTTTACAACCATGCCAACCGTTACAATGCAACCATTACAATTTTGGTTGTAAACTCAGTGAAATGTTTCAATCATATGTAATCATTGTAAACGCTTGACAATTTTAGTTGCATTTCTTGCAACCGTTTCAATCGAATGCAACCCTTTAAAACTATGGCAATTTTATCTCAATACAACATAAAATAATTATCTTGCTCTTTAAAAAATATATTTCAAATGTGTGTATTTCTATTTCATGCATACTGTACATGTCAGAATTTAAATGGTTTTGATCAAAAAGATATTTAAAGTATTGAAATAGTTAAGTAAACTATCATCTAACAGCAATGCTAAGGCATAGCAAATCCCCCTCGCTGTCATGACTATCATTTTTACAAAATCACTTCACTACTTTTTAAGTTATTGCAAAATCATTTGAAAAAAATTTGATTGGGTCAAGTCTTGGATTTTACACTTCACCTTGCAATCATCGCAATTATAAAGGAAGGAAGATGTGTCTGGAAGGAAGAAATCCTTCAATGGGAAAATAATCTGTTTTGATTTGATATTTTTGATTTGATAGAGAAAATGCAATCAGACATTACAGGATGTGTTTTAAATAATTAAGTTGATAAGCATAACTTAAAAAACTCTGATTACAGTTAGACTCAGTCTATCTAGTTTGATTAGAGTCTGCTTTGAAGGATGTGTCTAAAGAAGCTTTATTAATCCATAAACAAAACAAAAATAATTCGGCAAGGCAAAACAAACCTTATTATATCAGTTTGATTAGAGTCTGCTATAAAGGAAGCATCCTATGTAATTTAAATTATTTCATACACAGAACTTGATAAATAATTTGCCAAAGAAAATCTCCCTTATTTTCCTCCAGATTTTTCCAAGTTTAGAGTTTTGAAAAATAAGCCCTGTTTTTGGTTTTTATTTTTTAATCATCAACACATATCATTTAAACTGAAAACACTTTTCAGTACAAATGCTCTGCCCTAGTGAATAAAGTAAAACCATGGACTTTCAATCTATTGAATGCCTATGGTAAAACAAACTAAATAAAAATGAAATAAAAAATTCTGAAAATATTATTTACAGTTTCATATACTTGCTATTTGAGATTTCTCAGCACTTATTGAAGTAATTGAATAAAGAAATAAACCATCAAAAATCTGAAAACACTTTTTAAATTTTAACTCCCTCCCCCTCTGCATGAAAAAGATAATTAAAATAAATATATAGTATAACACAAGATGAAAATAGATATAACAGAAACTAGGACTATGAACCCTTTTTCTGGTCAAGCATTTTAATTAGCCGTTCAACCGTTTTAATTAGCTGTTCAACCGTTTTGATTAGCTGTTCAACCGTTTTAATTGGCTGTTCAAGCATTTTGATTTTCTTAAACCCATGAGAATATCAATATGTAGTAGGTATTGTTGTGTTGAAAGAACATGGTAATTAAATCTGTTGTGAAAATGTGTTTCACACATAATATACAGTCAATATCAAAATAGTCCTCTTGTTTGTATTTTTTAAATTTTAGTGAGTCATACTCTTGATATTTGGTGTTAACTACACATGGATACATTTGAAGACCCATTTTGCTGGGGGGGGCTGACTTCTGGCCTGTTCATTGTATATAAACTTTTGCGGGGGTCCTGAGCTAAACCCTCCGATATCAATATGTTCCCAAACCAATCTATTTGTATATCATGGGTATAGCAATAATCCATCTACCTTGACAAAATTTTACTGAAATTATTAATTCAGATGTTTTCCATTGAAACTGTGAAAATTAAGTCTTTGGTGCCTGAATGCATTATTACTATAAAAAAAATTTCACTAAATAAAGCAATCAACTTGTGATTACATGTTTGTATTATTTTGTACATCATACCCTGCTTCTTTTGATCATACATGTATATCAGTCTAATCATGAACAAAAACAATGGTGTCTCATCTTGTGATCAAGTTTAAAGGAAATCTTAAGATTTTCCTTGGTCAATTTCTTAACCAAATTGGAATTTTGCTCAATTCTTTTCATAATTAACATTAAAAATACATTATTTTGGCAATATCAGATAATGGGAAATAAACACTAGATATGGTACTTTTAATTGTGTAAATAATGTAAATGACAGAGAACATAAATTATCATATGCCATTGAGTGGAAAACTAGTCTGGTATCGCATTCCTAAATCCGTACTGGAGAAAGAAACATATGAACATGAATTTAGTAATTTACTATAATAAACATATGCATGTATGCTTGCAGAAAAAATATCCTAATATACTGTTGTGAATAGAGGTAGATTCAAATCCTTACTTAAAGATAATTTTAATTCAAGTAAAATGATTACTTTTTTGGAACGATACCAATTCAGGATGGTTGCAGGGCTTGAACTATGTAATCATTGAACAAAACGTATTGCAACCATTTACATTTCAATGTGAAATGGTTGCAGTTTACAATGGTCGCAGATTACAATGATTGTATAGAAATGGTTGCGCAGTTATTGAAAAAGAGTTGACTTTGTTTGGTTGAACGCAATGGTTGCACAATGATTGCTTATCACCGTACAATGGTTTTTCCTTTGATCTTAGTAGTTGAAACAATCAGTATTCAATGATTGATGGAAACGGTTTAAATTCGGACTTTCAAGGAATTTCGGAATTTTTTATAAGGGTATTGTACTAAGTCGGGAATATACTGTACGTATATATACCTTTCAGATATTTTAACACATTGATCTAAAATACGATATTATATGTTGCTCATTTCTCCTCTCATAACCATTCAAGAGGGATTTTTTATTATATAGTTAGTCCAAATATGTTCTTACATAGGTAGAGACAGAAATGGCACTGGCCCTATTAATGACAATGATACTAAAATCAACATTCCTCCTAAAGCCATCGCACTTTTACACCAGCCCTACAAAATGACAGAAAATAACATGAGGCATAATAACAAACTAAGCACTAAGCCGGTTGCATACATTTATTGTCAAAGAGTGAAAATGTAAGTGTACGTTTTTCAGTTCACAACCATGGCACCCCATATTGCCTAAACTTTAGAGATGTCTATAACATGTTTTAAATCATGATACCATTCTAAACCTGTTTTAGGTTAGGTTAAAGATGTTAATTCTATTGGAAATATCTGAGTGTATTAAGTTCATGATAAATCTTTTTTAACAGAGATTTTTGAACAAAGATGTCTTTGGAAAGATCTCAGCATACATTTAAGGAACTGTTTAGAGTAAGTTCACATAAAAAGGTATCAATATTGATGAAAGGGGTCCCAGATTTCCCTACCCTATCTATTCATATTTAAATGAGTTGCCCATAAAATACAGAGTGTCCATGAGAAAAGTGAACCCAACTTCAAAAGTGGTTTACTTGAATCCTGAGTTTAAATTCTGTAATTCAAAGGAGGATCCGTTTGTTCTTAATCAAATGATACCTCGATCATTATGTAACTGGCTGATTATGACAATCAGGGTCTCGTAATGGACTGGATTCGGGGCTGTGTAATTCTCTCCTAAGTAAGAAATTTTGATAAAAAGCTGAACTAAAAAAGTTAGTTTTACATTTTATTGAGAGATTGTTGAATAACTGTACATGTACCTTTTTGTCCATGATCCAGCCAAGAAAGGGGGCTGTCAAGGCATATACCGCGGGTGCCACAAGGAACACAATGCCAAGCAAGAGTGGACTTAAATGGAACTGGAATAAATAGTCATAAAGTCTGGGCATCATATTATAGTTGATTTTGAGTCATTGTTTAATGCTTGCCAAACAAAAAATGCCACTCACATGTGCCAAATACTGATTTCTTTTTCTACATGACGTCTGGCTTGTCCTCTAGCACATGAAAACTAAGCTCAATAGAGCAACTCCACAAGAAGTTTCAGATGACCAGCCAATTATTTGGCAATGCACATTTTTGAGCGTTACAAGATGTGCTCGACTTACAAGGAAAATGTCAATTTAATTGATTTCAAGATGATAAAGTTGTCATCAGAACTTATTTACGAAGTAATGTTACAAAAGGTGGATGGCATTTTGTTTAGAATCCAGAATCCAGGTGTGCCTGTGGACATTTAGAAAATATTAACGCACATAAAGGTGCATCTTGTTGAGCTATTCATCTAAAAGTTCTTGTGAAGATGCTTCATAGAGCCTGAGTTCAATGTGCTAAAGAACAAGTCAGATATGCTGAAAACAAGTGGGTGGGTGGCATTTTTTGTGTCACCCTCTATATCCATGTATGGGATGTAATTATGAATTAGAATCCATCAATTTTTGCAAAGGACCGCGAGTTGTTTGTAGGATGAGTTTTTTCATCCAAAAACATGAATACACTTTAAAAAGTTTTATGACAATAAGATTACATATAATCATAAGGGGATAGATCCCAATCTGCTCTGTACGGTGCCATTTGTACTTACTGGTTCTAAATGCAAAGAGTATGCAACATCTAAGAAACTAAGAGTGAGACATCCCACAAATATAATGTAATACACTATGAATGTGATAGGCATCTTGAACAGTGACAACATATTGGCATGTATAATATTACAGCTTGCCTAACAAACAAAACAAAATAAATTGACATTTTTATTGAAAATTTTGATTCTCGGGTTCTTCCATGCAGATAATAGAGAGTTTAAGCTTATATATAAAATCGAAACACCAACCTATACGTATGACCAATAACCCATAAAAATACATCGCTTAAGTATTTTCCGTTCACGTTTGTGTTCAATTGTTTTATTTACACTTTTAAAAGAACTTTACTCACAGTTGATCCAAGGAACGGTGAAGTTAGAAACACAACAATTGCATATATTCCAAAGATGAGGCCTGTCATTGTTTCTGAAGCTCCTTTCTTGTTGGCCTGTAAAAACACATATGGCCTTAAAGTGGCCGGCAAAGTATAAATACTGCGCATGCGCCCATGCATGGCTAAACTATAAGATAAATATGTAAGCTATAATATTTACTCATAAAAATCCTTCATTATTAAGAAGGTCGTTCCAAAAATAGTGGGTGGCATTTTTGGGTCACCCTGTATGTCACAATATAATATTTGTGGAAACCAACCTCGTGTGATAAGATCCCATTTTAGAGGAAAAGCTGTAGAATCTTACCTCCTGTGGAAAGAACGGTCCAAGCATGGAGAAGTAAGTTGCTAGGAATAGATTACAAACACAAATTAATACGAGGGTGAACTTCTGTTCAGATGTCATATGCTGCGATTCAGCAGAACTATTATCAACATCTTTCTGGA
This sequence comes from Owenia fusiformis, assembly GCA_903813345.2. Taxonomy (NCBI): domain Eukaryota; kingdom Metazoa; phylum Annelida; class Polychaeta; order Sabellida; family Oweniidae; genus Owenia; species Owenia fusiformis. The sequence continues at coordinate 21,643,844 of CAIIXF020000004.1, forward strand.
TTGCATCTGGTTCCATATTGGGAGTAAAAGGAGTCGTTGAATCATCTGTCTCGGCTTTGTTGGTTATGTTTTTATTAGTTGACACATTTTCATATTTATCATCAATTGAAGTATTACTACCTTGTTCCATATTGAAATAAATTACACTGAGTTATGATGCCCCTTGCACAGTTGTAGGTAAAATGCTTTTTGAACCCTCACATCTATAATCTGTATATTCACTCCAAAAGCAAGTTCCTGAAAAAAAGAATTTGACCATGATTTGGGTTTAAGGCTCAGCTGGAAAGTAACATTTTGGTAAAAAATTTCTAATTAATTAAGTATGAAGGCACGAGTGTATTTCCTTGCTTTTTCTGGAAAGTATCATTACACTGTCTAATCCCAATCGCAAACTGTTCCCAATCATAAATTAGCAAATTATCCATGCAATTTTGTTGAATCTGCTTGGCTCATATTTGAAAAATCAAACAAAATCTGAAACACACTTGCGTAATTACACTAATTTAACACCGACATCTACAATAAAATTATAGTATATTTTTACATTATGATAATATTTTTGTTGTATGCTTAGAATAACGGTCTGTGTCTTTTAAAATGTATAAAAGTTCGAATCAAAATATTTACGTTTTTTGACCCCTTGTGATGAAAGACATTTTTCGACACGAAAGCCGAACGTTTTTTCAGCAAATGGTATTTTAAAAAAATTCAAGACATAATATGTACATCCATAAATATTGCTTCAAATGTTGCTGCGCTATGGTGTGCTAAGGATCCTTCATATTCGGAAGTCATGCCATGGACTATAACATGAGCTCAATGGTCTTGATGGTTATTTTCTATAGTTACATCCCACATTAACATTTTATAACGTATTAGTCCATGGTATGACTTCCGAATATGAAGGATCCGTAGCACACTCTAGCGCAGCAACATTTGAATCAATATTTATGAAGGTGTACATGTCTTGATTCTTTTAAAATACCATTTGCTGAAAAAACTTCCGGCTTCCGGGTCGAAAAATGTCTTTCATCACAAGGGGTCAAAAAACGTAAATATTTTGATTCGAACTTTTATACATTTTATAAGACACAGACCGTTATTCTAAGCATACGAACAAAAATAAATTATCATAATTTAAAGATATACTATTTAATTTTACTGTAGATGTCGGTGTTTAATTAGTGTAATTATGCAAGTGTGTTTTTCAGATTTTGTTTGATTTTCAAATATGAGCCAAGCCGATTCAACAAAATTATGTGGAATATTTAGGTAATTTAAATTTATGATTGGGAACATATTAATTTTCTTACCATTTAAAACATTTTATTACCAGAATTTTTCCATATAATCGCAAGGGGTCTAACAACAAATTATTGTTCATGTTTTACAAAACATAATACAATAACAAATAGGTAAGATTTATATCTAATAAAATGTTACAGAGGTATTGGAATATTCATATATTCCAAGGGCATGTGTAATAATCAATAAGAGTCATATGCAATCGAATGCCCTGAAATTCTTCCTCGACGTTACTTGTGGCTATCATCAAGTTTTCTGATGGCTGTTTGTTCTTTGACCTTACCGCTGGATACAATCAAATTTTAGGAAAATAATGATAACGATTTTTCTCAATTATTGATGAATTCGATCAAGTATTGGTTGTTTTATAAGCAACTGAGGTATATCTAACTTCGGGAAATAGAATTTTAGCTGTAGTCCCAATTAGTCAAGGAAGAGCAATAGACCCGCCTTTATATGAAAATTTTCACCGCTGAATAAAAGTCCATATCTCAAAACGTATTGAGACCCCTTTTGTGAAAAACTAGCATAATTTAAACATTTTTTAAAATTGATTCATTTGTAGCATTTATCTTATGAATACCTGAGAAACAATACAAAACGTCGATACACTGATTACTTATTTTTTGGTATTGATAAGAAAAATAACCTCAAACTTATAGCTTAGAAACCTAAATCATATATTTAAAATCATTTTTTATTATTTTCTGTTACATTGTGTACTCCAAATTGTGAAAATTGGGATTTTATTTTTTGGTGATTTTTACCTCTGTTAATGCAGGCATAATTCAGCCTAAAAGCCGGAAGAATATTGAACGGTTATAATAAAAATTATTAGGGGACATATGTAGGTATGTTAATGTAAGGTCAAATATCGCTGCGCTATAGTGTGCTACCAACTACTTTATTAGACGTCCTAGAGATTTCATACCATGGACTATATTCCTCGGCCTCAGATTTAGAGCCCATGGTACTACTTTCGTCATACCACGAACAAAACAATTAACACGTGAGTTGTACTGTGTTGTGACACTGTGCTAACCCTGTTTACACAACTCTACAAATATGTCAATGCTACATCAATTTTGAATAAGAATAAAAACCTTACCTTTTAGATATACACAGTTGTATGTTGTGTTCATAAGTTTCTATCAAGCGTAACTAGATGTAGCCATACCATCATAAACTAGAGTATTAAACGGAGATTTTCGAAAACATTATTATTAACAATTTATGTTTAGTAATATCTAGTAGGTATGCCAGTAGGGACCGCTGATAGATTATATATTTTGAACCATAAGCTATAATTATACTGTTGGCAGTCTCAGCAAATCAGTGGGATAATTACATCCGACGTGCATTTTACCGTGGACTTAAGAAACAGGTCCGTGATTTTACAGACCCATACATCATATCAATATCTGTGTGTCACGCTTAAAAGTGTTCTTAGCTACCCAACAAATCAATAAAATAACATATGACATATTTTCAATGAAACTTTTTGCAAGTCTCAAGTTGGCAAAGTATCAATTTCAACCTGTAGAGTCCAGTGGTCACCTTGACAATCGTTTAACTAGTGACATTGAATTGGTTGATTTTTATATAATGTAATGCAGTTATGTGGAATAGCGTCTTCGGATTTGCTGGAATCAGGCACACATTGCCTAGTTATGTGTGGATTTAGGTTAATTTTATTCTAAAAATGTCCCTTGTCTTGTCAGTCTGGTTGATTCTGCTGAATATATTGTCCGCAATAAGGATATAAATAAGGATGCGTTTTTTTCGCCGATAAAACACTAGACTCTGCACGCAGGGTACTCATTCCCCATCTCCTACACTGGCGTTATTAATTAACCAGATTCGAGTAAATGTAGGTATGCAATTGGTTGATGAAATCAGGATCAGTTTCATTTTATAGAACATTTCCAAGATGAGTGAATGATATATTTTCTAATGACAGCGGAGCAATTAAAGATCACTTATAGAAATCTATTTTTCCGATTTGATTTCCATATAAGGCAGATTTTAGGGGTTGAATTTAGATTAATTTTATTCTAAAAATGGCTCTTGTCTTGTCACTCTGGTTTATTGTAAAAAATGCATGTCTCAAAAAAATTATATCGATTTTGAATTTCATTAAATGAAAACTCTGCCACAGCACAACGGTTTGACCTTTCGAGCGTGACGATTTTTTCGCGTTTTTCATTCCAGTCGAGCATTGTGTATATCCTTCCGATAATATTATTATATATTGAATAATAAGAGTAATCACAATCTTGGAAATACTAAATGATCTGTTGGCTATTTTTGGTGATAGCCCTCTTGGAGTAGATCTCCTTGTCGCTATTTGTTACGCGTGACGCCTTAATTTTGAGATCTTTTCAAATTACGAACGTGGCAAATATCCTTTCATATTCTCATAAACGAAAAATAATCATATCTCCGAAAAGAAAATCCAAAGACGAACATTTTGATATAATATAAGCCATATATATGTTCAGGGCAACATTGCAAGGGAATATCAAAGGATGAGATACGTGGAAATCGCAAAATTATCACGTCGTACTGAATATTGTTCATAAATTTTGTTTATTTCATTTCTGCGGTCCCCAACGAAATCAACAGGCCGTGGTCAGACCACAAAATATGTATATTTGAAAGTTATAGAAGTATAGGAACGTTTATATATAATAAGGTTGCCATATGTAGACGGCTCATCTTCCAAGGGATATTCTATTATATCTATAGGTCATCCCAATCATAAGCGAAGCCATTTGCTTTGTTCTCCAATTAGAAACATTTTTGCATTTCTTATAACCTGTGTTTAAAATTGAATTTCATTAGTTTGCATTACACAATAATTGGAATATACAAAAAGATCTTACTTGAATGAGCTGAAATCGATGTTGAACAATTTTCCAGCAATTTGGGCTGTAGCCAGAAACATAACATTTTAAAGTTAATCTAATACAAGGGGCGATCCATATGTATGTATAAATATTTATTAACGTCTCACGCTATGTAGAAAATAATATATTCTGATAGAAATGCTATCATTTTGCTATTTTTCACATATCCCTCTCATATTTTGAGAAAATGTAGATTATTATAGCTACATCTTAAATTAATTAAGAGATATGGTTACCATGGTAACCTGTATTAAGGGTACATCATGTTGTTGGGACAAAGTTGACCTTGCCTCAGCCTCTCATCTGTGTATGTGTTAATGTTTTCAGACCAGATCCAGAGATATCAGATCTGAGGTATCGCCACCTATACTCTTAGTGGGTTTGGAAGCCTTGGTGACATTGGCATAAACAAAAATGTGGGTGCATTTGGCGCATTTGCTCCTTCTCGTAGATCTGACCTTTCAGAAATGGGGTTAAGAGCCTTGAGTATTGGAAACTTAGCAGGATTTCTAACAGCCAGTATTACGGGTAGGTATCATACAGGGTAATAAGAATGCTACCATATATTTATGAGAGTACTTTTGTGAAAGCCAAATTGTTCTGGGCTATTCAAGTGTTCTGCTTGCCTAACTGTTCTAACAACCCAAGAAAGTCTAGAAATATTCTATTGGCCATTTGGCCTAATGGACTCGTCATACTTCTCCCTTTAGAGACACTGAAATATTGGCCCACCTAGTAATAACGATACGCATTCTTCCTAGCTATCATTTTGCTTTGATGCTCACTGAGTTTTACAAGAGAACGTCAAGAGGACTAACATCCTATTGTTACAACTTGAAAAATGCATTGGTTTGCATCAAACTGGATCATATCACATCTGATAAAACTAATTCCAGAGGACAATTATCAGCATTATTGACATAAATTATTGACATAGGCCTATACTAATATCTTATTTATATAATATATTTTATTATGGTTAAGTCATTTCATCAGTGGCACAATATGTCTATATATTTTTGTGGTTATTGTATATTTTTATGTAACATTAATAGCTTAAAATGATTTATAAAACAATCCCCTTTCCGAAAAGTATTTTGAAAAATTTGGAACATTTTATTTCATTGGGTTCTCTACAAATTTGCTTTTCTCGTTTGAGAACGACGAAAAACAGCCTGCAGACTACAGAACTACAGAACTACCCTGTGGTGTGTGAGAATAGTTTTCAGAATACATGTAATGCCCAGAATTGCACTGCGTTTCCGTTATAGGGATAAAGGAATTTTTCAGATAAGCCTTAATTAAGCTGTTTCCTCCTGTTCATCCTGCAATTGTTTTGATGAGTTCAAATGATGAAACATATATTCCTGCATACGTTTTCACTTGTTGAGCACTTGTCAACATTACCATTTACTTATTATTGAGGTGTTTAACAGGGGTCCACAAAAATTAAAAAATATTAGATTTTGATATTTTTGAAGTTTACAACGGATTATCTACTTATGAATCAGATTTTGGGAAGGTTATTAGCATGACATGCTTTTATCTAGCATGATTTTATCTGTTTAATTGAAAATAAGATCGTCTGTCTGATTATATTTTGCATTCAAAATGATTAAAAATAATGGTTCCATTTAGTTCACTTTCTTTTAACATCATCTTGTTTTTATTGATCCGCCAATTGTTTTGATATGTTTAATTGATAAAACATATATTACTACATACATTTTCACCTGTTGAGGACCTGTCAACATTACCGTTTACTTATTATTGAGGGGTTTAACAGGGGTCAACAAAAATATTAGATTTTGATATTTTTGAAGTTTACAACAGATTATCTACTCATTAATCGGCTTTTGGAAAGTTTATTATCCCATCGAACGAAGTTCAGTAGGGATAGAGTGAAGCCCTCCCTCCGTCCGTCAGTCCGTCAGTCAGTCAGTCAGTCAGTCAGTCAGTCAGTCAGTCAGTCAGTCCATCCGTCCATCTGTCTGGAAGATAACCTGAATACTAGTAGACAGATTTTCTTCATATTTGGTGGAAAGATGTATATTGGTGAATAGTAATACGCAAAAAAAATTCAAGATGGCCGCCAGTTTAAAAATGGCAGGAATTTTACGCAAAAATCTTATGTTTTTCATTTTAAACCAAAATAAGAAACATTATTATTTGAAATATTGGTAGTATATTAACGATAGCTATCTATTTCACATATATCCTGGATATTTCACCCTGACCCCCAGGGGCCGTAAATGGGGGGGGGGGGGTTGGGAAAACACAAATTTGCATTAATTTTGAGATGTTTTTGAAGTGTAGTTTTATTATACTCAAATGAAAGGCAATTTAGAGTAGATTGCAAATATTATAGCGTTTTTCTGATTCGGGCCTCAAAAAATTCAAAATGGCTGTCTAATGCGGGATTTTGCAATTATTATATTTCTTATAGTATAAAGTATGGCTATATTATACTCAAATTGAAGGAATTTCAGAGTAGATCACAATTATGGCAGTGTTTTTCGGATTTATGCCTCTGAAAATTCAAAATATCCGACTAGAGCAGAAATTCGCCATTACTTAGAGTCATCTTTAAAGTATGGTTACAATGATCTAAAATATTTATTGAAGGAAAGAGTAGATGGTAAATATTACATTGTGACTGTACAGATTGATGATTTATATGGTGTTCGTTGGGATTTGCTACTCCGTGAAGTTGCCATTTTCTAATTAGTATGACGTATTGATCTTATCTGTTTAATTGAAAATAAAATCGTCTGTCTGATAATATTGTGCATTCAAAATGATTAAAAACAATGATTCCATTTACAGTTCATTTTCTTTTAACATCATCTTGTTTTTTGTTGATCCGCCAATTGTTTTGATGTTTAAATGATAAAACATATATTCCTATATACATTTTCACCTGTTGAGGACCTGTCAACATTACCATCTCCTTATTATTGAAGGGTTTAACAGGGGTCAACAAAAATATTAGATTTTGATATTTTTGAGGTTTACAACAGATTATCTACTCATTTATCGGCTTTTGGAAAGTTTATTAGTATGACATATTGATTTTAGCTGTTTAATTGAAACTAAGATCGTCTGTCTGACTATATTTTGCATTCAAAATGATAAAAAATAATGGTTCCATTTAGTTTCACTTTATTTTAACATCATCTTGTTTTTCGTTGATCCGCCAATTGTTAAATGATATGTTTATTTGATAAAATATATATTCCTACATACGTTTTCTTCCGTTGAGGACCTGTCAACATTATCGTTTACTTATCATTGAGGGGTTTAACAGAGGTCCATAATAATGAAAAATATTAGATATTGACACTTTTGAAGTCTACAACGAATTATCTACTTATGAATCGGCTTTTGCATTTAAATTATAATCTAAGATGAATTAAGAATTTATTCCCGCTATTTATAAAATTAGATTTTAACATCAATAAAGCATATGATATGATGTGGGGTGAAAGGATATATGATTTTTGCAATACAGGCTATCTCTGCAAGCACATAACTTTAGTAATAGATTATTTTATTTAGTAGAAAATAGACTATCCCATGAGGCAATGCTAGAACCCAAACGCTCTATATTGAAATTAATAAATGCCGCCTCGCCCAATATTTTTTTCTCGAATAGGTATTCTGCCATATCAAGCTCCTGATCATCCAGTATTTGTTTAATATTGCCCGCAGAAATTAGGCTATTAGTATTACCACAGTTAATGCCCAGAGCTGAAATAGCAAAAATTATATGCATTGAAAGATATGTCATTTCCCGGGGAAAATTGCCGGGCGTTAATGCATAATTGGCCCGCAACTATGGCCCGCCACTATGACGTCACATATTGCTCAGATCGATAAAGTAACATAAATGCCTTCTAAACTAGCATTAATACCCCTATAACACTCCCGGCAAGGTGGTAATAATAGTAATTGATCTGGGTACTATCCACAAAAATATTCATCTTTTTGAATTAGACTTGAATTAAATCTTCAATAAATGAAAATCTGAACCATTTTAAGATATTCGAAAAATTCAGAAACTGCAAATAATTCAATTATAACTATTTAAAACAATTTAGATTGCTAGGATATGATAATAACCTTAAAAGTAAACATTTGATTAGTTATACCAATCATTGTGATTTTAGAGCCCAAATATTATCTCGTTTTACAGTTTCAGTTGTATAAATCTTCTTGCTGTCAACGTATTTATAATACTCTACACTTATTTAGTGCCTGTTTATAATGATACCGACATTATTGTAATATTGAAATCATATGAGTAATAAAGATCCCCAAGTGGAGGCCAATGTCCCCCCCCCCCATTTGTGACATGGCCTCGTACGAATTAGGTTGTAGACATCAGGATGAAACCTGTTTTCATGATTTATACACCTTAATGATGTAATTTAATCGTAACAATGTACTAGCTTTCCATCTAAGAACTATCCGGAAAAATATTTAATTTTCGTAAAATAGACCCCTGCTGAAATCGTTCATAAATGAAGTTCTGTAACCTTGTATGGTGCACAAAAATTCACGAATGGTCAATGATATAATCCTAACTAGCAAAAGCAAATTAAAAACATAAGGCTGTAACAATAAGTTTTAAAAAAATTATACAGTGTTTGATGAGGTATACCCCCACTGTGAACTTGGATTCCATTTTGATCTAACTTTTCAGTTGAAATTTTACATTATGCTCTTGATATATAATAATTCATACTTTTTGCACTTATTTATTATCTATTTACAAGAAATCTTTTAAAATGATTATTTCTTTAAAAAATGGGCCCCTGCTTAAATCTCAAATAAATGATAAATGGTAATGTTGTGTGGTTCTCAACAAGCAATACCATATTCAATGATATTAAATCTATCAATGTAATCTATAAAAATGATTGCAACTTGAACAGGAGGTAATTTTAAAATTATTGTCAATTCCTTTAACACTATTAGGCAATTTTGGCCTAATATTTGAGCAGGTCACTGTCCAGGCCAGCGATTCACATAAAGTGGAGGATTAATACAGACTATATAGAGTTTTCATTTGTTGGGAAACTGTTGACGGACAGACGGACGAGTGGTTGATTCCCAAGGTTATCCATGTCAGCCAATTGCAAATTACTTGTTGCGTTAGGTTTTTTTTATGTACGCCACCACGTTCGCAGTCTTTATGTATATGTGCGTAACCTGGCAGAAAATCTAAATGTCTTCCAAGTTTGACCCTGGGGTTTGAGAGAATAGTAGACTAAATAACTACGACTATTTATTTTTACTTTCTACGAAAATGAATTCACATATTTATATATATAATAGCTGAGCATGGGCTTGTCATGTTAATGTGCACTTTTTCGTAAATGTGAAAAATTATGTTTTGCAATGCAGTTTGCATCTTGCCACTGAGCGCTGTGCCCTCCCTCCCTTGGGCATTTATTTGAAAGCAGCTCCTCGAAATAGGCCTAAAAATGAGAGGGATCGTTTTTCCAAGGGGAGTGGGCGTTTCTTAAGAGGGAGAAATTGCTTTTCAAGGCCAGTGGTTGTTTATTTCGAGGGGTGTAGGGCCCTAAAGTTTATATCTTCTCTTGCATACCCACGCAGTATCATGAACGTTTACCGATCTGCGACCTTTTGTTTTAATGTACTAATATCAGGTTGAATAGGCTAATTGATTCATTGATACTTAATTTCATTTACCCTAATTTTCTGTTTACCACTTTTTATTCACTGTCTACCAGCACGGTATGGCTGCTCCCAACGAGAGGAGACGCTCGTACACAATCGAGGATAAACTATCAATTGTGCGTCATACAACAGAACACGATTTTGATAATAATTCAAGCGGTGCTCTAAGAGAATAAAATATTTCTAAGAAACTAATTGGGAATGGGTCTAATTTTAAAATGACACACAAACGAACAAAAGAGGATAAAAATCCCTTTCTTGAATAATTGGCACACTACAGTGTATGCGTTTATTTATATACCCCTCTTTCAAATATACGCCCATGGGCCCATTCATGAGAAACTCCGATACGTTGCACCGTCTTAATATCTGAAAGTTCAAATGCAAAGTCAGGTGTCATGACTTATAATGATAATTCAAGAGAGATTTCAAAGTTCATGTTATCTATAGGTTGTAACAATTGAAAGATTATGTTTAGAATTTAATCTGTAGTGGTTGTATAGTGTTTTGTTCGATGATTTGAACACCAAGAAGGAATCACTTGATACCAAACAATGGATGTTAATGAATTAAATCAGAATATATTGAACTAATACAAAACGTATGTATTTTATAGCATTGATAATTGATCGAATATATTCTGGATTGAGAGGATCACAAAATGGTATGTATGCCTATGTTTATACTTTTACAGTACATTCTGTCTTATTTTGCATGGTTGATACCGTTGGTGATTGTTTGTAATATTACTATAGTAATCGAACATTTGTTACTTCTTTTAAAAGACTGCATGTTTATTATATGGTATCTTATATTTTATTGTCGTTTAACTTATTGTATTGTTATTGTTGGATAATATGCAATATGCCAGCCTTCTTAACGGGTGGATCAGGATTCTGGAGGTGGCAACATATATTTGACATGTTTGAAGATCCCACTGAAAAAAAATGTTGAGCCTCCTGCCAGTGATTTCGATTTCACCTGATAGGTATCACCCCTCCCCCCCCCCCCACACACACACACACACACACACACATCTTAACGTCTTCACCAGTGGTCACAAGTGACAAGTGTTTTTGAATACTAAATCGTTACATTGAGTCACAAGTGTAACATGTACCCCTTCAATGTGATGATACACGTACGAGGGGTGATCTTGATGTAATGGCCGCATTTCTACACGGATGCTTTTTACAAACTGATTTTTTACCAGTGATACAATCAGATTTTAAGGCGAAATATGAAATAGATTTTGATACATCTTTATTTCCGTAAATGAGGTATAGGTTCCCCGAGGCCGACATAACGTTACATATTCTGAATGGTGTAGATAATTATTGAATGATGTATCACTTAAAAAATCAAAGGGATTGGTCAATAAAAGCATCTTTTTAAAAAACCGTCCAATACTTGTTGATCACCCCTTGAACATGCAGATGATGAAGAAAATATTTCCAAAGATCGATCGGCTGCTATAAAATTGACAAATTGATAATGAATATGCCCAAATCCCACCATATCCATTTTTGAAAATGTGACTAAATATTTTTTGGTCCCAAAATGATTCCCCACCTTACCCCCCCCCCCCCTCATCCGCCAGTTCGTAAACACTTGCGCTATGATGACAAATTGAGTTAGCTTTTAAATCTATCTATGTTTTTCAGCGTTATGACGAGGTGTTAACTCACATTGGGGAGTTTGGAACTTACCAACGGATCCAATATATTCTCCTAGCTATTACTTCCCTGACGTCAGCATGGCACTCAATGAACATGGTGTTTGTTGGCGCCACCCCCGACCACCATTGTAAGGTAGGTAGGGTCCTTTAATAACAAGTTGCGTGTACGATTGTGATTTCACCATCTCAAAATCACAATATCTTCCAGAATGTCTGTCATCTCTCTTTTACAATCATTATTGGAAAATTTATTTCAAAATCAAAGTGCAAAAATGTGTAGCTTCCCCAAATTGAACAATAAAATGAAGGTATAAATATTATGTTTTTCTGGAATGAAGTTTGAATTGCGAGGCATTTTCAAAAATACATACGAAAAGTAATTACTAGTATATGACCCCAAAATATTTTAAAATTGAACAGAAAATTGATTCTGCCTTTATGTATGTATGTAGAATTTACTTGCGTATTTTATATAAAAATGTATAGTTAGGAATAAAGATATGAAAAATTAATAATAATCCTGTTCGTCGTATTACGTCGTGTATTATCTAAAACAGTAACTCATGTCTTTAGTTTAAGCGATTCATTATTCTCAGTGGATCCTTATTCTCAGTTGTTCTAGTGACTATATATCATATATCTCTCATATATCCTCATTATAGATCCCAGACCAATATAGAACACACTATGGAAACATATCAGAGACACAATTGTATAACCTTTCATTACCAACTGAACTTAAAGATGGCAACACTAGATATAAAAGATGTCAAATGTATCATCTCATAAACAACACTGACGACCTCTATAATAGATCTGAACAGGCTTGCACAAATGGATGGGTCTACAGCAAAGAGAAATACCAAAGAACCATAGTTTCTGATGTGAGTAAAAAAAAAATTTAGTTGAGTAGACCTTCTAATAGATCATAGCACGTTTAATGGAGAAAAGAAACAAAGAATTGCTAACGGTTGAAAAGGTCTATTTTAAATATTTTAAAGAGGTAAACATAAAATCAGACTCAAACGTCTAACTTAAAGAACGTTTTTCAAATAACCCGAATAGGAAATTAAATTATATAATATCGATTCCATATCTAGCAATTATGAGCCCTCTTCGGTATTTCCTTGTTTCAATTTGGCGTTTCTATAATTTTTGGTGTTCCTTTGTAGATTTATACAGTATTTGTTCAGCATGTATTGCAATGGTTTAAGTATGAATAAAAATATATATATAGTAAAATATCTTGTATTAGTGTCTGGGATTGTGATCAAGGTTTCTTAATTGTTTCCTTGTACATTAAATCATTGAATGTGATGCTGGATCGAGGCTATTTCATTTCCTTTTATATTCTTGGATGTTCTTTTTCATGCCTTTTTTATCCGTTTTTATTATGGACTTTACTCTAATTAGGACTTGTGTTTACATATTTATCGCACCCTAAGGTGATATATTGTAATCAGTTTGCCGGCCGGGCGGGCGTCCCGAATAATCCTGTCTACTGGTTTCCAGTCAAACCGTTTGAGGGATTCATTTGAAATTCTCAGGGATGTTCTACCTATAAAAGTTTAGAACTGATTAGTTTTTCGGCATTCCTGGTAAATGTTAAGGGGGCCATTTTGGATTTCTCGTCCTAAAATCTTGTCTGATAAATGTTAAGGTTTCATGGCCATTTTGGATTTTCCGTCCTAAAATCTTGTCTGACGAGGCTTGTTTAGAAATAACTTAACGGTCAATGTTTCCAATTTTCACATATTTTGTAATACATCAGTATATCTTTTACCAGAATTTTTTCAGGAAAATCTGATGAATTGTAGAAAAAAAGCTGTGCGATTCTGTTCACCCTTTGGCTTGTTTGTTATAGTGACCAACCTTTTGTGGACTGTGTTCGACGGTCAGCATTTGGCGGTTGGTGTTCGGCGTTCGGTGACTGTACAATTGACAGCTGGTGACATTTTGCATGTTAATGTCTTGTTTAAAATATGTAAATATAAAGTAGTATGTTCTGTTCTGTTCTCAAGTGGAATCTTGTGTGCGGTGATATAGGACTGAGAAGTTCAGCATCTTCAATATTTTTTGCTGGACGTCTTGTTGGAGCACTCATGTTTGGACAACTGTCAGATTTGTGAGTATCGCTTCGATGTCGATGGTGATCATGATAAAGCGCCAAATAAAGTAGTCCGGTAAATCGTGTCTCACAAACCTCTTAGTGATGATGTTGTTTTTACTTCTTTAGTGCAGAAAATAGATTACTATAAACTTATTACTTATTTTCATTGCTGTATCCACTGTATGAGTCTATTACGATTCTCTGAGTTCAACATAAAGGAATGATATTTTTGGAAAGGTATATCGTACTGTGATGTTTGAAAAGAACGTTGATTTCAAACTCATGAAATGTGAAACTTCAATATTCTCAAAAGTTCAAAACTTTACTGTCCAAAAGTTATTTGAATAACACAAACACAATAATGAACATTTTAAACCAGATTTCGAATTTTCTTTGCTGTTCTGTATTTCAGCGTTGGCAGGAAGTTGTCATTCTTCATAGCAGTTGTCCTACAGTGTGCCATAGGGACGGGAGCCGCCTTCTCTCCATCATTGATCATATTCTATGTTCTTTACTTCTTCCAAGGTGTCATGCAAGTAGGGGTATACCTATCTGCATATGTACTAGGTACAGTATTCTGTTTTGTTGCAATTGTATTATTAGTTTCCCATTTGTCAAGAACACGTTGTACCATGACATTGACCACAGTGTTCCCTTGTGTTATTACATAATGAAATATGCCAGAATTGTATCTATGATGCCATTTCAACAGGGCCTTGACAGTTGGGATACAATTCCTGATACTAGAATTGTATCTATGATGCCATTTCAACAGGGTGTTCACAGTTGGGCTATTAATCCCGGATACTAGAATTGTATCTGTGATGCCATTTCAACAAGGCCTTCACAGTTGAAATACTATTCCTGATACTAGAATTGTATCTATGATGCCATTTCAACAGGACCTTGACAGTTGGGATACAATTCCTGATACTAGAATTGTATCTGTAATGCCATTTCAACAGGGCCTTGACAGTCGGGATACAATTCCTGACAATAGAATTGTATCTATGATGCCATTTCAACAAGGCCTTGACAGTTGGGATACAATTCCTGATAATAGAATTGTATCTGTGATGCCATTTCAACAGGGCCTTGACAATTGCAATACTATTCCTGATACTAGAATTGTATCTATGATGCCATTTCAACAGGGCGTTCATAGTTGGAATACTATTCCTGGATACTAGAATTGTATCTATGATGCCATTTCAATAACCCAGATGCGAGTAGAAATAATCTTGATTTACGTCATTAAAAATTCAAAATTCAGTCAAAGTAATATCATATTTGAAATCTACATGTAAAATTACATCTAGAAATGTGGTTTTAAAAAGTGTTTATCAACTATGAAAAATTACTTTTCTTTGAAAATGTGACTTCTAGCTCGGGGAGATTCCGCATAGACCCCATGCTATAAAATCACAAAAAAATGAAATATCTTTTCTTTTAGTGGACAGATAATATTTTGCTTTACTGGACATATTTTCATTAGTATAAGTATTAGACACATTAGGGCTATATGAATATTGAGCCACTTAAATTGATAAAATTCAAGTTTAAGGTAACTTTCTTATATACCTGCCATGTTAATTGACCCGAATCAGCCACCTGGTGGTGAAACTGGTAACTACCTACTCGCATTTGGGTAATTGGGCCTTCATATATGGACTATTCTCGGATACTAGAATTGTATCTATGATGCCATTTCAACAGGGCCTTCACAGTTGGAATACTATTCCGGATACTAGAATTGTTGTATCTATGATGCCATTTCAACAGGGCCTTCATAGTTGGAATACTATTCCCGGATACTAGAATTGTTGTATCTATGATGCCATTTCAACAGGGCCTTCTCAGTTGAGATACTATTCCTGGATACTAGAATTGTATCTATGATGCCATTTCAATAGGGCCTTCATATTTGGAATACTATTCCCAGATACTAGAATTGTAGTATCTATGATGCCATTTCAACAGGGCCTTAACAGTTGAGATACTATTCCTGGATACTAGAATTGTATCTATGATGCCATTTCAACAGGGCCTTCACAGTTGAGATACTATTCCTGGATACTAGAATTGTATCTATGATGCCATTTCAATAGGGCCTTCATATTTGGAATACTATTCCCGGATACTAGAATTGTATCTATGATGCCATTTCAATAGGGTCTTCAATTCACAGTTGGGATACTATTCCCGGATACTATTCGTCATTTATTCTTAGTAACTTAACGATTTACAAATATATCAAAACTTTTGATATTAAAGTATGACTGTTAAATTGTGTTTTCTGTGGTATACAACATGTATCATTATGATTTCACCATGAATAAAATGCCCCGTGTTCTTGTGCTTTTTTGTTGTGACAATTTTACCTTGCCCTTTTTCTCTTACACATTTGTATTCAAGACATGTTCATTGATCTTTCCCATGTCTTTACTTACTAGGTAGTGAAATTCTTGGTCCGAAGTTTCGCACATATTGGGGAGTGGGTAACCAGTACTTCTACGCAATAGGACAGATGCTCCTAGCTCTACTTGGATACCTCATACGTGATTGGAGATACATAGAAATCGCCATATCTGCCCCACTGGTACTATATCTGACGTATTGGTGGTGGGTGCCCTCTTCTATTTGCCAAACGCAGGCCCCTAGAACTTTTTTACGTGCCTTTTATTTTGAAAGATATTTGGAGTCCTGCGTTTGGCGAATTAAGAACATGATGTGATTTAACATGATGGCGATGTGATGAATATCACATGTTTATTGACGTTACTGTGCTCTCTGGTTTGGAAACTTATTAAAGCATGTGCACATTTTATCAAATATCGAACCATCAGTTTCTGGGCCTTGGTTATGGTCCAACGTACCAACAAGTTCAAAACAGAACAGAATACGCTATAGCTTAGTTATCGTAAAACTATTATTGGTCACTTGTATCATTTGAAATGTGCCATTTTGTAAGTCAGATTATTTTATTGCAATTGAATTGATCAAATTCTAGGCTTGTCCCTGAGAGTCCAAGATGGCTACTAGTACAAGACAGAACGAAAGAAGCCAAGGCTATTATACGTAAAACTGCCAAAGTTAACAGAGTTGATGTCTCTGAGAAGATACTGGACAGTCTCACAGCGGATACCGTTGATCCTAGTGGTAAAGCCCACAGCGTTATTGACTTATTCAGGAACTGGAAGATTATTAGCCTCTCGTTGCTTGTTTGGCTCGGTTGGTAAGTTTTAAAAAGTTGGAAATTCGATTTTCTGCTGGGAATTTTTTTTTAGTTCTATCATAATCCAGCCGTTTATAAAAGACACTCCGCTCAATTAAAAGGACGAAATAAAGATCCACCCATGTGCTTTAATGGAGCTTGTACTATATTTTAGTGAAAATACCACATGATCCATGGCCATACCAACATTTTCTTTCTTATTTTCATTCAGGTTAATCAATGCATTGGTCTATTATGGACTTGGCCTGAACACTAGGAATCTCGCTGGTGACCCCTACCTCAACTTCTTCTTCAGTGGTCTTGTTGAGATACCCGGTGTTGCCGTTGTTCATCTCACAATAGACAGGTATGTATAATCATAAACATGCTGTTGAACACGATTGAGACCTCGTCTTTTAGTCCGACTCCACC
Source organism: Owenia fusiformis (assembly GCA_903813345.2). Lineage (NCBI taxonomy): Eukaryota > Metazoa > Annelida > Polychaeta > Sabellida > Oweniidae > Owenia > Owenia fusiformis. The sequence continues at coordinate 21,661,198 of CAIIXF020000004.1, forward strand.
CCTTTCATTTTTCGGCCTTGACCTCTTACGTGAAGACGACGTCTAACATAATGCTGAGCTTGCATCTAGGGCCACATTGTCTACTATATTGTTTATAATACCCTATTGTTCTTGTTTTTCAGATTTGGTCGTAAGCCTGTGCTTTGTGGATTTATGCTGTTCGGTGGTCTGGCTTGTATTTGTACATCATTTATTCCTACAAGTTAGTAACATACACACCTTCTTATTAAGCAATTAGTTTATCACAGAGATCTTATTAACTTGTGAATGAATGAAGAATGTCACAGCTCAAGTTTGACCATACCATCTTCTAACATCTTTGTTGGAACACATGAAGAGTAAACAAAGGCGTTTGAAAGACTCCGTTTAAATATATATTGACATTTATAACTACTTCTCTTCAATCATTTTCAGATCTAAGCTGGCTAGCCACGTTGTTGGCAATGATTGGCAAGTTTGCGATCACAGGATCATACGCTGTCATCTACCTCGTTGCCACTGAAGTTTTCCCGACATGTGTCAGGTATATTTAGAGTCTTCCACCTTCTGCATCTGCCTTCTAGCGCACTTACTTCATATAATATGAGATTCCAACTATTTTGTTGTTTTTAACATTAATGTTGTGTTTAAATTAGATAGACTTATACAAAACACTTTCACAATTAAACAAGAAAAATGTGGAAAAATGTTTAAGACAAAGTCTTTGTAAGTATCTGTATATATTTTTTGTTCTAACGTTATGGGTCTTTATTCTAGGAATGTAGGCTGTGGCATGGCTTCTATGAGTGCAAGGATTGGTGGAATATTAGCGCCACAGATAGTACTCCTTGGAGAATATGTACGCTTCCTCCCATTCTTGATATACGGGGGACTTTCTATAGGTACAGCTATTGTATTTGTATACGTTTTCATAGTTTACACCTCTTCCGTACATGTAGATAGAACTTACTGAAGTTCATATGATATATCTTCTAAAAACCCTGCAGATTATTCTTTTGTTCTTTCATGCAATGAAACTAGTAAAGTCACCAAACAATTTCATACGTGGCCTGGAAATGAACTTCCGGATGCATATTTTGGAGCGGAGTGTATATTTTCTGTTCGTTGCTAAAGTCTGAGCTAAAGTGGACAAAGTGATTTCTTCATAACCTTACATGCGAATACATATTAATTTGCCAAGTGATTTATTTTGCCAGATATTTGTAATATGGAATCGGGAAAATTGTAGATTCCCTGTAAGAGGCATATTTAGACTAAAGATCCTATTTTGATCTTTTTAGGAGCTGCGCTGCTTATGCTTCTACTGCCAGAGACGCGTGGTAGACCCCTACCTCAGACGATGGAAGATATGTATAACTACTCTAAAAGGTAGAAGCTTGTACTATGCTAACAACAGAAACAGGGGACATTCTGTTAGTCATCACTTTTGTGATCAACATCAGTGTTTGAAAGAAAACCCTTTCACGTGTTAAACTTTTTATTGTTTTGCCTTTTTTCAATTATTGCTGTTATGCCTGGGTCACATTTGCTCCGATCCATCGGCCGGCCCTTGGCCAATTGAGTGTTTTGCTCAATATTTTATTCAATTTTGAAAATCGGAGCAAATGTGACCAATGCAGACTATACTATACTAGACTTCCGTATCATAAAAGCCATATGACCTTTTTAGACCAACAGAAGAAGAATCTAAAGATGGAAAGGATAACATCGCATTCCAAATGGACAATATTACAGATAATGCTCTAAATGCACCTATTCTGTGCAAGGATACAACGCAGCTAAATGCAACAAAATTGTGATACTTCAATAACAATGGATCGCTACAAATATTACTCCAAATGTATGGATACAACACAGCTAAATGCATCAGATTACAGTTCAGTACAATGGACAATATGTCAGCAAATCACAATTACTCCAAATATGCGCCCATTCAATGTAAGGATACAACACAGCTAAATGCAACAAACATGTTACAGTTCAATACAATGTATTCGATCTAAGAGTGAAACCGCCCAAAGCTGCAAAATGTGAAATTCACACAAGTAAATGTGTATTTATGAAGGAATATGCGTATTTCAATGAATGTAAAGATAGCAGGGAACGGAGGACCCACTTGTGGTTTTGCTTAAATAATTTTGTTTAGGAAAATATGCAAGACTTAGGCCTAATCTTGGCCTAATCTTGAGGAAAACAGGTTTACACTGTACCAATTAAACTTTCTCGAATGATAAGTTGTATTATATGTATCATTATATATATCAAGGACGTCTAGCTCATATACCAACTATCAGACTATGAGTTTAAAATGTTTTGCGTTAAATTCTTAATCTTTATTAAATAAAAGTTTGGTTTGACATTTGAAATGAATGTTTATTTGAGACGCCTTCGTGTTATTAAGCTGAAATTATGACATCCGCTCTCATTTAGATTTATACCCAGCGCCTGCTTTAATCGCCACGCTCATCTTCTTATCAGCCTTCATCATTTTATACTTGTATGGTACATAAGATACGCGGCTACTCTTGTTTGTCTTTCCTTTGATCCCCGTAGTGTAGTAATTTCCTTCAGCTCTGAGATACCCACTATATTTGTCTTCACCACGTGGTTCGGTCTCATGTGCAGTTTTCGCGCGCTTTTTGTCGCTGATTTTGAAGTAGTTGTTTTCGAGAAGAACGTACGCTTTCTGACTCGATCCGACTGCATACAGACCCCAGTCTTGGAAGAAATTGTTGAAAACGTGGACCGAAGCATATCTGACTCTTGGCAGCCTCTGACGACAATTGATGAAGTAGTTGCTATGGAGTGTAATTCGCATTTTTACGTCACCAACGTCCTTTTCACTAGCGCCTATTAGCATAGTTTTATCATGGTCAGCGAATTTAGAATTCGACACAGTCACGTGACTGAACCCTTTAGTGATATCAACCAACCCGTCGTCATAGTTACGGAATGAACATCGATGAATCCAGGCGTTCTTGTACTTTCCACGCAGTTTCAACCCATCGTCCTTCCCGGTGTCAAAGTTGATTCTGTACACAATCGAATCGCTGACCAGTTGGATTGACTCCCCCGTAATTGTAATATCCCGTCCTGATCCGTCAAGAATCAATCCCCGTCTGGGCTTTATAGAGGCGGGGAGTTTAATCTTCCCGGAACCCTTGAAGGTCACGTGCACAAAGTCGGCTTGGTTTACGCATTTGAGAAGGTCTTTGTAGTCGGGTTTAGCCTCACATCGCTTGTGACGGTACTTTGTGGCTCCACAACCGTATCCAACACATTCGTTGAACCACTTCGGGGCTTGTCCAATGACCGCCTAATTTTAAAAAAAAAGTGGTTATTACAAACGAATATACGTAGTTAAGCTACTGATATAGGCCTATTGAAACATAATATTTTTTCTTCGTGGTTTGAATAGGCAAATATATAGTTGAATATGTTGATGTTAAACAATAAAAGTTAACGTTTTAGAATATGGTATAAAATTGTCATTTTTGTAGAATCTTTAAGTCTGTTTTTGTATTATACAAAAATGAGATATTGATTTTATGATTGCATGAAAACGGTCATAAAAATCATGGGATAGAAAGCTTATTTAACGGGAGGGATTGTATACGGGTTTTATTCAAAGGGACGATGTGACATTTCCCAAATGGCATGAGGGAAATATATTGTCACGTGGAATTGAATAAACCGATATTCAATCTCTTATACTTAACTGAGGAATCATATAAAAAAAGAACCAACTCTCAAGTACTTATCAAAACTGTTATTTCTTGGATATACTAGCACAACATGTTGTAACAGCAACGCCAAATCGTAGCAAATCCCTTCGAACAAAAATCCTTCAACAGCATTTTCAGTTATAGGAAAAATCGCCAACAATGGCCAACATTTTCAAAATGGTCGCTCACTACATGTAAATTGCAGCCATTTTTCAAAATGGCCACCTACTAGCCAGATTCTTATAAGACAATGTGCCATGCTCATGAGTACTCACATGAACAGAATCGCTTATACTTTTTGAGTTATGGTAAAAACGTATAATAACACACATAAAATGACTTTCATTTTCAAAATGGCCGCCTTTTAGACAAATTGTCATAAAACAGTGTGACATGCTAATGAGTATTCACATATCAAATACGAACATAGTCGTTCCAGTGCTGCTTTTCAAGGTATAGCAAAAATTCGTAAAATAGCGTGTAACGACCGCCATTTTTCAAGATGGCTGCCATGTGTTTCTTAAAAATGGCTTTCTATTTATGTCCTCTATAATTTTTTTACATTCAAAGAGTAATTGCTATTACAGTTCTATACATTGTACATATATTACGGTAAAACTGTAAAATCGGAACTAAAATGATGACGTCGTATTTTGTAAACGTGCGGCCATTTTGAAAATCGGCTTTCGGGCATAACTGTACTGTATAATGTGTACAAAATATTAACAAAATTGGACCAACGGTATTTGAGTTATCGCCCAGACGGAGGGACAGAGGCGTTTCCTATATCCCTTCGTTCGATGGGATGACAGGCTGGACGAACGAGTGAAGTCCTTACTTCATATAGCACATGTAAATACCGAGGATCTCTGAAACCAAGTCCTAAAATTAATCCTGTGGCACTTACCCCAAAATAGCTTAAAACAAGTATTCCCAATAATAACATTGTGTGTCCTTAAACATCCAATTTTATGTTAAAGTGAAATCATATCATCTTGAACACGCATCTTTACCATCCCACTGAGGTGATAGCTTATCAAGTATCTGATCTAATCACTAGCACATGTTATTTCACCACTAGCTCAATTCAAAAATCTCCTGACTTTCCTGACTTCTCTATTAGCAATTTGGATCGAGATAAATTTTGAACTTGACCTATGTTTTTTACTTCTTTTTTTGATCATATTTAATCGCGTAAATCTATTTTAAACCCCCAAAACGCAGTTTTAGTGATTTGGACATTTTGACCTATAAAATGTCATACATTTTGAAAATTTGGCCTTAAATTGAAAAAAATTAAAGCCCCAAAAGGTCAATTAATGCCCAAAGAGGCCCACTAAAGAGGGCCTACAATATTTTTGGGCCAACGTTTTTTTCTGTGCCCATCCTATGGCCGCGCGGAAAATCTTTTAGGGCCCAAAAACCAAAATTCGGGCCAAAATTTTGAAAATTTATAGCCCGTTTTTTGAAAATTTGGCCTAAAATTGAAAAAAATAAGGCCCAAAGAGGCCCTACAATATTTTTGGCCCAACATCTTTTCAGGGCCCATCCTAGGGGGGGGGTAGAAGTCTATGTTTAACAAAACACAAAGGTCGATCTTAAAAAACAGAGGGAAGGGGGCACAAATATATGCGAAAAAAAATTTTTTAATCTTAATTGCCAAGTGAATGTGAGGAAGAGCAGGGTAGCTCCAGAGTCCCCAGAGCCCCCCCCCCCCCCTCCCCCCTGGCAGCGGGCCTGCCATATCATACCTGCCAACCTACCGTATTTTTACGGGAATCTACCGTAAATTTTTCGTTTTTCCGTAAAAAAATGACAAACTACCGTAATAAAATACCATTTTTTTTCCCGTAAAAACGCCCGTAAAAAAATCTACCGTATTTTTTCGTAATATACCGTAAATTTTCTTTTTAAAAAACTCGTTTATTCCATGAGAACGGCCGGAAAATCTACCCTAAATTTTCGAAAATCTACCGTATTTCTGCTAAAATCAACAGTATTTTTGTTCAAACTACCGTAAAATTTCCCGTTATTGTTATTGGGAAATGCTGAAAAATTGAAGTCTTCCTGTACTGTCCCTGTAATATTCCTTCACCAACCCGAATATAAATTGGTATCGGCAGGTCTGTGGTTATCAGGTTATTGCGCATTTATCTAAGTAAGCTTGCGTGTAATCAGTCCAAACACCAACTACCACTAGCTAGAAAGAATTCTTTCTGCCATGATTTTTGTAGTTAACCAAACCCCTTTGTAAACAGATCTTTATTCCGAATGCAACAAAAATATGATTTTAGTTGCGCTTCATCTAAATAAATGAGTGGAAATGCGTATGCATATTTAGCGTATGAAATATGCGTAGTTTGATTTGTTATGATCAGTAGTAATGAACGCCACATATACATTATACATAGTTTAATCAATTTGTTTACAGAACGATAAAATGTTGTATTTTTCATCAGAACACATTATTAGTAACAAATACATAATAAAAAAATGAAGCCTTGAGTTCTGGTTTATTATAAAAGTATTGTGATATCCGAATCTGAACGATGTCTCAGGGGAAAGGTTTCAGCAAATGCTCATAACAGATTATTTTTGGAAGACAATTGATCTTTACTTATTTTCTATTTGTGCCAGACAAACACATGATATCATTAGAGACTTGCGAGTGAACAAATCAATATTTAATACCATATGATTCCAATGTTATATGAACATTATGTCTGTCATTTCAATTCGTTAAAGGGTTCCGATTAGCATCCCGTATAAAAACAATATGGCGGCTCCAGGCGAATCAACTGGATCAGTCCATTTTTAAGAAATAAGGGGAGTTCTGTAAAATCCAGTTTATTGAAATTGTCTTTGAGATAAAGTAATCCGTTTATAATGATTTTGAAAACGTTATCCAAAGAGTGATTGCGTTCACATAATACATGTACAACAGCCAATATAAATTCTTGTATTAGAAACCGGTTTGTCTTGCTTTGTTTCATTTGTAGGATATTTCATATGCCAAGCTGTGTGCTATTACGTTATGGGGAAATTTAGATGCCAATTTTTCCTTATTATACACAAATAGAAGATCCTGAAACTTCACCCATAAATGTGGAATTGATTTGTCAAAATAAAAATCACCCTTTTATAAATGTGTGACGATCTATAATATACTTATGCTATATAACAGTTAGAGGTGTTGACACAACGACTCGAACCTGTGAACCCTTGAGTATTATTCCGGGATCGGGCCTTTTATACTAAACGGTGAGCAACACCAGAAACGAGCGTTCGATTTGCTAAACGATATGCGTCACCCTTTAAAGTGATAGATCATCTAAGATGGTGAGTAAAAACGTGTAAAATCCATATTTTGTATTTCAGTAAATGTTTCATTCATGGTATTTCCAAACATCCTGATATCTAAAAAACTGGTTAGAAGGTGAATAAAAGTGGAGATATGAATATTGCGTTCGTATTTTGAATCAATCTAGATTTATTGTAAAAGAGTTGTATATGTACATTTTGCTGAAACATTAAAATCCAAAGTTGCTGTCAGTCCATTGTAGGCATGGTAAATGAAGAATAAAAAGTGTTTAGTCTCTATTTATTCTTGAAAATAGTATATCTATTTTTTCTTGAAAATAATAGTTTCGTATAATTCTCAGGTGGTAGTTCTGCTTTACAAACTGTAATTATCAAAAGCACTCTTGCAGTAAATATGTATTCACAATAACAACAACAATATGACCACGTAAACATTGTATTAATATAGAAAACCGCATTGTATAAAGGTTTAACTACCGCATTTTTCAAAATGTACCGAAAAATACCGCATTTTGGCAAATCTTCCGCAAAAGTACTAGTTTTCCAAAAAATTACCGTAAAAACCACTGCAATTTTAAAAATCTACCGTAAAACTACCGCATTTTTTCAAAATCTTCCGCAAAAGTACCGGTTTTTCAAAAAATTACCGTAAAAACTACCGCAATTTTCAAAAACTACCGTAAAACTACCGCATTTTTTCAAAATTTTCCGCAAAACTACCGGTTTTTTCAAAAAACTACCGTAAAAACTACACCATTTTTTCAAAATCTACCGTAAAACTACCGCATTTTTTCAGAATCTTTCGCAAATCTACCGGTTTTTCAAAAAACTACCGTAAAAACTACCGCATTTTTAAAAATCTACCGTAAAACTACCGCATTTTTTCTAAATCTTCCGCAAAACTACCGCTTTTTTAAAATTTCTACCGCAAAATTACACTTTTTTCAAAAATCTACCCTAAACCTCTGAAACTACAGTATTTTTTTTCAAATCTACCGCAAAAACTACCGTATTTTTTAAATCTACCGCAAAAACTACCGTTTTTTAAAAAATCTACCGCAAAAACTACCGTTTTTTTCTAAAATTTACCGCAAAAACTACCGTAATTTTGTTGAAAAATACCGTAAAAACTACCGTATTTTGAAAAAATCTACCGCAAAAATACAGCAATTTTAAAAAAATCTACCGCAAAATTTTGGTCTTAGGTTGGCAGGTATGCATATATTAAAAAAGTCGATTAATTCTAAGTTACCAATAACTGCTGCGGATAAGTGTACTTGAACAAATATATTTTCAATTTCCTGCAATCAAAACTAATTCGATGTCGAGTTTGATGATCAAAATAAATTGGTTGAGCTATTACTGTGAGTGTCACTATTTAATTGATTCAACCGTGTTTCATTGGTGTTTGCTGTTTAATAAAATGTTTGATAAGCTATCAAAACTGTGTGAAAATAGGGGTTTGTAGTTTTTCATATCAAACTATTTTTTTAAAAACTGACTGTTATTCAGACCTGCAAGTTGTAAACACAATGTTATTTGGAATCCTCGTTTTGTGATACTTTGGGGTTCGTAAAAGAGCTTCTAGTTTAGTTAAAAATAAGAGTCTTCGCAACGCTAGGACAAAAGCAGCCACTTGCTGATCTTTTGTTTGGCATTAATATATTGGAAATCGTGTACAGTATTTAAATCTGATATAAATAAATCCCCCGTAAATACATTTCTCCGGCCCCAAGCCAAGGGACTTGATTTAGGCAAGTTTTATATGGGTAATCATGGAATAAAAACGTTATTCAATGATTTCTCGTGAAATACAGAAAATATTCTTCCCTTGAACGTCTGTATTTCACTCTGCTAGCGCATCGTGAAATACAACCTTCTCGGGAAGAATATTTTCTGGATTTCACTCGAATCATTGAATAACTTATAATATTGATTCATGTAGTTTCCTTTCGCGTTTACGTTGTGAAAATTAGTACAAGCTAAACGATATAATATACCGACTCTCATATGATGTGATTTGTGATATTTGAGTGTTTATTTGAGGGTATTTGTGTTATTAAGCTGAAACTTTGACACCCGCTCTCATTTCAATTTATACCCAGCACCTGCTTTAACAGCCGCACTCATTTTCTTATTGTATTGTATATTTATTGCCCCATTTATATGAAAGAATACATTTTAGTATAAATATAGTTTACATAATAAAATATAATATACGAGGATAAGATTACATTATGTGATAAAAGTTGTTGTTTTGGAAAACATAAAAGAAAAGTGATAGTAATTAACCTTTACATAAACCTTTATCACTTTATACTTGTATGGAACATCGGCCAAGCATTTACACTGGTTTGTTTTTCTTTAATACCAGTGGTAAAGAAATTGCATTCTGCCCTAAATTACCTTTAAATTACCTTCGATCAAAACTAGTATAATTCAATCTGGAGTATGCTGATCAAATGGTGTTTGAGAGGTTGAGCAAAACGTGTGGGAGTGTCACTTGTGTTAAATTCAACCGTGTTTCATTGGCGTAAACTGTTTAATAAATTGTTTGATAAGCTATCAAAACTGTGAGAAAATAGGGATTTGTTATTTTTTATATCAAACTACTTTTTAAAACTGACTGATATTTAGACCTGCAAGTCGTAAACACAATGTTATTTGGAATCCTCGTTTTGTGCTACTTTGGGGTACGTAAAAGAGCTTCTACATGTAGTTTAGTTTAAAATGAGATTCCTTGTGACGCTCTAAGGACAACGCAGGCACTTGCTTTCTATTGTTTGGTATATTGATATTTTGAAAATAATGTACAGCATTTGAAATGATACAAAGCAAAGAGATCATCTGTCAAATGTAGGACAATCTTTCGTAAATACATTTGCTAAGTCCACTGGCATGTAGCGATTATAGCGGTCTTGATATGCCTTATTGAATTGTTACGAAGTTGCGTATGTGGACCGGAAGTTAAAGAGCAAATGACCATCATTTCAATGTTATAGTTTATGCAAGAAAATTGAGATTAGGCCATTGGAGTATTTGTTTCATGCATTTGTAAAACATTATCCACTCATGGGTCATACTTATCATTAAACTAATAACTCAAATATATGCCCTTGTACACTGACCACCTGTTGAAATTATTACAGGCCGATTTCAACAAATGTATAATATATTTTCTTAGTGTTTTTATGAAAAAAAAGCATGCTCCCTCAAGCCGGACAAGGGTTTTCTATGACAACCCCTAAAGATAAGAAAGTAATTTTTGTTCCGTATCGCCATCTTGAGAATTGGTCATTCTCATGCATATATCGATATAACGTATATGAAAAGTAAAACATACAAACTTCAAGATTTAAAGTGAAATATACAATTTAGAACCTCGCGTTTCTCATTTCATTTTAGAACGTCATTGGACAAGCCCCTGACTGGTTCAGCGAGTGTGTCGGATTCGGTTGTACAGCTACGGAGTATCGTCACGAGAGATGCGAGTCAGAGCCCAACTACCAAGGACTTCTCTTCTGCCTAAACCTAGCTGACTTCGTCCATGTTACATTCACGGGCTCTGGAACGATCACCATCCCCGTCTCTATACGTCCCACTCAGGGTTTGATTCTCGACGGTTCTGGCCATGATATCACCCTAACCGGCGAGTCAATTGAGCTGAATAGCAGTTCTATTGTTTATAGAATCAACTTTGACACAGGCGCTGATGATGCCTTGAAGTTGCAACGGGGATACGAAAATGCTTGGATCCATCGATGTTCATTTCGCAACTATGGCGACGGATTGATTGACATCACTCAAGCGTACAGTCACGTGACCGTGTCAAATTGCAGATTCGCCGAACATGATAAAACGATGTTGATAGGATCTAGTACGTCAGATATTCTCGATGAACGCATGCGCATTACAATCCACAATAACTACTTCGTCGATTGTCGTCAAAGGATGCCAAGGGTCCGATACGCTACCGTCCACATCTACAATAACGTATTTCAAGATTGGGGACTATACGCCGTGCTTTCAAGCCAAACCGCCCTCGTGCTTCTCGAAAACAATTACTTTGACATTGTCGATATCACCCGCGCTGAAATGGCGCATGATACCCGACCACGTGGGAGTGACACGAGCAGTGGATACCTAAGAGCGGAGGCCAATTTCTACAATACTGGTATTAGAGGTAGAACAAACCAAGCGGAACGTGTGGGTGATATGCCTTACCAGTATCAACTGGCTACGGCAAATGATGATATGAGAGCGGCCGTGATTGCAGGCGCTGGGTATACATCTAACTAGTGGAGCGAGGTCACTGCTGTCGTCCTGTCTTTGAAATGTACAATATATCTCCACTCTACCTGAATAATAAAATAATAAGGAGGACTTTTGTTGGGACCCAGTTTTGATCAAATATGAAGTTATTGAAAACGGCGCAGACGCACTTTACTTCGTACGTTTTTCTATAATTATATTTTGAAACATTTAAAGACTCCTTCCTTTAAAGACTCATTCATTCACTCTTTTAATGACTTTTACTGACGTTATTTCAGACCCAATGAATACAGGCGTTTGTTTACGCCTGCGAAGACGCCAAATGTGCAAAAAATTACGCCTGTTTTTTCATTAGAATCATACACAGTTAAATTACTTTATTTTTTGTCAGTTCCTGAATATAAAAATATTATGTTGTACTGTATATTTGTAATTGCAAAAGTAAAGGGTGGAATCCAAATATCTGTGGAACACAAATACATTTTGAGAGAGAGTGGGATTGATGCAATTGCATACGTAAATTGTTTATTCAGAGCCCTAGTAATAAAAAAGATAACAGTAAGGTCAACATATACTTTTGTTTATCTATATATGCTTGTGTACACATTTGTCTTTAGACTAAATTGAGCACTTAACGCAAGGGAACACAGATATACAGTTCAAATGTTCGATATGAATGTTTAGCTTCAATGTTAAGGTCAACTCACTAGTTGATTCACAGGGAGCTGTATAAAAACGTGGAACTATTCACGTACTGATTTTAAAAGCGTAATACTGACATATATCAGAATCAAGCAAGATCGTATGAAGTCGTGAGAGGTAAGTTGCAGGTAGGGAGGGCAAGACTGTATCAGTGACTACTGGCCTAATATGCATACTGATTCTATTCAGAGACTAGACTATATAGAAAAAATCAATACTTAATCAAATCAAATATAGGAATCTAGTAGAGTACACGGGCGGGCAACTGAGCTGGTAAGTTGCAGGCAGGGACAGTTAACGTTCTACCTTAGAGGGCAATATAGATATGCACCTTAGGACTGCATGAGTGACCCCCTCTAGGCTAGGTACTAGGCCTACTTAATTGGAGTTGGATGCACTTCTCCTTGGGTATTGTAAGATTAAAATTGAAAACAAGAACATTATGATCACTCTTCCCCATGCCAGCTAAAGTAGAAAGGTCACTTATCATGTCTTCTTCACTTGAGATTATAAGATCGAGTATATTGTTTCCTCTTGTTGGTGTGTTCACATGTTGATAGAGGAATTCGTCATCTATAAAATCCAGTAGTTTGTTGCTTATTTGTCTGTCTGCATGCCCTGGTAGGGAACTTTTACTATCCCAGTGTATATGCGGAAGGTTCAAATCACCAATTATTTGGAGATGGGTGGGTGTATTCTCTCTTATTATGTCTCTCATGATCAAGTGCTGAATTGGTTGATCTGATTCATCTTGTACTGTTTGGGCTTCTACAGATGCATCCAATGAGTCCTATTTCATTCTTGAATTTAGTCTTAATCCAGACTGCTTCTCTTATATTGTCATTTACTTCGAAATTTATGCAACTCATATTTATAGATTGTTTTATATAGATCACTATCCCCCGTGTCCCCTGTAGGTTGTTTGTGTAATTTTCATAACCCTCTAAGTTTATTTGGTTCTCGCTAAGATCATGGTCTCTCTGCGTTTTACATTGATCTCTACTTGGGCAATTAAATCGGTTTTTTAGCAATGGTAATTAAAAGTTCAAGTTCTTATTCGGAATGCTGTCTACATTAGTATACAATACATTCAGTTTTTCACAAGTTTTTGCAGAATTTCCTATTCCTCGATCATTATTTACATTATTTGAATTAATCGGTATGGGGATGAAATGCTTTTTCAGATGTTGATTTTCCTGCTGTCAATGACCTCTTCTTGCCCGTGAAAGACGTATAGAACATATAACAACCGAGCAGACAGTAGCATTATACCATGCTAGCGATACTAGTTGCAGTAATAGTAGTACTTCTCTTTGGGTTTATATGGAATAAAACACGCAGTAGATTGACACACATCCCAGGTCCTAATGGAATACCCATAGCAGGAAATGGCCTGGAAATAACGAGCACTTTCAAATTGGTGACCAAACTACATGAATGGATGGAGAAATATGGCGACATCTTTAAGATTAATCTTTTTGGAGAAGAGATTGTAGTCGTGGGTGGAATACTTATTGGAGAAATGTTGGTTACAAAAGGTATCTCGTTTCTCTGTTAATGCCCCATGCAACGTTGAAAAAAAAAATTCATCATTCATTTACGATTTTTCATCACTTGAAAAGTCGACGAATAAGTTGTCAGCTTATTGTAAGTTATCTGTCGATATAAGTACAGACAGTGGTTTGGAAAAGCTTAGATTATGTCTCTGAGGTCCCTGAAATGAGACTTGTCACCACTTGACACAGATTGCATGACCAGACTAATGCTTGTTAAAAACGGATGACGTCTCAAGACTTGGTCAAAGTCAACGCTCCTAAAAAACTACATGTACTAAATATATTAAAGACCTTCAAATGAAAGTAACTGCTTAAAACTGACTTTTTCAGGGAGTGATTTTGCTGGTCGACCTAAAATACCTGCATGGGAAAAACTTGAAGGGAATGAAGTTCACCTGGTACTAAGGGATTATGATCCAAAGTTACGTTTCATTCGTAAACTTGTGCATAAAGGACTCCGTCAATATGGAGAAGGGATGGACAAAATTGAAGTTATCACCGTGACAGAAATTGCAAAATGTTTAGACAAGATTGAGACGCTAAATGGAGCAGATTTTGACCCATTTACATACATTCACCATGCTATCAGCCAAGTCATGAATACCATGGTGAGTTGTAGGGTTATTCATACATTACCTATCACAACGTATTTTTGCATTTTGAAACAATCCCTAAAAGCCATTTTACAACTGTATATTATTTCATTTGTCAACTAGCTAGTTCATTTTATGATAACATATGTTCTTGTATTCAACTTCTATGTAACATTGTCTTAACAGGTAACATGAGAGGCAGTGCCTGATGGACACCCCATGCTGAACAAAGATAACATATATTGTTGTGGGTATAACTTCTATGTAACATCGTCTTAACAGGTAACAGGAGAGGCAGTGCCTGATGGACACCCCATGCTAAACAAAGATAACATATATTGTTGTTGGTATAACTTCTATGTAACATTGTCTTAACAGGTAACAGGAGAGGCAGTGCCTGATGGACACCCCATGCTAAACAAAGATAACATATATTGTTGTGGGTATAACTTCTATATAACATTGTCTTAACAGGTAACAGGAGAGGCAGTGCCTGATGGACACCCAATGCTGAACAAAGCAATTGAATGGGATAGATTAGATGGAGAAATTAGTCAAGATCCGACATTTTTAATGCCTGCAATGGAATTCTTTTTTACTTTAATTCGCGTGGGAAAGCTAAGGTATTATACTGACGTCATGGATTTTTTCATTGAACACTGGAGAAGTTACGAGGTAAAATATATCTTTACTTCAAGTTGGTTTAACAGAATTTCTGCACATCGTGAAAAGTATTAAATGAAATATCACATCTCTAAATCATGCAAATATGACATGAACTCCATGTAGGTAGACAGATGGATTGTGTTCAAACAAACTTCAAATTTATAAACAATGTTTTATGAAGAAAGGTAAGTTTAGCAACAGCATTAGATGTACCAATGTACGAAATTAAGCAGGCATCAACATACATCTGTTGGGAGACTTAAAGTTCATTGCATTCTATTGACATAATTTCAAAGTTGAACTGACTTCATTGAGAAGGTCAAATAGATATTGAAATAAAGATAAATTTGGCCTCATATGTACCAACTCTTCCAGGGGACCTATGATAAAGAGAACATGAGAGGACTCTATGATGTCATATACAAGGCATATCTTGAATCTGAGACTGATGAAGAGGGAGTCAAGATCTCATACAACAATGTGAAGTACCTCATGTTTGAGCTGTACGGTGCAGGTATGTAAATCAATTCTTTCAATACAATTTTCCTCAATGACTACTAACATATTCTTTTGCAATTGGTCTGAAGTCAACTATGCCCTAGTCATTTTTATCATGAAATACTCATTCCATATAATATATATTTTGTTCGATGGGATTTGCTACATGTACTTTACGAGTTACTATTTTTCTTGCCACTCTGTAAACTATGTTTCAAAAGTGAGAGTTTATGTTTTTGGATTGCTGCGCTTTTCTACAGGCATCATTACTACACACAAAACAATCTATGCATTTTTTCACATGATGGTGACACACCCTGAGCTACAGAAGAGAATCCAAGCTCAAATTGATGATGTTATTGGTTCCGAGCGAACCCCAACTACAGCAGACAAACATAAGCTTCCTCTATTAGAGGCAACGATACACGAAACGTTGAGGTATATATCTCATGCTCCGTTCGCCCTTCCCCATGAAACAAAAAGAGAGACAAGCCTGGGAGGATTTACCCTACCGAACAAGACACAGGTAATATCTTCTTCATTTATAATAACATTAATCATCAATCCCGATGTATCAATCCCTTTATTTATGATTGGAATATGTCAAAAAGTATTTTATGTGATACCATGTATGCTTACTTTCCATTTTATGCTATTTATTTATCGAACTGTACTGAATTCCTAGGTTTGGCCATTGATATCTGCCAACCACCACAATCCTGAGTACTTCAAAGACCCGATGAGCTTCAACCCTGACCGTTTCTTAGAGAATGATGGCTCACTGTCACCTGCCAATTCAAGGAAAATGTAAACAGGCTTTATTTTCACATTGGTCTATCAAACTTGGTTATTTTTCTATTTCTAGTTTTAAGTCAAAAGCCCTCACCTGATACCACCCATATGTTATTATAAAGTAAATATGTTAAAAAGTCTAGTTTTGAATACCTTGTTTTGAAGAGTTACGGTATTCGTTTAAAGAGAGAATCAGATATAGCGAGCAGCTTAACAAAAAATCATTTCAATTTTATAATATTTCTGGCTAATGTCATTCGTCATTCCTTTTCATGTCTATTTTCTAAAATGCACTGATGATATACAGGAATCTTCACAAGATTCTTGACCCCCTGGCAACAAATACAAATATGAATAAAAACGAAATCATCAGGATTAACTTTTTATTTCTTTCATTTTGAAGGTTAACACCATTTGGAGCAGGGACGCGCAACTGCGTTGGGGAGGTATTTGCCAGGACGAGGCTGTTTTTATTCACTGCGAGCCTGTTACAACGATTCACTCTACTTCAACCAACTGAAGGAAAGCTTAATGTTCTTGATCCGAAAAGTGAGGATCATCTAAAGAAGCTTCCGTGTATTTGCCCAAACTATAAAATCAGAGCAATTCCAAGGTGAAAGCACTCTTTAATGGCACAATGTATGTGCTATGCCATCGGACACCACGGGAAAACATATGATGCAAGTCCAACAACATTTTAAACAATGTTTAGGTGAACTTAACCAAACTCGTCTAGTCCAGTTATTTACGACTCAATGGGTTAAAAGTTACGGAGCGGCTTACCTAAGTATGTACATGTATGCAATGGGTAATGTATTTTAAATTCAAACATAGATTTTGAAAGAATTAAGGGATTGCATAACTTGAATGATTTTTATGAAAATGTATTACATTTATGGTTGAAACACCATGATTTTAAAAATGAGAGCTTTGTTTGAAACAATAATGAAAATGTAACTCTAAATAATTCTCCATTATGTTTTGAAAACTGGATCGAAAAGAGCATTGCATATATTTAAGATGTTGCAAAGGATAAGGAAACAGTACAAATGATAATATTGTCCAGAAAATGCGCAGGACTGGTCAAACGATTCTTCAATATAATGCTTTAAAGCATGTTTAAAACAAGAACTCTGATTCAAATATAAAAAGGAACCACCATGTACAAAAATATCTTTAAGGGTATAGAGAGTCATCTATTAAACACAAGAATGGTGAGATCAAAAATTGTTTTAGAAAGAAAATGTGATTTAAAATTCAATTCAATGGACAATTTTACATGGTATTTACGCACATGATATCTATCTAAAGAAATGTAAATTAGAAAACTGTGCCATCTGTAACGTTTGTTATTTACATGTAAAATGTGACATCAACCACTTCTTTGTCAATTGGGACTGTATTAAATCAAGTTTGAATGGAGTAAATATTACAAATGATCAAAATAAAATGAAAATGTTAAAAAAGAAGAATTACCTAAAACACTGGTTATTAAAAAAGCTATCTTAAAATGGCGATCCATACAACCGGTAATATCGAAACTATATATGAAACAGAAATAAGGTTAATACAGATGTAACTGCATGTATCTATACTTGTATTTTATCTTAAAAGTATACATGCAATGTAAATAAAATACATGTTTGTTAATAAAGTTTCTAAGTCTCATTCTGATACTCATTGCATCTGTTTCACCTGAAGCATGATCTCATCTCAGGGCTGAGAAGAAATGAGATGTGTCAGTTAATCATATGATGTGATAGGCTACATCATACTTGTCAAGTAAAAAAATATAAATCGGGATATTTTCGTTTTAAAAGAAAAATCGGGGTTAACATCGGGATTCTTTTTAAGAAAAATCGGGAGAAAAACGGGATTGTTTAGGATAATCGGGAGAAATCGGGAGTTTACAATGAAAATCGGGGTTTACAAAAATAATCAGGAGAAAATCGGGATTGATTAGGATAATCGGGGGTAATCGGGAGTTAACAATGAAAATCGGGAGTTTACAATAAAAATCGGGAGGAAATCGAGGTTAACATACTGGTAAATTGATAAATACGTTTTCGAATTGCATTTGGGCCGTTTACTATCATTGTTTATTAATATATCCATGAGATATCATCTGCATTAAACCAAGTACCACATCATAATTAATTAATTGTGAATGCACCCTCAAAACTTGACGTTATGATCCTGCAATTTAAACAAGTTTAATCATGGTTTCCGTATAATTCATTTGGATCTCACAGCACACGTACATTACTTGCAATAGTTAAATATCAGAAATGATTATGTAATCTACATCGATATCTAGTCCTTACATAATCAATTATCTTTGTGATAAAGCATGTTTGTGTTATACATGAAGCCAACGAATACTGACTATAAAAACATATCTATACGTTCAGTACGTTGTATGGAATATCTCAGTCCAAGAATGATCGATTAAATTAAATTCTGGTTTCAAATAGTTTAAAGAAGATTAAATACGCAAACGGTATGTGTTGTAAGCTGTTTCGTTTTATCACAAAATGCTTTTGCATATTTGTTTTCACCACGTTCCAACTTTCATTGTAATGACTCCTATATGCGTTTCAATTGGTCGGAATTTTTCAGTCCCAGAACGTTCGATTTATTTCTGGTCTGGAATACTGTAGTAAAAGAAGATGAGAGAGCTTTACAAGTGTATTTTGTATGTGTAATTACCTACTGTATTTTGTATTATCAGTCCCAGAACGTTCGATTTATTTCTGGTCTGGAATACTGTAGTAAAAGAAGATGAAAGAGCTTTACAAGTGTATTTTGTATGTGTAATTACCTACTGTATTTTGTATTATCAAAAAAACTCAGTGTTGTATACTTTTATTTGTTTGAACGAAAATCGGGAGGGTACCATTTAAAAATCGGGAGTTTTTACTGAAAAATTGGGATGTCTCGTTAACAAATCGGGAGTTTTGAACTCAAAATCGGGATATTTTATGAAAAAAAAACAGGATTTCATTCTGTGTTTTCATAAACTAATATTTGCTATTACCATGCTGAACGCGATCTCATGTTATTTGCTATTATCATGTTTAAAGGCCTAAATTTCTGTTAAAGAGGAAAACTTCAGTTAATTGCTACACCCGGGTGTCTTATGTAACATGTGAAATGCCTACCAGATAGCAAACAGCCAATCAGCTGTCAGCAGAGGATGTGGCTTAGCAGTAGTGGGGTCATTTATAAACACAAGCACAAGGCATATTGCTGCTATGTTTACATGTTTTAACCTCTGACCTGAGAGCATTGCAGGCTATTGGTCAATTTGAAATTAAATCCACATCCAACTGCTCATATTTAATGAGACCTTTAAATATTTATTTTCAAGTTTGCTTGCTTGTATACTGTATAATACTTGAATATGATTTCATATTTGTATTCATCATGGTTTCATACATGACTGTAGCAAATTTGGGTCTTTGATACTTCCTAGAATTCATGATATTGGCAAAATCAAAATAAATTTACTGGTTTCAGTGATTCAAACATTTTCAACAGACATAATTGACTGTAATTGGCTGTTCCCTCTTCCTTTTATACCCGGTTTTCCCCTTTAAGTAGAAACCCAGGGTGTTTTAATTATAGAGCCAGTTAACATACCCATTAAGAGCTGACCAATCAGCTGGCAGTAGAAGTTGCTTTTGTTTATTTGAACCCTTCTTGACCCATCATGATAAACTATGCCATCTCAAATCTTCTCAGCCCTGAGATGTTTCAGGTGAAAAAGAAAGATGCTATGAGTATCAGAATGTTCTTGACCCGAAATCTGATCTTTGAGCTTAACTTTGGATGATGCTATTGGTTAGATTCAAATTTTGAACTTTTCTACTGAACATAATTAAGTAGCATTTAAAAAACTTTGACTTGTTCTTATTCAAAATTAGAATAATATTTTACCAAACCGATTATTGTCTCCAAATGTTCATACATGACCATGACAAGTTTCAAAACAAACAAAAGCCAATTTATTGAGAAACACTAAAAATCAATTAAAATTTACTGGTTTCTGTTAATAGAAAGTATTCAAACAGACATATTTGGCTGTTCCAAGCAACCCCTTCTCCTTTTATACCGGATTTTGGTCTTTAAGGCGATGTCATGTTATTTGCTATTACCATGCTGAACGCAGTGTACTGATACGAGCCTTATCTTAGCATGATCAAAGTGACTAACCATTTAGGCACACCATTGAAAAAAAGTTCCAAATTGAAATTGGTCGTAATTCACAACTTAGAATTCAAATATTTTAAGGGCCATGTACCATGTTCCATAATTTCTTTCACTTACAATACTGCACATGGTCCTTTGTGAATGCTAGCTTGGTCAAATTAAATATTTAAAAATCAACATTCGGGTGGAAAAGGCAATGTGGATAATTTTTTTAATTTTTATCTAACCTTTTTTACAAAAATGCTTCGTTAAACACAGTAACCAATATTTGCGAGGGTTGTTTATATTGAGTTATCTCATGAGGGTCTAGCGAGTTTGTTCATTAGAATCATACACAGTTAAAGTAATTTTTATCAAAGTTCATGAATATAAAATATTGTGTTGTACCGTTTATTTGTAATTGCAAAAGCAAGGACTGGTGTCCATATATCAAGTAGTGGAACAAAAGATTCATAAAAATCATTTTGAGAGTGGGGTTAATACAATTACGTATGTGAAAACATGTTTATCTATAATGCTTGTGGTAGAAAGCAACTTACTTTTTCACCCATTGGAATACATGTAAAATTGGCAACGTTCAAATCATAATTTCTCAAATCCCAGCCCATCGAATCCTCGCATCCATTCAGATCATGTAGTCCTATTCAAAAACTTCCCGTTCGGTTATATGGTGAAAAAAATATCCCACGAACGAAAAAAGATATTGCTACATTTATGAGCGAGCATTGATTTCTGGGCCTGTAAAAAGCACGTAGGACCTGATTGCCCCATTGATTTACTGATTCAATTTTTTGGTTCAAAATAATAATCTGTCAGCGGTCCCTGACACTCCTACTAGCTATCACCAAACATTAATTGCCAATACATGTACACATATACGTGCCATACATCTACAAAGTAGCGAACTAGTGTATTAAGTACTACTTTTCCTATACGATGAGCAAAACAAATCTCAAGTAGGTTGTATTGACCCTGTGTGTGTACACATTGTTCTTTGGACGAAATCTATTGCCTAAACAAGATACCACAGAGATATCTGTTATTCTGTATGCCCTCTACGCTTATTTGATTCACATAGCGCTGTATACCAACGAGGCACTATACACGTACTGATTTAATTGAGAGACGATACAAAAAAAGGGTTACTCGGACATATATCAGAATCAAACAAGAACATATGAGGTACTGAGAGGTAAGTTGCAGGCAGGGAGGGTTCTTCCTTAGACGACAATATGGATATACACCTTAAGGTGCCATGGAAGTTAACAGGAAATGACAAAACAGGAAGTGACAAAGCCATGCTGGATTTTGAAAATTTTTTGAAGCAAGATATCAGAGTTCTGTTTGGACCTCTAGTCAGTTTTACTAGTTCCACATATCATTTACATGACTGGGAACGCAATGGAAATGGTCAGAATGACCATAAACATGATGAAATAACCTTTTCAGCCCTCTGAAAATGTGCCTGAAAACCAGCTAAGAGTAGGTGCTCAGGAAAGGTCACTGAACAGAATCTTTCGATTTTTTCAGAAAACGTGTCCAACATATTGCTCTAAATGATACAATCTTTGAAATTTTAAAAAATTGTCTGAAACAACAATAATGGCTGTAGTAAAAAGGTAAATCGATCGATTTTCAATTCAGTTTTTTCATTTTTTTCTTTTTCTAAGAATGATATCAAATTTTTTTAAATTGTATAATTTTAAGCAATGTAATGCGACCTTACTAGGGGTATTGATGGTACTGAAAATACAGCTAAGCAAAAGAAACAAAGGACAGAGGGTATTTACAAGGATAACAATCGGATAAAAGCAACACGGTTTACAACATCAAATATTTATTTACAACATATAACAATACATGCATACAGTAATATAAAACAAGCCACAAACAATAAGAGATAAAATGGAAATGCTAATAACGAGATCCAACCCCGGAGCGCCAGAGGGCTAAGCCACGCCCTAACTTCCGTTATCGTAATACATCTAACATTATCAAGTATTTGATCTCAAACTACCAGAAGTGATAAAGTCAAAGGCGTACCTTGTTGTACTATACCTAATGTACTTCCGTATATCAAACCTAGTACCAATATCCAATACTCAACAAAGCATGGTCCAAAATCCAAACATCAAACAAGAAGCCATAATCACATCAGTCTTCATCGTATCCTGCCCTCTGGTCAACTGATGATATCAACCTTGTGCAACTCACACATAAAATTCAGCTGTACCAAAACTGGTTTAACCAATCAGAACTCTTATATTTCAAATATCGTCATACGACAAACTATAGTGTACTAGTTTTCAGCGACAGATATCAATCTAAATACTATACCTAGTTCTAATAACAGGTTTCTATAATGCTGTTCCATTTTCACGACGTTAGCATTGTTTGGAAGTTAAAAACATGAAAAGCCTTATCGAGCAACCGTTACACAACTCCCCTCCTTCTGAGAAGATGGCGTCCTCGCCAAAAATCTAAATCATAATATAAAATATAACGGTTGCGTTAATTATCAAAACAATCAAATAACATTAAAATATACGGATCATCTAATCCTCTTATCTCAATCTTTATTCCTAGTCTTTACCAATAATGTCTATATACAAATACAATGTGTCACCATCACTTCTGTGACTCAAAATCCAAATCAAAATAACTAGTGTTACAGACTGTGAATCCATGTTAATCAAAATAGTTAGTGTTACTGTTTATACTTCTGTTCATTATGTATAAGCATGTTGCTTTATTACGTTGATATGCTCAGTGAAACCCCATCTTAAGTTACCCTTCTCCTTACGAGAATCTAACTGGCATTCCTAACTCTATATCCCAATTTACTGTAATGTATGACACCTCCCCATAGCATAATCTACATGCTCAACCACTAAGCCATTTTACAATTGAGCACTGCCTGAACATTTTGTTCACAATGACATGTTTCCAGTTCTAGACCTGATCACAAAATCATATCCCTACTATTTTCAGTTGGAGAAAACAAAGATGAAAAGTTCCATTTACAAACAATTGGTTATCAGATTCACTCATTACATTCACAATCTCATTTATTCAAGGGGTAGCTAGTCCCATATCACATATTCAGCCAATCCTTTGGAATGTATCGTTTTCATTAGTGTATCCACCACCACTGTCAATTCAACTTCTTAAATATACTTGCTTTTTCAATCACATTTCGTGCATGTAAACTATTATCAAGTTTCACTTTCGCAAGCAAGATTACCATATATCCATACAGACAAGTTTTGCACTAAAGGCATAGCAAAAGAGAAATTCGGTGAAGCATAACGAGTGTTACAGCTATCTATGGTTTTCATATTCGGGCAAGCAGTAACTTGCATGATCATAGATTCGAGGCCAAAACCATCAAACTTCTTACTCAAGTGCTTCTGCGTGACACAATTTGAACTATACTTCAAAGTAGTATATGCAACATAACCAATTTGATTCGCCAAAACCCAAACCTTATAGGCATAACTAAATCACAATATCCAAAATCTCATATGTCATCTCTATTATCAAATTCTTCCATGACATCTTATATACCTATGTACATATTACAACATCTGATATAAGTCCAAAGCAATTTAAGAACAAACAAATATTTTTATATTTTCCGTGTTATATTTAAAAATTGTGGCTCTCTCGTAACAAAGCCACGAATCACTCATGTCAGTATTATAGTTAACAGTGCCTACTTGACAATAGGAATTTCATTGCTTCTGATGAATGTTTTGGAGAAATCATTCAAGTTCTCCCACGGTTCAAAAGTGTTATCTTGGGAATCGTATCCCTCCCACTTACACAGATATTCCCATCGTCCCTTTCTCTTCCTTTTTCCAAGTATTTCTTCAACTTGGAAACATGTCTGCTCTTCATCTGAGCTTTCTCCTTTTCCATTTTCATCTATATCAGGAGTGTCTGGGTTATCATTTATTTTACTTTCAGACCTCTCATCGGCTGTTTCTTTATCTTGACTTTTGCCTCTGTGTTCATTTAGTTCCTCAACAGTTTCTTCGTTTTTCAACCAAGTTGGCTTATCCTCACCTCTGTAAGGTTTCAGTCTATCAACATGAACCACCGTTGGTTTACTCCTCCTTGATCTCTGTATTCTGTATGTGATATCACTGATTCTCTTTGTTATTATATATGGCCCCTGGTAAGGTCTCTGCAGTTTTGGTGAAAGACCCGGCTTTCTAATGGGGCAGTGAAGCCATACAGCATCCCCCTCATGCATGGTGGTTGGGCCCGCTTCAGATTCAGATCATATCATAATGCCTCTTTTGTCTTAAGCTATTCTTTTTGAGATTCTCCCTTGCGAAAGCATGAGCTGTTTCCATTCTCTCTTTTAAATCAGAGACATATTCTGTCTCATCTGTATCCTCTGGTGGTGGACCGAATACCATATCTACTGGAAGATTTAGTTGTCTCCCTAACATCAACTCACATGGAGTAAATTGAGATGTCTCGTGTATAGATGTCCTGTATGCTAGCATCAGGAAAGGGAGATACTCATCCCAATCTTTTTGATGTTTGTCCGCAAACATACTGAGCATGCTTTCTAATGTCCTGTTGAAACGCTCCACCATACCGTCTGAACAAGGTCTGAGTGGTGTAATTCTTGTTTTCGTAATACCAAGAGAATTACATACCTCTTGGAATATTTTGCTTTCGTAATTCCTCCCCTGATCACTATGTAAAGACATTGGGCATCCCCATCTGCATATAAATTCTTTACTGATAATATCAGCGATGGTCTCTGCTTCCTGGTTGGGAATGGCATATGCCTCTGTCCACTTGGTGAAATAATCAGCCACTATAAGAATATGTTTATTTCCTTTATTTGTTGTTGGAAGGGGTCCTAAGATGTCAGTTGCTAGTCTTTCCATTGGCACTCCAACTTGATATAATTTCATTTCAGCCTTTTTCTTCTTCAAGTTTGGTTTTCTCGATGCACATGAATCACATTTGTTGCACCAATCTCTGACATCAGTCCTGACACTATACCAAAAATATCTTGATCTAATCTTTTCAATTGTCTTGTGGATTCCTAAATGACCAGCTGTCACCGTGTTATGTAACTGATTCATCACATCTTTTCTTAAATGTTTGGGCACCACTAACTGCCATCTAACAATATCTCCTGCATCCGATTCCCACCTTCTGTAGAGAACGCCATTCCTGACTTTAAGGCGGTCCCAGTCAGATAGCAAATGCTTCAAAGGCTTACATTGATTTGAGATATCTTTCCATCCTATTTTCTTGTCTGATTCAACCGATTTGAATACAAGTGATATCTCAGGATCTCTCATTTGTAGACCCCGTATCTCTTCAGACGTCCATGCTTCCAAGGCACTGTGTTTCTCATTATCTGATTGTGCACCATGAATAGCATTTATAGCATTAACATCTTCATTGTTCATTCCACATTGTGGGCATTGCATCCTAGATAAACCATCGGCATTTGCATGAGAAGCTCCAGGGCGATGTTGTATTTCCATATCATAGGAACTCAGCATTTCAAGCCAACGGGCTATTTGACCATCTGGTTCTTTGAAATTGAACAACCATTTCAAGGCTCGGTGATCTGTCCTAATGATAAATTTTTGCCCATACAAATATGGCCTGAATCTCTTGACAAACGTTACTATTGCCAATAGTTCTTTTCTGGTTACGCAATAGTTCCTTTCAGATTTATTCATTGTTTTGCTTCCAAAGGAAATTGGCCTTTCTACTCCATCTACAATTTGTGATAGTACACCATCTAATCAAAAATTTGATGCATCGCAATCCAGAACATAGGTTCCAGTTTCAGCTAAAATTGGTGCTGAAACAATTGCATTTTTCAATGTCTGAAATGCTTCTTGGCATTCTGAAGTCCAAGTAAACTCTTTCTGCTTTTCACACAGTTGATGCAATGGACGGGCTATATTGGAAAATCCTTTAACAAATTTCCTATAGTAGCCAACGAATCCTACAAATGCTCTGACTTCCTTCTGACAAACAGGCGTTTTCCAGTTAACAATCTGCTCAACTTTCTCACTGTCAGTTTTTACACCTTCCCGTGACACTTTATGACCAAGAAAAATTACAGAAGATTTGAACAGTGAGCACTTCTTGGGTTTCATTTTTAAACCAGATTTTCTTATTCTGTCAAACACTTCTTTTATCTTCATCAAAGTACCCTTTCCCCATGTCAAAATGTCATCGATGTAAAGAAGACGGGATTTCCATTGTAGGCCTTTCAGCACTGTTTCCATCAATCTTTGAAATGTTCCAGGTGCCCCTGTCAAGCCAAAAGGCATCACATTAAATTGATAGAGCCCATCTCTTACTACAAAGCTGGTTTTCTCTTTCGACTCCTTGTCTGAAGCCACCTGCCAATAACCGGAAGCCATGTCAACTGAACAAAACCATTTTGCTCCAGATAAACTGTCTAAACATGTATCCAGTCTTGGTATGGGATAAGCGTCCTTCTTTGTGACGTCATTCAATTTCCTATAATCGATGCAGAAACGTATTGTCTTATCCTTTTTGGTTACTAACACAATTGGTGAACTCCATGGTGCATTTGATGGCTCAATGATTCCTTTGTCTAACATTTTGTTCACTTCTTCTGTCACCATTTCTTGTTTAGCAAGGGGCTGTCTCCTGGGATGTTGTTTGATTGGGCGGGCATTGCCAGTATCTATGTGATGTTCTACTACATCTGTCCGTCCTAGATCATCTGAGTTCTTTGCGAAAATATCCCTATATTCTATAAGTAATTTTCGCACTGCTAATGCCTGACTATCATTTAGATCAGTGCATGATCTTTTATAAAGATCTTCCAAATATTCTGGTAAAAGTTTCTGTTTTTGCTCATCAGATGATGTGACATTGAAAATACCTGCATTTTCCTCATTGGCCAGTTCCTTTATATTCGTGACTAGGTCTATCTCACCCACTTTTGTGTTTTTGTAAATGGTTATTGGTTGATCACTTGGATTCATAATTCTAATAGGAATCATGTTCTGTGCATTGTCTGTAATGTCAATCAAAGAACGCCCAATAACTAAGTCATGTTTGGTGCTGAATGATTGCGTCTGTTCTATAACACCTACTTTTCCCTTACTCAAACCACTGATACGATTTACTCTCCCTTTTACTATCATTTCACACATAGCTGGTATTTGTACGGTTTGATTTATCAGTGCTTTCATAACTGGTTGGGAATCTTGTGTCATACATTCAATTATATTTCCATGAATGTTCAATGTTCCATTGCCAAGATCCAACACTCCTTTGTTGGCTACCAGAAAATCCATTCCAATAATGGCATCTGTGTTGATTTCGGCAATCCATACTTTCAACGGATAGCAAGTTCCACCAAAGTTCAAAATAATGTGGCTATAGCCAACTAGTGGAAGTGGACTTCCGTCAGCATTTTTAAAACTATTGTATGGCGGTACAATGATGTCATTTTCTTTTCCTACATGGTGAAATACTTGGCTTGAAATAATTGAAATGCAGGAACCACTATCTATCAGAAAATTTACTGAATTTTCCTGAATATTTCCATTCACAAACAATCCATTTTCCATGATATTATTCACTAATTCAGTATTTCTTAGTCGATCTATTGCTGATAACGCATTTCTTATTTCTTTGGATTGAACGTCATCCACTTCCGGTGTTCCTGGTGTACTCTTAGTGACTTCCTGTTCTTTAAATCGTTGTAGCTTTTGATTTCGCCAGTATGTATTTCTTTTCCCTGGTTTTCGTGGCGTACCATATTTCTCATGATTTCTCCGCATCCTTGATTTGTTCCTATTTTGAGAACCAGTATTTGCATTTGAGGATTTCAGTTCAGCTTTACAAAATTCTAAAACGTGCCCGTTACACAAGCATCCAGTACAAAATAAAATACTTGGACACGCGTTTGTTTTATGATTACCGCAACAATTGAAGCATGTTATTTCCTGTATGTAAGACGTGTTCTTCATATGTTTGCCAGAACTTTCACTTTTATTATTTGTCATGTTCATACACTCTATTTCTGCTAATTTATTTTCCAACTTAGCAATCATATTTTGCTGTTCCTGTAATAATTGTGTCATGGCTCCAAGATCAGCTTCATCACTTTGAATTGTTCCAACTAACTTTGGATGTTGGCTTTCAAGTGTTATATTTGATTGGCTAAAATGTGAATCTAAGGCTTGATGAGATTCCCACTCTAGTCCTGCTGATATGGCTTGGTCTAATGTTTTTGCTTTTGCGAATCTGATATACGTTTTCATCTCAGGCTGATTCGAAATAGCAGCCATGAAATGATCAAAGGCTAATTCATCTCTCAAAGCATAATCTAAATTAGGATACGCT
The DNA here is from genome assembly GCA_903813345.2 of Owenia fusiformis. Classification (NCBI taxonomy): domain Eukaryota; kingdom Metazoa; phylum Annelida; class Polychaeta; order Sabellida; family Oweniidae; genus Owenia; species Owenia fusiformis. The sequence continues at coordinate 21,689,917 of CAIIXF020000004.1, forward strand.
AATGATGATTGCCTACGTAAAAACTGACCAAGTTCCATCAATGCCTCAGACGTTCCTCTCCTTTTGGCATCCAGTTCAACTAAATTCAATGGTCTCTGACTAGGAGAGAATCTGGATTTCAGTATATTTGTCAATACATTATAATCAGACTTGCTTTCATTTGGTATATCAGTGAACACTTCCCTAGCAACACCTGTTAGATTCACTGCTAACATGCGTGCTTTCTGCAAGTCACTCCATCTATTGATATTTGCACACACTTCAAAATGTGACAAATAATCTTGTCAGGCTATTTCGCCACTATATGTGTCTGGCTTTGCTTTGTAATTCTGCGCTGGGAATAACGCATTCACTGTTTCACTTTCCATTGCTCTATGGCTTTCCATCGCTATATGTTATTGTATCTTATTTATTCTCTGTTCACTATTCTGTAATCTCCAAGTGCACAACGTACTAGCCCAGTTTCTACATGCGATTCTAATTCAAATTCTCAACGCTCTCATAAAAATTATATCTAAAACGTTTACATGTTACGAATCTACATTGGCGAGACAATCCCAAAAGTACATCCAGTATTCAAGTGTAGTATACAACATAAAATTATATCACAGGTTATGGTGAACGTAACATTTTGTATGAAAGTTTCCCGTTCACAATATAGTTTGTCAAATCACTCATATCAATTTTCCAATGATCCACACTAGTGAAAACAAACTTTTTCTACTAATTTTATCTCTAGTAGGTATCTTTCCTCCAAACGTTTTATCAACGCATAAAATTGCCAATAGGAATAGTTCAATATTCATTCATATGTGTTTCAATGCTGGATTACTGGGTGCGTCTAAATAAAATAAAACACACTAATGATGTTGCTATTAGTTCAATTCCTGTGTTTATCCTACACACTGGTGTTAACTATTCCATGCGAAGTTAGAGTCGAGATAACAATGTATTTCAATAGTGGGGTTAGTCTAAATTTGGCGACAAACGATAATTTTCTCCAAAATGGAGAGTTCAGACATAAAAATTCATATTCCCAACGCTATGCACTGGTGGGGTAAGATGTTGGTAAGACTGATTGTATTACAATAAACAAACAATCACATGTAATGTTCACAAGAACTGGGTCTTTATGACGCCAAGTTCCAACAATGATTTGCAATTTTCCCACACTGGTGAGAATAAAATTCCACTATCGACAAAGGTATTTCCAACACTGGTACGATATCTAACTATAGGTTGTATACAAGCATTTATTACTGTACCAAATCAATTCACAAACAAACTCCTAAATACAGTACATTATGTTACACATGCGATGCAGTTCCATACTGGTGAGAGTTATTTCAGACAGGATCTTACGTATACCAGTAGATTTATAACTTCCTAAAGCGGCATCATTCACAATCCAATTTGCATTTGCCTACCCTACCACTGATTACAGTATATGAAATTAATGTCAAACCATGTGGCAATCAAATAGATCGTGTGACAATGAAATTAATGTCTGATCTCGATGTGTGATCCTGTGGGGTACATAGTAATGACATTACTCAGGGCTAAAAAATGGCTTCCATTTACTAGCAATATTTACCATTCAGATGCATTACACTACGTCATAAAACAGTTGCAAAAACAGTTATAAACTCACTTGTTAAACAAGATATGAACGTGGTTGCATGTAAAACGAGATATGAATCCGTTGCATGTAAAATACGATACTGTACAATATTGTCACCACAATCATTTGCAATGTTTCAGTCCACAAACCATTCTAATCGTGTGACAAAGAAACGATATGATTTTTAAATACTGCAATCAATCTAGTACAACTGTACCGATACGTCAAATTCAAGATGAATTTTGTGAATGAATTTGTAGTTTCCCAAAGGCTTGTATGATACAATTATCGCTTTAAAGTGCCCGATAAAGTATAAAATGCGCATGCGTCCAGGTGTTGATAAACTATAAATAGCGAAAACCCAGGGTTTGTCACCACAAGGTAAGCCAGGACGTGTTGAGAGAACAGCTAGTGTTGATATTGAATTTATATGTAGCCAGATAAGTTTCCTTATTGAAATTACATATGGTTATTAGCAATACTTTGTAGGTGCTAAATAATAAAATATTTAGAGTATATATGAGAGAAATTGGTCATTTCGAACCTGTTGAAAAGTTTGTGGCTCTCGGCTACACCGGGGAATTTACTTCCATGAGTACACACATAAATGTGGGGTTCCCCAAGAGGTACGCGACAAGGTGACCTGGCATCAAATGTGCGACTAAATGCTACTATCGAGAAGATAAAATAACGAATACGACAATAAGTTCGGCAATTATAACAAAACCGTACTAAACGAAAAAACGCAAATAAGAGAAAGCTTTCACACACATATAAAAAATGAACTAGTCTAATCCGCCAGTATAAACTCTGTGCTATACGTAGCCGGGTCAGGCGCACACTTTAAATACATTTGTCACATTCGAATTTTTCTAATATGTTGTAGAAAAGCTCAATATAATCAAAGCTGTTGAGTTTCCTTAACACTTTCAATGAAGCATGTTATTGCTAATTCAGTACATATAGGTAAGGTAACGTTTTACTTTCGGTGTTTAAGATAAATTTTCCTTCCCGTTGCCTTGTTATACAATTGCACGCAATAATGTCAAAATATGAACTATCGTTGCAAGACTGGAATGTATACGTCTAATCCTGAGTAACGTAACAATATCGAGAGTCTGGTGTGCAAACGCTTGATCCTGAGTAGCGTTGCTATTATCCTGAGATCAAAATTTTGACAAATTGCGAGTGTGAGTAAAGTAAAGGCTGATTGAGTTCCCTATGACTTTATACACCGAAAACATTTAGTTACCTCACTTCAGTACTAATCGCTTTGAATATTGAAAATGAGCCTGAGGCATCAATTGCCTTGCAAAAATTTGTTTTCAAATGTGACGTTGTATGAGTGCGATTGATTGGAGCCTTTGATAAAAAAATACCTAGATAAAATATTCAATTGACAATGTTTACGTGTGATTTTAAATTATCCTTTACCCTTCTTACCAATGTACCGTACCTTTTGCTAGCAATACCTTCTCCCCTTTCACCAGGCTGGAGACGCCGGTTCACAGCTGTTGTCAATTGCTGTAGGTCAGTTTCGCTGCCACCAATGTAATGCGACCTTAATATTGGGTAATGATGGTACTGAAAATATAGCTAAGCAAAAAGAACAAAGGACAGAGAGTATTTACAAGGATAACAATCGGATAAAAGCAACACGGTTTACAACATCAAATATTTATTTACAACATATAACAATACATGCATACAGTAATATAAAACAAGCCACAAACAATAAGAGATAAAATGGAAATGCTAATAACGAGATCCAACCCCGGAGCGCCAGAGGGCTAAGCCACGCCCTAACTTCCGTTATCGTAATACATCTAACATTATCAAGTATTTGATCTCAAACTACCAGAAGTGATAAAGTCAAAGGCGTACCTTGTTGTACTATACCTAATGTACTTCCGTATATCAAACCTAGTACCAATATCCAATACTCAACAAAGCATGGTCCAAAATCCAAACATCAAACAAGAAGCCATAATCACATCAGTCTTCATCGTATCCTGCCCTCTGGTCAACTGATGATATCAACCTTGTGCAACTCACACATAAAATTCAGCTGTACCAAAACTGGTTTAACCAATCAGAACTCTTATATTTCAAATATCGTCATACGACAAACTATAGTGTACTAGTTTTCAGCGACAGATATCAATCTAAATACTATACCTAGTTCTAATAACAGGTTTCTATAATGCTGTTCCATTTTCACGACGTTAGCATTGTTTGGAAGTTAAAAACATGAAAAGCCTTATCGAGCAACCGTTACAGCAATATATTGGGCAGATTTTCTGAAAAAGTCAAAAGATTCTGTTCAGTAACCTTTCCTGAGCACCTATTCTTAGCTGTTTTTCGGGCACATTTTCAGAGGGCTGAAAAGGTTATTTCATCATGTTTATGGTCATTCTGATCATTTCCGTTGTGTTCCCGGTCATGTAAATGATATGTGGAACTAGTTAAACTGACTGGAGGTCCAAACAGAACTCTGTTATCTTGGTTCAAAAAATTTTCAAAATCCAGCATGGCTTTGTCACTTCCTGTTTTGTCATTTCCTGTTAACTTCCATAGCACCTTAAGACTGCATCAGTGACTACAGGCCTAATATCTCCCAAGCCGGAGGGAGAAACCTCTGTATACACCACTTGATCAAAACACACATGTCCCAGAATTACCATGATGGACTAATCATGAACCAATGCTGCCTATTATTCATAATTTTGTGCAAAAAGTTCAATTTCCACAGGATTGTACATAAGGTTGACAGAGTGACTTATTGTCAGTCTGTTGGATACAGACTAGTTTGTCAATAAGAATATCAAAAAGATCATAAAATAAAAACGAAGCCGGTAGGACACTATAGCGCAGCGATATATACATATATATATAATTAGACTCCAGATGAAAATCTGGAGTCTATTGCTTTTGCCAGTTTTCTTATTATTAGACTCCAGATTGAAAATCTGGAGTCTATTGCTTTTGCCAGTTTTCTTATTATTATTATTATTATTCTTTCTTTCCGCGTTTTCTCAGCAACTAGAGGGACTTCCTAAAATCAGCTAACATAGTCAACTAGGTAATGAGTTCTAGTTTCTGGGAAATTAGGTCAAATGTTTATCTAGGTCAAAGGTCAAGAACTAGGTCAAATCGTCTCTTTTCGCTATTTCACAAGTTTTCTCAGTCGTCCTTTGGTATTTTCGCTCCGGGTTTTTTTCATCATGTTCCTTAGAAAAAAAGCTAATTCCGTAAGGCAAACCGTTTTTTGATTACTCTTACCGATTTTGAGATATGGCGTCCGAAAAGTAGGTCAGAACATAAAACATTCTCCAAATTCAACGTGTGAATTATCAAATAAGTGTAGAATTATCTCAGGAATCCGAATCTGCAAACAAAATTTTGATCCGACTTCCGGTTCGGAAGTTATAGCGTTTTGAAATCTCAAAAATCGCTAAATTTGGTGCCCATGTTAAGTCAATGGGAAAAAAGGCTTTTTCGAAGTGTAAAATACAAGATATAGACTGAGTTCAGCTTAACATATTGAATGCCTATAAAAGAAGGGGACCTCAAAAGCTACCTAGTTTCAATATTTGGACACCAAAATGCCTAGGTCAAAATCTAGGTCAAATTCATAGTTTTTCCTTATTTTTGCGATTCTGGCACTACACTTTTAGGATTTGCTTCAAAATTTTGTATACAGGTAGCAAAGAGTGTGCTAATAGTGAGAGCCTTTTGCCGTCAGAAAGTATTTTGACCCACTTTTGAGATATGGTGTCCGTAAAGTAGGTCAAAATAAAAATTTCTCATAATTTAACTTATGAGTTATGAATTAAGGGTAGAATTTTCTCAGGAATCCGAATCTGCAAACCAAATTTCAATCCGACTTTTCGTTGGGAAGTTATGGCGTTTTGAAAGCTCAAAAATCGCTAATTTTGGTGCCCCATGTTATGTCAATGAGAAAAAAGATTTTTTTGAAGTGTAAAATACCAGATAAAGACTGAGTACAGCTTAAGATTCTGAAAGTCTATAAAAGAAGGGGACCTCGAAGGCTATCTAGCTTTAAAATTTGGACACCAGAATCCCTAGGTCAAAATCTAGGTCAAATACATAATTTTTCCTTATTTTTGCGATTCTGGCACTACACTTTTAGGATTTGCTTCACAATTTTGTATACAGGTAGCAAAGAGTGTGCTTATAGTGTTAGCCTTTTGCCGTCAGAGAGTATTTTGACCCACTTTTGAGATATGGTGTCCGAAAAGTAGGTCAAAATAAAAAATTCTCCAAATTTAACATATGAGTTATGAATTAAGAGTAGAATTTTCTCAGGAATCCGAATCTGCAAACCAAATTTCGATCCGACTTCCGGTTCTAAAGTTATGGCGTGTCCGAAAAGTACGTCAAAATAAAAATTCGCCAAATTTAACGTATGAGTTATGAATAAGGGGTAGAATTTTGTCAGGAATTCGAATCTTTAAATCAAATTTCGATCCGACTTCTGGTTTGAAAGTTATGGCGTTTTGAAATTTCGAGAAAAATCGATCTGATGTTATCCTGAAAGTCAAGCAAAAAAGATTTTTTTGTAGTGTAAAATACGAGATATAGATTGAGTACACCTTTAGATAATGAATTCCTATAAAAGAAGGGGACCTCAAAAGCTACCTAGTTTCAATATTTGGACACCAAAATGCCTAGGTCAAAATCTAGGTCAAATTCATAGTTTTTCCTTATTTTTGCGATTCTGGCACTACACTTTTAGGATTTGCTTCAAAATTTTGTATACAGGTAGCAAAGAGTGTGCTAATAGTGTTAGCCTTTTGCCGTCAGAGAGTATTTTGACCCACTTTTGAGATATGGTGTCCGAAAAGTAGGTCAAAATAAAAGTTCTCCGAATTTAGCATATGAGTTATGAAATAAGGATAGAATTTTCTGAGGAATCTGAATCTGCAAACCAAATTTCGATCCGACTTTCTGTTTGAAAGTAATAGCGTTTTGAAAGCTCAAAAATTGCTAAATTTGGTGCCCCATGTTATGTCAATAGGGAAAAAGATTTTTTTGAAGTCTAAAATACCAGATATAGACTGAGTACAGCTTAACATTCTGAAAGCCTTTAAAAGAAGGGGACCTCGAAGGCTATCTAGCTTTAAAATTTGGACACCAAAATGCCAAGGTCAAAATCTAGGGCAAATTCATAATTTTCCTTATTTTTGCGATTCTGACATTACACTTTAATGATTTGCTTCGAAATTTTGTATACAGGTAGCAAAGAGTGTGCTTATAGTGATAGCCTTTTGCCGTCAGAAAGTATTTTGACCCACTCTTGAGATATGGTGTCCAAAAAGTAGGTCAAAATAAAAAAATCTCCAAATTTAATGTATGAGTTATGAATTAAGGGTAGAATTTTCTCAGGAGTCCGAATCTTTAAACCAAAATACAATCTAACTTCTGGTTAGATAGTTATAGCGGTTTGAAGTCTCGAAAAGTCGCTATGATGATATCCCCATGTTAAGCCAATGGAGTCGAAGATAAAAAATGGAGAGTTGTCTAAATTCTAGCTGACTCGATCAGCTTATTCTGGATGACTCAGCTTACAAGTATTCTGGATGACTCAGCTTAAAAAAAGAATTAAATCTGGAGTCTTAAATTGAACTTGTTCAATTTACATGTCTAGTTATTATTTATCTTTCTTTCTTTCTTTCCGAACACTTTTTCTCAGCAACTAGAAGAACTTACTTTAACCTACTTACATGGCTAACATAGCCCATCGACCTAGTTTCTGGGAAATTAGGTCAAGTTTGTATCTAGGTCAAAGGTCAAGAACCAGGTCAAATTTAGGTCAAATCAACATTCTGTCAATTATCTTCGTTGTTTATTGTCGTTACTCCTTCATCTTTTTTTTATCATGTAGCTTAGAAAAAAACAAATCGAGAGTGTGCCATCCGTTTTTTGATTACTCTTAGCGATTTTGAGATATGGCGTCCGGAAAGTAGGTCAAACTAAAAAAGTTCTCCAAATTTAACATATGAGCTATGGAATAAGGGTAGGATTTCCTCAGGAATCCGAATCTGCAAACCAAATTTCGATCCGACTTCCCGTTTGAAAGTTATGGCGTTTTGAAATTTCGAGAAAAATCGATCTGATGTTATCCTGATAGAAAGTCAAGGAAAAAAGATTTTTTTGAAGTGTAAAATATGAGATATAGATTGAGTACAGCTTAAGATAATGAATTCCTATAAAAGAAGGGGACCTCAAAAGCTACCTAGTTTCAATATTTGGACACCAAAATGCCTAGGTCAAAATCTAGGTCAAATTCATAGTTTTTCCTTATTTTTGCGATTCTGGCACTACACTTTTACGATTTGCTTCAAAATTTTGTATACAGGTAGCAAAGAGTGTGCTAATAGTGTTAGCCTTTTGCCGTCAGAGAGTATTTTGACCCACTTTTGAGATATGGTGTCCGAAAAGTAGGTCAAAATAAAACATTCTCCAAATTTAACATATGAGTTATGAATTAAGAGTAGAATTTTCTCAGGAATCCGAATCTGCAAATCAAATTTCGATCTGACTTCCAGTTCAAAAGTTATGGCGTGTCCAAAAAGTAGGTCAAAATAAAAATTTGCTAAATTTAACGTATGAGTTATGAATTAGGGGTAGAATTTTGTCAGGAATCCGAATCTTTAAATCAAATTCTGATTTGACTGCCAGTTCGGAAGTTATGGCGTTTTGAAATTTCGAAAAATCGTTCTGATGGTATCCTGATAGAAAGTCAAGGAAAAAAGATTTTTTTGAAGTGTAAAATACGAGATATAGATTGAGTACAGCTTAAGATAATGAATTCCTATAAAAGAAGGGAACCTCAAAAGCTACCTAGTTTCAATATTTGGACACCAAAATGCCTAGGTCAAAATCTAGGTCAAATTCATAGTTTTTCCTTATTTTTGCTATTCTGGCACTACACTTTTAGGATTTGCTTCAAAATTTTGTATACAGGTAGCAAAGAGTGTGCTAATAGTGAGAGCCTTTTGCCGACAGAAAGTATTTTGACCCACTTTTGAGATATCGTGTCCGTGAAGTAGGTCAAAATAAAAAGTTGTCATAATTTAACTTACGAGTTATGAATTAAGGGTAGAATTTTCTCAGGAATCCGAATCTGCAAACCAAATTTCAATCCGACTTCCGGTCAAAAATTCCTACTTACCTACCTACTTACCTACTCGGCTACCTACTTAGCTACCTACTCAGCTACTTACTCAGCTACCTACTCAGCTACTTACTCAGCTACCTGCCCAGTTGCTTACTCAGCTACCTACTCAGCTACTTACTCAATTACTTAATTATCTACTTACTCAGCTTCCTACTCAGTTACTTACTCAGCTCTTTACTCAAGTAAATCAATCTGGAGTCTTAAATTGAACTTTGTTCAATTTACCAATCTAGTTATATATATAATTCCTTAGACGACAATATGGATATACACCTTAAGGTGCCATGGAAGATTCCCTGAAGATTTTTAAATAAAGAAACATGTAGGAATAATTTCTCTGTCTTTATTTCGGATTATTTTATTATATATAATTATATATATATTAACATACCTACATATGTCGTCCTCTAATAATTTTTATCATCGTACCTAAAAAAAGTACAATATTGTCGGGCGGGCGGGGGCTGGGTGGCGTATAACTTTCTTGTCATCACGATTCCAGGAAAACCACTCTATGGATTTACTTCAAATTTTCACATGTGTTACATGGTAAGAAGTTCTAGACCTGATTAACTTTTGGTCGGCCATCTTGCATTCTGGTGGCCATCTTGGAAGTCATCTTGGAAGTTTTAAGTTAAATCTTGTCATCACGATTCCAGGAAAACTACTCAACGGATTTACTTCTGACACTTTCACACATGTCACATAGTAAGAAGTTCTAGAGCTGATGAACTTTTCGACAGCCATCTTGCATTCTGGCGGCCATGTTGGAAGTTTTAAGTCAAATCTTGTCATCACGATTCCAGGAAAACTACTCAACGGATTTACTTCTGAGACACTTTTCACACATGTCACAGTTCTAGAGCTGATGAACTTTTCGGCAGCCATCTTGCATTCTGGCGGCCATGTTGGAAGTATTAAGATAAATTTTGTCATCGCGATTGCAGGAAAACCACTATGTTACATATTAAGAAGTTCTAGAGCTGATTAACTTTTCGGCAGCCATCTTGCATTCTGGCGGCAATCTTGGAGGATTCTAGATAAATCAACTCATCGCGATTTCAAGAAAACCACTTAACGGATTTATTTTAAATATTCACGCATGTTACATGGTAAGAAGTTCTAGAGCTGATTAACTTTTCAACAGCCATCTTGCATTCCAGCTGCCATTTTGAAAGTTTATAGGTAAATCTTGCCATCGTAATTCCAAGAAAACCACTGAACGAATTTACAACAAAATGTTAACATGTAGTGGCTATAGTTTCTGACATTTACAGCCAATTTTCAAAGATATCAGAACTACTGTATAGGATATACTCTATTGTCATTGCTATTTATTGACATACTACATTGCTAAATATTGTAAAGAGTATTATGAGTTTGAAATCTGAGTTCTCGTCTACGTCCATTGGGTGTATATTTGTTTGTTCTTATAGAAATTGAACATAGAGCAACCGAACGGACTGTCACATCATGTTGGCAATACTTGTAGCAGTGGCAGTAGTGCTTCTATTTGGGTTTATATGGAATAAAACACGCAGTAGATTGACACACATCCCAGGTCCTAGTGGGATACCCATAGCAGGAAATGCCTTGGAAATAACGAGCTGCTTCAAATTGATAAGCAAACTGCATGAATGGATGGAGAAATATGGCGAGATCTTCAAAATTAATATTTTTGGAGATGAGATTTTAGTCGTGAGTGGAGCACTGATTGGAGAAATGTTGGTTACAAAAGGTATCCAGTTTCTCTTTATATATAAAGCACCCATACCAAGTTTGGGAAATATTTTATAATTTGTTTACGATCTTTCATCCCTTAAAAATAATTTAGAAAAATAAGTTGTCAGTTTTTAATTTCTCAAATATTCAAACTTCACGCCATTTTCAAAAATGTAGAAATTTTGTAATTATCAAAATTTACTTTTTCTCAAAATCTAGCAATTGTAATGCAGTTTACTTTAAGCCACTCTTGTTTGTTACATATTTTGCATAACTCTGTAATATTTTGATGCATATACATGGTGGGCCAAGAAACAATACACATGTTTCAAGATAAATATCATAGTGATATATGTTAAACAATGTCATATATTATATATCATTTTAAAGAACATATAACATAATGACACCATCTGATTTTGTTTTCAAGTGAGGTTAGAAAGTAAAATTGACACCAGGGGTGTTTTGAGCGACCAAAATCAAGAAGTGAAAATCGATTTTGAGTTTTTTCAGACCAAAATATCCTAAAACTGGTAAAAAGATTCTCGTTCAAACTTTCGGCTCACACTATAAGTATAATCTCATTAATGAGTATATCAAAGGATTTAACAATTTTTCAATTTTTGAACACGAACTTCTCACAAAGCAAAATATACATAAATATGGCATAAAATGTGAAAATATGAAATTGGCGCTTCATCTTAAACGACTATAAAAAATTGAAAATTAAAATTCAGGCAAATCAAAAAAATAGAGTGTTGGAAATTGCTTCTAGTTTGTCCATGTTCATGATGATCCAATGCAGGGAAAATGTTTAAAACAAGCTTTGAAGTTTGTGACTATTAAGTGTGCGGGGTACTAAGTAAAAAATGCGTTCAGATGAGTGTCAATGGAGTTGGTTTGACACAGATTGCATGTTGGTTTTTCTAATGCGTGTTAATAACGGTTGATGTCTCAAGACTTGGTCTGGGTCACCACTCTCGAAGAACTTTTTAATATATTAAAGACCTTCAAATGAAAGTAACTGCTTAAAAACTGTTTCAGGTAGCGATTTTGCTGGTCGACCCAAAATACCTACATGGGAAAAAGTTTTCAAAAATGAGGTTCACTTGGTGCTAAGGGATTATGATCCTAAGTTACGTTTCATTCGTAAGCTTGTACATAAAGGACTCCGTCAGTATGGAGAAGGGATGGACAAAATTGAAGCTATCACCGTGACAGAAATTGGTAAATGTTTAGACAAGATTGATAAATTAGATGGAGCAGATTTTGACCCGTTTACATACATTCACCATTCTATCAGCCAAGTGATGAATACCCTGGTGAGTTGTAGTTATACTTACATTGCCCATCGAGAATTATTTTTGCAATTTGGGAGGCAGTGCCTGAAGGAGTGTCCATGCTGAACATAGATAATAAATGTTGTTGTGGGTATAACTTCATATTATCTTAACATGTAACTCGAGAGGCAGTGCCTGAAGGACACCCCAGGTAAATGGAGATTCAGTGCCTGACGGACACCCCATGTTTAACAAAGAAATATATGTTGTTGTGGGTATAACTTCTATATAACATTGTCTTAACATAAACAGGCAACAGGAGATGCAGTGCCTGAAGGACACATCATGCTGAACAATGATAACGAATGGTGTTTTGAGTGTAACTCCTATGTCACATTGTTTTAATAGGTAATAGGAGAGGCCATCTCGGAAGGACACCCCATGCTGAACAAAGATAACGTATGTTGTTTTGAGTATTAACTTCTATATAACATTGTTTTAACAGGTAACAGGAGAGGCAGTGCCTGGAGGACATCCCATGCTGAACAAAGATAACGTATGTTGTTTTGAGTATTAACTTCTATATAACATTGTCTTAACAGGTAACGGGAGAGGCAGTGCATGGAGGACATCCCATGCTGAACAAAGATAACGTATGTTGTTTTGAGTATTAACTTCTATATAACATTGTCTTAACAGGTAACAGGAGAGGCAGTGCCTGGAGGACATCACATGCTTAACAAAGATAACATATGTTGTTTTGAGTATAACTTCTATATAACATTGTCTTAACAGGTAACGGGAGAGGCAGTGCATGGAGGACATCCCATGCTGAACAAAGATAACGTATGTTGTTTTGAGTATTAACTTCTATATAACATTGTCTTAACAGGTAACGGGAGAGGCAGTGCCTGGAGGACATCCCATGCTAAACAAAGATAACATATGTTGTTTTGAGTATAACTTCTATGTAACATTGTCTTTACATGTAACTGGAGAGGCAATGCCTGAAGGACACCCTATGCTGAACAAATATAACATATGTTATTATGGGTATAACTTCTATGTAAAATTGTCTTGACATGTAACTGGAGAGGCAATGCCTGGAGGACACCCTATGCTGAGCAAAGATAACATATGTCGTTGTGGGCATAACTTCTATGTAACATTGTCTTAACGTGTAACTGGAGAGGCAGTGCCTGAAGGACATCCCATGCAGAACAAAAATAACATATGTTGTTGTTGATATATCTATTATGTAACATTGTCTTAACAGGTAACCAGAGAGTTAGTGCCTGGATGACATCCCATGCTTAACAAATATAAAGTATATTGTTGTGGGTATATCTACTATGTAATATTGTTTTAACAGGTAACAGGAGAGGCAGTGCCTGATGGTCATCCAATGCTGAACAAAGCTATTGACTGGGACAAACTCGATGGAGAGATTGGTCAAGATCCGGCATTTTTTCTGCCTGCAATGGAAAAAATGTCATTTTTATTTGGTGAGGGAAAAATAAAGGATTATACTGACGTCATGGAGTTTTTCATTGAACACTGGAGAAGTTACGAGGTAAAATATATGTTTACTACAATTTGATTAGTCTGACTATTCTGCATATAGTGAAACAGTGTAAGTGTAAATGAAATCGCATACCTCAAAATCATCCAAAATTATATCAGATTCATGTAGGTAGACAGTGCAGAAACATCTATTGGGAGATACTCACAGCTCATTGAATTTATTGACAAACACAGTAATTTCAAAGATGAACTGACTGGTATATCAGATATTGAAATAAATGGAAAAATTGGACGCATATGTACCAACTCTTCCAGGCAACGTATGATAAAGAGAACATGAGAGGACTCTATGATGTCATATACAAGGCATATCTTGAATCTGAGACAGATGAAGAGGGAGTCAAGATATCATACAACAATGTAAAGTATCTCATGTTTGAGCTATACGGTGCAGGTATGTAATCAAATTTTTCAATACAAAATAACTGATTGTCTACTTATTTTTCTTGATGACTATATTCTAAGTGATTAACACAAAACGACATAGGCATTTTCATATGTTATACTAGTACATGCTTGCCTGTGACAAGGTTGATGAATTGCCCGGTTTTTTGTATTTCTAGTAACGAAGCAAATATAAATTGCATGTCTATCTACTTTTTCTTCGTACATTGCAGTTTTCTTTTGTGAACAAAAATTAAAACTTAAGAGAAGAGATGAGACGAGATGTCTCAATTTTACAATCTTTCATTCTATGCCATGCATATATTCAACAGTTCAACAGTTCTTACGTTATTTTGGATTATCCTTCGATTTCAAAAATGAAAACGGATTCGAGTCTTTTATTGGCTAGATGGTTTCACCCTAATTTATAAATTGCATAGGCTAATGTTTTGGGACCTCAACTCTTTCAATTTTCAATATGCTTAGTTAGTTATCTCTGACTCAATTTTCAGATTTTATGTGCTGGTGCCTAATAGGCATAAAACATTGCCAAGGTAAAATTTGAGGATGACTGCCGAATTCTAAATGGCCGCCATTTTCAGGTTAAAACATAGAACTTCTACTCAAGATGAAATTTATAATTTGGTGTCACATTCAATTGTGGGTGTAGCTTTTCTGAATATGAGACAACACTACACTACTGCCTACTTATTTCTCTATCATGAAATGTCCTCATGTTGATAGACTATATTTTGTTCGGTGGGATTGCTACTTAGGGAGTAGCTGTTTTTCTTATCATTCTAAACTATTCCAAAGGGAGAGTTTATGTTTTGGATTGCTTTTCATTACAGGTATCATTACTACACACAAAGCAATCTATGCATTTGTTCACATGATGGTAACACACCCTGGGATACAGAAAAGAATCCAAGCTCAAATTGATGATGTTATTGGTTCCCAGCGAAACCCAACTACAGCAGACAAGCGTAAGGTTCCTCTATTAGAGGCAACCATACATGAAACGCTTAGATACATATCACATGTTCCGTTCGCGCTTCCTCATGAAACGAAAAGAGAGACAAGCTTGGGAGGATTTGCCATACCGAACAAGACCCAGGTTATTTTTCTTCATGACTTAATTATAAATTATTAATCATAATTCATCAATACTCGATAAGTCAGTGTATGTTTACTAACCTTAAATTCTATTTATCAAACTATGCTGAATTTCTAGGTTTGGCCATTTATATCTGGCAACCACTACAACCCTAAATACTTCAAAGACCCGTTGAGCTTCAACCCTGACCGTTTCTTAGAGCATGATGGCTCAGTATCACATGCTAGCTCAAGGAGAATGTAAGTGCCTATGTGTTGGTTTGTCACAGTCATACTTGCTTGTTTCTATTCCTAGTTTTAAGTTAAAAGCCATGATTTCAATGTACAGTTTCATAATTCTCAGACATCCAACCTGAATGTGATTACCAGCAAATATACGTATACTTAAAACGTCTTGTTTTAAATACCTTGTTTTGAAGATCTTTTACCTAAATCACTTGTCAGAATGGCTTCGTGGCATTGACAATGTGAAGAGAAATTATGAAATAATATAAGCTGGAAGCCATCTTGTCATATGATTTCTAATAATGCTTACAGAAGTGATGAACAGAAATCGTTCTGAGATTTTTAACTCCTGGTAAACAAATACAAATAAGAATAAAAATAAAATTATGAATAAGCAAAAACCTTATTTTTATATTGCGCATTGCTGCCCGTGCACTTTTCAGCATTAACTTTTTATTCCTTTCATTTTGAAGGTTAACACCATTTGGAGCAGGGCCGCGCAACTGCGTTGGGGAGGTATTTGCCAGGACGAGGCTGTTTTTATTCACTGCGAGCCTGTTACAACGATTCAGACTTCTTCAACCAAATGAAGGAAAGCTTGATGTTCTTGATCCGAAAAGGGAGGATTATTTCACAAAGCTTCCTAATATTTGCCCAAATTTCAAAATCAGAGCAATCCACAGATGAAACAACTCTTTAATGGCGCAACGTATGTGGTAGACACTATCAGAGAACAGTATGATGAAAGTCCCATGGAATTTCAAACAATGTTTGGGTGAACTTAACCAAACTCGTCTGATCCACTTTCTAATCTGCAACAATTGAGTATTTACTCTTAAAAGACACAATACTTTTTCAATGTACAATATGCTCTGATATATATGTCTAGAGGACGGTAAATTGAGTCATTAAGCATGAATTACCCTACATAAGAAAGGGAACCAATGTAACTATTTTTCTCGGTACTCAAGTCGACGAAAACTTTTCTTGAACGCCACATAAAAAATATGTTGAGACTAAGATTCCCAAGATACTATGTACACAGAATAAAGTATAACTTAGATCAAAATAGCCTTAAAACAATATATTGCTGGTTTATTATACTCATCCCTAAACTACTATATTATAACATCCTAATTTGGGAAAGTGTGCCACATACTAATTTATTAAAATTACACAGACTGCAAAAACAATTTAATATAAGATTATATTAGTTAGATTGTCAGATACGTGAACGATACACATCCTTTATTTAAAAAATCTGGTATATTTAGCATTTTTCAAATTGTAGATTTTAACATTACTATTTAATACGTAGTCGTCTAACGACATTGCGTTTGAAACCTTATTATTTACAATATTCACCACGTTCCTGTTCTGGATTTGTCATTTTATGGCTTGTTTATACACAGTTTACTTACAGTAAATAGTTTGAGTGACTCTGAGTCACATATACTGAGAAAACACGAGAATGAACTAAAAAAATTGAACTTGGATAGCTCAGTCGGTAAGTTTAACTTGGATATCTCAGTCGGTAAGTTTACAGCTTATATTCTGCTTCTAGTAATCCATCTGGCAGATTTGACCTAGTCTCTTTAACCATCCATATATACGTCACCGAATGGAACTAGTTGAAAAGGAAATCGTATCTGTGAATCTTGCTTACAGGCGAGAAAGAGGACATGCTGTCTTTCCCATCCGCCATTTTTTGTTATCGTAACCGCAAAATTTTGCAAATCGCCATGATATAACACCGTGGTATACAACGTATTAACACATGTCCTATGATGGCATGTTATCATACCGGTGTGTATTAGGAGATCCTTAGTACAATCAGCGTGTCTAAAGTATCATCCCTGTATTGCGTACCTATGTCCAAGGATTGTATGTTATCGTATTGGAGTGTATTAGGGGGTAGGACTTATGTTGTACAATCCTTGTATCTGGAGTATCTTCAATGTATTATGTACCATTATTATATACCTCAAATGTATTCTAGATGCTCATTGGCTTATTCATGGTCACATGACATGGAATAGATGAACTAATTCCCTGGAAAGTCCTAAATCCCTGCTTTCAGGGAAGATGAATTGTACTAATCACCAGTTAGGTCATGTGACCAGTCAATAGTACATTTTATCTTCCCCCAAATCTGACATTATAGGAGTTGAAAGGTAAAATGCCTTTAAATGCCAAGAAGAACCTGTGAACATTTGATATTGAAATGAAAAGACTTCTCATTTTGTTTTTGTTTACAGAGTACTTATCAGCTATATAATAAAACAAATAGTGACTGCCACATTTTCGGGAAATAGTGTAAAAATTTTCCTCTCGGGAATATCCTGTCCACTGACTTGTTCCCTCGGCCTGCAGCCTCGGGAACATGTCAGTGGACAGGATATTCCCTTGAGGAAAATATTTTGCACTATTTCCCTCAATGGCAGTCACTATTTGTACAATATGTCCCGGGATGGGATATTATCTTATTGGTGTGTACACCTAGTCCAATATCTTCGCTGTATTGTGCACCTTTATCCTATGCCAAGTAGTTTTAGGGAGATAAGTTGGTAAGATATATCCCGTATCCTGATTTTGAGGTTTCCATATCTAGAACCTCCATATCTCCCGCCATATCTCCCGCTTCGGTGCATATCTTCCCGCTTCCGGTAATGCAATAAAATGACTTTGCATATGAATGATTTGTTAATTTTTACACCTTGTACTATTGAAATGGCCATATGCCCCTGAAAACTCTACTTGGTATAGGATAAAGCAGTTATGTACGGTCGGTTTGGATATTGGGTTCATCCTTCGTGAGATATGCACATCGACCTTCGGTCCCTCAGGTAGATATGCATATCTCCCTCTCGATAAACCCCATATCCAAAACCTCCCAGTACATAACCCTTATATATGTCCAAGGATTGTATGTTATCGTATTGGTGTGTATTAGGGAGTAGGACATCCCAAGTACAATCCCCGTATCTGGAGTATCTTCCATATATTATGTATCTATATGTCCTTGGAGGGGATGTTATCGTATTGGTGTATAAGGACACCCCTAATACAATACCCGTATCTGGAGTATCTTCCATATATTGTGTACCTGTATATCTCGTATGCTATCGCATTGTAGTAGTAGTACATTCCTAGTAAAAATCGCGTATCTACATGTAGATTATCTTCTCAATGTATCATGTACCTATAATGTGTCCTGGGATGGCCGATGATATTATTGGTGATGAGTGTATTGGTATGTATCAGCACATTCCTTGTACAATCCCCGTATCTGGAGTATCTTCCATGTATTAATATGTACATACATGTCCTTGGATGGCATGTGATCGTATCATGGCATGCCTAATACAATTTGCGTATCAAGAGTATCGCCCATGTATTATGTACTATCTGGGATGGCATGTTATTGTATTTAGTGTGTATCGAGGACATCCTTATTCCAATCCGCGTATCTAGAGTATCTTCCATGTATCATGTACTCATATATCCTGGTATCCGGATGATATACTATCGTACTGGTGTTTATCATGGCATGCCTAATACAATTCGCGTATCAAGAGTATCTCCCATGTATTATGTACTATCTGGGATGGCATGTTATTGTATTAGTGTGTATCGAGGACATCCTTATTCCAATCCGCGTATCTAGAGTATCTTCCATGAATTGTGTACCTATATGTCAAGGGATGGCATGATATCATATTGGTGTATATTAGGCCATCCCTGGTACAATCCCTGTATCTAGAGTATCGTCCATGTATTGTGTAAGTTACCTATATGTCCAGGGATGGCATGATATCGTATTCTACATAGAATTTATCCTACGAATATACTTTTAGAAAAAATGAAAATATCAAATTCACCAAATTGTAAATATTGTAAGCACATGCTAGACACATATTATTATGAGCCTTATTATACTTGTATCCCACATTTGGACAAAGTGTACAGCTTAAACAGAAAAAAATGAAAAAGCTTAACTAATTATCTATATATTATATTAACTAATCAAAGGGTGCTTGATCATTGCAAGATTTTATTGGATGCATTTCGTGTTTTTTTTCTCTCTCGATAAAAATCTTAGATATATTTTGCTAGTATATTTAATATTATTCCCTCTGAATTAAATAGAAACATTAATTTGTGTTCCACGTTATTCATGTTTTCTAAATTTTGACAGTTTTAACTTGATTCCAAATAACTTATCAGTCACATATGAACATTTCTTTATACAATGTCCAAAGATTAGAGAAATATCGAATGAGGTAGAGAATCTAGTTTTGAAGAAATATTTTTATTACCCCAGATTAAATGTGACTGATAAGTTATTTGGAATCAAGTTAAAATTCGGATCTGAGGAATTATATATAAATAGCCTAATTGTCATAACTAATGCCTTGGTCATATATGCTCCGATCCATCGGCCGGCGCCCGGCCGATTGAGTGTTTTGTTCAATATTGTATTCAATTTTGAACGAAATACTCAATCGGCCTGGCGCCATAGTGAAAATCGGAGCAAATGTGACCAAGGCATAAGGTTTGTGTGAGTAAATATAAATATGGAAATTATCCAAATAGTTTATGTTTGCTCAGAAGCGAAATAGCGATTAGGAAATTGTAAAGAAAATATTATTATATATTGTGAAGTAATGTAATGTAATATGTTTATGTAGAAGCAATAAAAAGTTTAAAAAAATAGAATAAAATAAAAAATAAAAATAAATGTGTATATATTCATTAGAAAGTTTAGTCTGTTAGTATCAAGTATACTTTATCATGTATACAGTAGCTTTATAGCATATAGACCATAGACTCTAGTCTTACAGGGTGTCCAAAAAAAACAGGACCGTAAGAAAGTTGAATAACTTGGTCAATTTTGCATATTTTGCCTTGAAATTTCAGAATAATTTAGCTCATTCAATGTGAATTTTGTTGTAAAAGTTTGATAATAATCTACCAATTGAGTCAAAAACTACAGCTACTTACAAAACATGCCCCAAATGTGCAAATCTCATCTCTATGCACAATTCAATCCGGCGAACAAAGCTGTTGATGATCCTCCTACACACATGTCTTTCTGAATGGACAAGTTTGTTCCAAGAACAATTGCTACTGGGGCTTACATCCTCCTGATGAAGTGTTACAGCATCCATTGCATTCTGAACAATGCACTCCCTGGGTGGTAATGAGGAAACATGGAATCATCAGTCCCTTTAGGTTCGAAGGTGACTGGGGACTTGCTATCACCATGAAAAAGGACCAGTAAGTTCTCACCAAGTTCTGGAGGTCACTAAGCACCAGAAGGGACATCTAAGAAGATAACTAAGCAGTGGTTTCAACAAGCCAATACCACCCCAACACTGCAAATGATATGCTGAAATGGTTTAGAGAATGCTTTGGTGGTCAGCTCATCAGTTGCAGAACGCAAACCATATGGGCAGCTCATTCGCCTGATCTAAATCCCCCAAATTTTTATCTTTGAGGATTTCTCAAAGCCAATGTGTATACTGACAGGCCCCTCACAATCTTAAGAGGGCAATAACTACCCCAATATTTACCATTCACATTAATGTGTATAGGTAAGGGTCATTAACAACTTTGTTCGCAGGATTCGTTTGTGCATAGAGAGGAGAAGTGCCCACTTTGAGCATGTTTTGTAAAGGACTGTAGTTTTTGACACAATAAACAGATTATCATCAAATTTTCAGAACAAAATTCACATTGAATGAACTAAATAATTCTTAAATTTCAAGGCAAAATATGCAAAATTGACCGAGTTATTCAATTTTCTTACGGTCCTGTTTTTTTTTGGACACCCTGTACATTTTTTCTATTTAGAAGACTTTTTTAGCACGTGATAAGTCTTGTATAAGCCACTGTGGTGTCCTAGATTGTGACATGTTGCATGTTTTGTATATATTTTTATGATAAATAAATAAATAAATGATATCGTATTGGTGTATATTAGGGCATCCCTAGTACAATCCCTGTATCTAGAGCATATTCCAAGTATCATGTACTCATATCTCCTGGTATCCGGATGGTATACTATCGTACTGGTGTGTATTATGACATCCCTATTCCGATCAACGTAAACAATGAATATAAACACAACTATAACTTTAATGTGTAATAAATAAATATATTAATCATAATTAAATGATTAACGTAGACGAACAACGAATATAAACACAACTATAACTTTATAGTGTAATAAATAAATATATCACTCTGACACAACTGTTTTGTTTATTAATAAAGACACCCAAGGGGGTTTATAACTTCCCACAATTAATTTTACAATATAAATGAACAACTGTAAACATTCAAAGTGTTACATACATCTAAACAATGGTATAATACAATATATTACAATACAATATAAAAATACAAAAATATGAGACATTAAAGAAATAAAATAAAATAATATATATAATAGAAGTGAATTGTACAGGTTAACTTATAACTTGTTTCACGAATTATACAATTTGAATTGTATGCATATGATAAATATTCAGTAATTGTTAATTTATAATAGATATACTTTTAAATAAGAAGTTACATCTCTGCAATAGGGACATAACTGATTCCTCCTCGCCAGCTCCCTACTGCAGTCTTGTACTATGGCCACATTTGCCCTACTCAAACAGTCTCCATCAGGGGAGCGAACTCTCCTGTTAGTATGCCTTTGGGATGTACTTTTTCTCCATTCCTTCAGTAACTTTATTATCTAAAACAAATAATTGAAGACTATCTATTCATGTGAAAAAGGTGTTTAAATACTGTTACTTTCATTTTGAATAAAAGTTTTATATACTGAACTTTATTCTATAAGATAATTCAATAACATACTTTTCTATTTTGTTCTTGTTGAAAGACTCTTTCTTTCAGCACCATATTTGTGACCTAAAACCAAACGTCGAATAAATGTTAAGAATCTGACAAAACAATACATATTGAGAATATTATTATTTAAAACAAAACATTTTACATTCGTGTTTTATGAAGTATATTAATATTTTTCTTACTTCCATCCTTGTCACATATTCTTGGCAGCAACTGCCTGTGCTGGGACCAGCTGTGTTATCATTCTAAATAAATGTAATAAATGTAAACCATTACAGTTATTTTTGTGGACTACCCTGTAAAACCCTTACAACCATATTTTAAATAAGTCACCAATCTTTCTGAAATACCTTGTATACTTTTGATTTTTTTATTGTTTTCATTGTATAAATTTTAAGAATGTAACAAATCAATACATATTGAGAATATTATTTAAAATAAAATATGTTACAATTATATTTGATGAAGTATATTAATTATTTCTTACTTCTATTCTGGTTGAATGTGTAAGAGAACAACACGTTCTCCCAGCACTGGTGTTCTCATCCTAAATAAATGTAAAATAAAATTATATATATTTTTGGGTACACCCCGTAAAAATCCAAATGAATTATTTTAAATATGTCTTCATTTTTCTGAAACATCTTATATACTTGATACTGTTCGCAACTCCGTTAAATATAATGTGTAAATAAATTAAGAAGCTTTATCGTTTACAAAATGTTTGTTTTATTTTATTGAATTTTTTTTTAACTTACACAATCATCAACGATTTCTATGATGTCGCTATCACCGCTATCTTCACTTTCGGTTTCATTTGTTGGTATATCTATTTTTTGTTTTTTGGGCTGGAATAAAAAAAATAGAAGCTTTTTAAAATACATAATCATGAAGGGGCCTAGCATCAAACACATTGATTATTATAGATTACTCTCTATCCGTAACATGTTATGCTCCTTGTAGATATATTTTGAAACACTTCTTATTTTGTAATATACTACTTAAAGGAACATATATATTGAGATTTTTTGTAAAATATAAGAATTATTTTAGGGTTCTCTTTATTCTAACAAGCAATGAATCTTATGGATATCTTCTATAGTTTGAAATAAATATATGTATTGCATTATTTCCCATAAAGAAACAATTATATTGTCTAATGATTAATATTGTCTCTAAATACTTACAAACTTGTTTTTGATTTGTTAAATTCATCATCAGTCTATATACAATCATGTTATTAGATCAGTATTATTGAATAAATATTCATTTAACAGTATAAACATTCTGTATAACTATACATTTACATAAAATAATGAAGTGATTTTATGATGATTTATTTTTATATTATAACTAAAAGTAAACTTACATGGTGTTTAGGCGTCTTTACTTTTTTCCGTGTTGACTGCAATTTGATGGAAAACTTATTTAAATATGAATATTACCTACCAAGCTCCCCATTAACTGCCAGCTTCACACCTGGACGATTATCAAATAATAGGTTAATCTACCTATTTAGCAGCATTTACACTATTCTACAATAGTCCCTTTTCCATATAAATGGGAAAATAGATAACATCATGGTTGTTGGTAGGGCTAAATAACATGCCAACTTAATTTCTTGATTTAACAAGTGATTTCATTTGGATCAGCTTAAAACACCATTGAAATGTTACTATATGAACTTATTGACATGTGGATTATGAATTCACATTAAAATTGTGATCCTTATAAATGAACTAAATGAACTAAATGAACTTTTAACGTTTTTTCAACATTGTATCAATGAGGATTTAGCCCGAGCATTTTTGGAAAATTTGGAAGTCTCTAGAATTTGAATAAAGGTGAATAACATTGCAAATCAAAGTTGTTAACGTATACATAAATATATTGGGCGAGACTTGAGAATTAATATGCATTGTCACTCAAAATTGAAACTTCTGATTGGGTTTGGAGCCGAGATGCCCGGATATGACCGAGCAAAAGCCGGAATTCACGTGACTTTTCACAAAGAAGTCTCGATGAATCTCGTTTAAAATCCGCCCCTTTGCCATTTAAGGAAAGTGTCAATCCCCTGATTGTAAGTATAACTATGCCTTTTTGCCCTTATATGGAGAGGCGATACAATGTTGGATTGTCGGAACTTTTAAGCGAGAAATTCTGAATATTTTCGTGTCCATTACTCGATACTTCATTTGTATATTGCACCATTCTTTCGTCATGTTTACGATAAAAACATTTATACATCTCAATAATCTATTGACGAGTAGTTAATTGTAATGGTTTTGACAGAAATTCGATTAGAAAACTCAACTGCAGATTTTACTACCTACTCATGAAAACTTGCAGACACGCCATGACATGGCGAGGATGGTAATAAGCGTCTCTTGGTTAAAAAATCAATTCTCATCCGTATTTATGTGTAACATTAAATATATATTATATTAATATGTTTATTTACACTATAGGTTAATGTGTTACGATTTTGGTAGCCCTTGCAGATATATTTGCATAATAATTGACACTTTTATATTTCTTATAACATATAAACTTATAACTCATAAACTTCTTCTC
The DNA here is from genome assembly GCA_903813345.2 of Owenia fusiformis. Taxonomy (NCBI): domain Eukaryota; kingdom Metazoa; phylum Annelida; class Polychaeta; order Sabellida; family Oweniidae; genus Owenia; species Owenia fusiformis. The sequence continues at coordinate 21,714,491 of CAIIXF020000004.1, forward strand.
AGGGGTTTTAACAGAGGAGAGCACTGAAGACATTCCCAATGCCATACAGTATATCCAAATACAAAGCTACCTAAATGACATAACATTTGATAGGGAAGAGATAATGAGGCAAATCAACAAACTGAAGCCGAATAAAGCCTCGGGTCCTGAAGGATTTACCAACAAATTATAGAACTGTGAGTTATATTCTGGAAACAATTTCCAACATGGAAAAAAACATTTTAAAGAAATTCCTACTTTTGTGATTTTGATTTTTCAAAAATACTAAATAGATCTATCTGTAGAGATATCAATTAATATAACACTGAACATGTTTAAGTAAAGATACAGTTTAAACACTTTATAGCTGCACACGAGTTCTTCAAAGGACAAGTCTAGGTTTGGAGAACAGTCTCCTGGGCTAATATTTTTATGAAAAATATAGAAATAACACCCAAATAATTATGAATATTCAAAAGAGGACATTTAAATCTACAATATGTAAAAATATCAAAATTGTCCAAAGCAGGCGTAACGTGCAGTTAATTGATGAACTTCGCTCTCCAAACCGAGACTAGTCTTTTCTCATTTTATAATCAGACAGACTTCGCATATTTTTAATACCCATTTTCTGACATGGTAGAGACTTAGTCAAATGTTTAAATATAAACATTGAACGAATGCGTCCCTTAATTTTGGATATTATCATAGATGAATACGGTTCTCTGGTATATCACATACTTTGTGCGATAAAATAATGCATGGTTTTATCTTGGGATTGCTCTGATTTTGAAGTTCGGACAAACACTAGGAATCTTCTTGAGATAATCCTCACTTTTTGGATCAAGAACATTAAGCTTTCCTTCAGTTGGTTGAAGGAGTGTGAATCGTTGTAACAGGCTCGCAGTGAATAAAAACAGCCTCGTCCTGGCAAATACCTCCCCAATGCAGTTACGCGGCCCTGCTCCAAATGGTGTTAACCTTTAAAAGAATAGGAATAAAAAATGAATGCAGAAAAGTGCACTAGTAGCAATATATTTAGTCTTAAATATTGATATCATAATAGAACTTAAGATTTAAAGAAACATTGCCAAAATTAGAACCCAAAACAACAATGACAGAATCACTTACATTCTCCTTGAGCTAGCAGGTGATAGAGAGCCATCATTCTCTAGGAACCTGTCAGGGTTGAAGCTCAAGGGGTCTTTGAAGTACTTCGGATTGTGGTGGTTGCCAGATGTTAATGGCCAAACCTAGAAATTCAGTTCAGTTTGGCAATAGAATTAAATTGAAAGTAAACGTGCATAATATTATAAATTAAACATAACATCACATCCTTTCCTGATAAGTCAAAATAAATACATGAAGCCATTAAAAATGAAAAGATTGATTGATACATCGAGACATGATTAATTGTAATTAAAGGCTGGCTGGAAAATATTACCTGTGTCTTGTTCGGTAGGGCAAATCCTCCTAGACTTGTATCTTTTCTCGTTTCATGCGGAAGCGCGAACGGAACATGAGATATATACCTCAACGTTTCATGTATCGTTGCCTCTAATAGAGGAATCTTATGTTTGTCTGCTGTAGTTGGGTTTCGCTCGGAACCAATAACATCATCAATTTGAGCTTGGATTCTCTTCTGTAGCTCGGGGTGTGTCACCATCATGTGAACAAATGCATAGATTGATTTGTGTGTAGTGGTGATGCCTACAGGAAAAACGTGAAAATATAGCAATCAAAAAACAATTACTTAACTATTTTGACATAGTTTACAGGGTAACTACAAAAACTCCCGGAGAACTAAATCACACTGAAAAATTGATTAAATCAATCAGTCATGTGGAACGTCATAAAAAGCCATGTATTATTGACTCGTTTTAGAAAAGCTACATCCACGGTGTGCCGTGACATCATACTAAAATTCCATCTTGAGAAGCGGTTCTATGACCACGAGGCATTACATTTCACCTGAAAATAGCAGCCATTTTGAATTCGACAGCCATCATGAAGATCCTATCAAAGCAGAGTAGATATTAGGCATATATAATTTTGAATCAACGGGCCATACTGGAAAAGTGTTATCTAGACTGGGGTCCTTAGACATAAGCCTATTAAATTTGGACCAAATTTGATAACTGATACCTATGATAAATAGTAGCCATTTTAAAGTCAGCAGCCATCTTGAAAATGTATTCGTTATCAGAGCGCCTACGTGAATGCCCCTTAGGTAATTTAAGTATCAAATATAACATTTTTACAGAAATCGTTTTACAACAAACGTACTCACATTGTCAAAGAGGAACCATATGTACTTGGCATAAATCATGTTAGCGGCTTTTAAATGACATTGTTTGAGATGACAAAACAAATGATATCAGAGATTTTGCTTGGGAGCATTTAGATCTGCTCCTCTATTGGATAAATCAGGGTGGGACCACTGAGCCAATGTTACAAGCCAGCATGGGTTACATGTGAAAATGCCTCTGTCGCCTGTGTCAAACCAAATGCAAAAAGAATATAATCAGAGTTGTATTGAAATGCTGATTTAAATACCTGCACCGTATAGCTCAAACATGAGGTACTTCACATTGTTGTATGAGATCTTGACTCCCTCTTCATCTGTCTCAGATTCAAGATATGCCTTGTATATGACATCATAGAGTCCTCTCATGTTCTCTTTATCATAGGTCGCCTGGAACAGGTGGCAAATATGAGACTTATCAAATGTTTTCTTTTTGTTTCAAAAAGGAATTTATCAAAAATACTAAAATATTTTTACCTCGTAACTTCTCCAGTGTTCAATGAAATATTCCATGACGTCAGCGTAATCGTTTAACTTTCCTATTCCTAATAAAAGTGATAAGCTACTCATTGCAGGCAGAAAAAGAGATGGGTCTTGACTTATCTCTCCATCGAGTCTGTCCCAGTCAATAGCTTTGTTTAGCATGGGGTGTCCTTCAGGCACTGCCTCTCCTGTTACCTGTTAAGACAATGTTACATAGAAGTTATACTCAAAACACCATTCGTTATCTATGTTCAGCATGGGGTGTCCATCAGGCACTGCCTCTCCTGTTACCTGTTAAGACAATGTTACATAGAAGTTATACTCAAAACACCATTCGTTATCTATGTTCAGCATGGGATGTCCTCCAGGCACTGCCTCTCCTGTTACCTGTTAAGACAATGTTACATTGAAGTTATACCTACAACAACATATGTTATCTTTGTTTAGCATGGGGTGTCCTTAAGGCACTGCCTCTCCTGTTACCTGTCAAGACAATGTTACATTGAAGTTATACCTACAACAAGAAGTTATACCTACAACAACATATGTTATCTTTGTTTAGCATGGGGTGTCCCTCAGGCACTGCCTCTCCTGTTACCTTTTAAGACAATGTTACATTGAAGTTATACCTACAACAACATATGTTATCTTTGTTTAGCATGGGGTGTCCTCCAGGCACTGCCTCTCCTGTTACCTGTCAAGACAATGTTACATTGAAGTTATACCTACAACAACATATGTTATCTTTGTTTAGCATGGGGTGTCCTCCAGGCACTGCCTCTCCTGTTACCTGTTAAGACAATGTTACATAGAAGTTATACTAAAAACAACATACGTTATCTTTGTTTAGCATGGAATGTCCCTCAGGCACTGCCCCACCTCAATCTGTTAAGACAATGTTACATAAAAGTTATACCTACAACAATATATGTTATCTTTGTTTAGCATGGGGTGTTCTTCAGGTACTGCTTCTCCTGTTACCTGTTAAGACAATGTTACATAGAAGTTATAATGTATCTACAACAACATATGTTATCTTTGTTTAGCATGGGGTGTCCATCAGGCACTGCCTCTCCTGTTACCTGTTAAGACAATGTTACATTGAAGTTATATCTACAACAACATATGTTATCTTTGTTTAGCATGGGATGCCATTCAGGCATTGCCTCTCCTGTTACCTCTGAAGACAATGTTACATAGAAGTTATACCCACAAAAACACGTGTTATCTTATTTTAGCATTCGGTGTCCTCCAGGCACTGCCTCTCCTGTTACCTGTCAAGACAATGTTACATAGAAGCTGTACCCACAACAACACGTGTTATCTTATTTTAGCATGGGATGTCCTTCAGGCACTGCCTCTCCTGTTACCTGTCAAGACAATGTTACATAGAAGTTATACCTACAACAACATATGTTATCTTTGTTCAGCATGGAATGTCCTTCAGGCAGTGCCTCTCCTGTTACCTGTTAAGACAATGTTACAAATAAGTTATACCCACAACAACATATGTTATCTTTGTTTAGCATGGGATGCCATTCAGGCATTGTCTCTCCTGTTACTTCTGAAGACAATGTTACATAGAAGTTATACCCACAACAACACGTGTTATCTTATTTTAGCATGCGGTGTCCTCCAGGCACTGCCTCTCCTGTTACCTGTCAAGACAATGTTACATAGAAGTTGTACCCACAACAACACGTGTTATCTTATTTTAGCACGGGATGTCCTTCAGGCACTGCCTCTCCTGTTACCTGTCAAGACAATGTTACATAGAAGTTATACCTACAACAACATATGTTATCTTTGTTCAGCATGGAATGTCCTTCAGGCAGTGCCTCTCCTGTTACCTATTAAGACAATGTTACATAGAAGTTATACCCAAAACAACATATCATATACATATGTTATCTCGAAATGACCTGTAAAATTGCCATTTCGTGAAATTTTCGAAATGACAAATGAAGTAATATTAAAGACAATTTAAAAAAGCATTTGGGGATTGTAATCATAATGCAAAAATATCTCTTGATAGGTAATGTATGTGTAACCTAATCATCGATCAAGCCCGGTGATAGGAAAAGGGGATGGAGAGGGGGTGGGCAATTTATCCTAGAAAATTCAACAAATCTGTAAGATTTATTTTACCAGGTGAAGGTTTACTGTTGAGTTGCTGAATGAATAGGAGCATGGTATGGTTAGGTAAAATATGTTAGGTACAGTTTCTTGAACAGATACGCTTCTAAGATATGGCATCTATTAAAAAGGCACAGCGTCACTAACGTGCACAATTCTAAAGTCTCCTCCATTTCGTTTCCCGATCACCAGGTGTCTAATAAAGTAACTTACCATGGTATTCATCACTTGGCTAATAGCATGGTGAATGTATGTAAACGGGTCAAAATCTGCTTCACCTATTTTCTCAATCTTGTCTAAACATTTACCAATTTCTTTCACGGTGATAGCTTCAATTTTATCCATCCCTTCTCCATACTGACGGAGTCCTTTATGTACAAGCTTACGAATAAAACGCAACGTAGGGTCATAACCCCTTAGTCCCAGGTGAACTTCATTTCCCTCAAGGCTTTCAAATGCAGGTATTCTAGGCCGGCCAGCAAAATCAATCCCTGAAAATGTCAGTTACAGAAAAAGCAATGTTCTTCCCAATACAAAGATAAAGATAGAAATTATTTGGTAGAATATTAAGTTAAAAGTTATATGTATAATAGCTGCTATGGATACTAGAAATTATAGTCTAAGTACAAGCATTTGACCCCCCCCCCTCCACTACACAACTTTATGAGAAGTTTTCATGTCTGTGTTGTCAAGTAGGGAGAGGGGGTTAAAATGAAATCATTGTTACAATTCTTATATGATAAACGTATTAGCTAAAATATATTTAGAAATCTTTTTTCTTTCAGAAAATCAATCAGAAAGGTTTGGGGAGAAATTAAGAGTGTACAGTATTAATATTAAAGAGGTGTCGTCAAAGGTGTAGGCATAGCCGCATAACTTATGTTCATTACTAAGCGATGGTTCCTTATGAACGGATAGAGCTGCGCGACAATATGAGGACGTATAGTGCATAATTTATCATTCACACATAGCTAGGCAAGGTGTGTCAGATTCTAGCCAATACGAGCACAGTATTTCACATGACAGTAGTGCATAACATAATCAATGACGCATTTGTTTTGTATGGTTGTCAAGGTGAGGAGATTGAAATTGATGCTTTGCCCTTGACCCTTGCAACAAGTTTCATTGAAAATATGTTCTTTCAGTGATTTTGTATCTTTTAGGTGATTCTGTAGAAAATATTTTGCAATGTGTGAAAATAATTTAAGCCCAAGACTCAATGCATTGTAGCTGCTTCATTCGACTGCTATGTATAGCATAAAAGGTCGCGCGGTCATGCAAAGATTTGGAAACAACACCTCCATGATATGATTCAGCAAACAATGCACTGAGTGCCGTGCTTAAATCCTCAAACATACGTTACGAAATGTCTTTATTTATAGAGGAACTACTTACCTTTTGTAACCAACATCTCCCCAGTCAGTGTTCCACTCACAACTACAACCTCTACTCCAAAAATATTAATTTTGAAGATGTCGCCATATTTCTCCATCCATTCATGCAGTTTTTGCATCAATTTGAAAGTGCTTGTTATTTCCAAGGCATTTCCTGCTATGGGTATTCCACTAGGACCTGGAATGTGTGTCAATCTGCTGCGTGTTTTATTCCATAAAAACCCACAGAGAAGTACTACTGTTACTGCAACTAGTATCGCCAACATGGTGTTCCAGTTTGCTCAGTTGCTATATGTCGAATATGGTTGACTTCTATAAGTATAAAAAGTACTGTATATTCCACGAAAATATAGAACTCAGAGTTAAAACTCACAATAATCTACAATATATAGCAATGTGTATGCCAATATAAAGCAATGTGTATAACAATATATAGCAATGTGTATGTCAATATATAGCAATGTGTATGTCAATGTATAGCGATGTCTATGTCAACATACCAATGTGTATGTTAATATATAGCAATGTGTATGTCAATATGTAACAATGTGTATGTCAATATATAGCAATGTGTATGTCAATATATAGCAATGTGTATGTCAATATATAGCAATGTGTATGTCAATATATAGCAATGTGTATGTCAATATATAGCAATGTGTATGTCAATATATAGCAATGTGTATGTCAATATACTGCAATGTGTATGTCAATATATATCAATGTGTATGTCAATATATAGCAATGTGTATGTTAATATATAGCAATGTGTATGTCAATATATAGCAATGTGTATGTCAATATATGGCAATGTGTATGTCAATATATAGCAATGTGTATGTCAATATATAGCAATGTATATGTCAATATGTAACAATGTGTATGTCAATATATAGCAATGTGTATGTCAATATATAGCAATTTGTATGTCAATATATAGCAATTTGTAGCAATGTTTATAGCAATGTGTATGTCAATGAATATATTGCAATGTGTTGGTCAATGTGTAACAATGTGTATGTCAATATATAGAAATGTGTATGTCAACATATAGCAATGTGTATGTCAATATATAGCAATGTATATGTCAATATGTAACAATGTGTATGTCAATATGTAGCAATGTGTATGTCAATATATAGCAATGTGTGTGTCAATATATAGCAATGTGTTTGTCAATATGTAACAATGTGTATGTCAATATATAGCAATTTGTATGCCAATATATAGCAATTTGTATGCCAATATATAACAATGTGTATGTCAATATACAGCAATGTGTATGTCAATATATAGTAATGTGTATGCCAAAATATAACAATGTGTATGTCAATAAACTGCAATGTGTATGTCAATATATAGCAATGTGTATGTCAATATGTTACAATATGTATGTCAATATATAGCAATGTCTATGCCAATACAATGTGTATGTCAATATGTAGCAATGTGTGTTAATATATCAATATGTAACAATGTGTATGTCAATATATACCAATTTGTATGCCAATATATAGCAATTTGTATGCCAATATATAACAATGTGTATGTCAATATATAACAATATGTATGTCAATATACTGCAATGTGTATGTCAATATATAGCAATGTGTATGTCAATATGTAACAATATGTATGTCAATATATACCAATGTCTATGCCAATACAATGTGTATATATGTCAATATATAGCAATGTGTGTTAATATATAGCAATGGGTATGTCAATATATAGCAATCTGTATGCCAATATATAGCAATGTGTATGTCAATATATAGCAATATGTATGTCAATATATAGCAATGTGTATGCCAATATATAGCAATGTGTATGCCAATATATAACAATGTGTATGTCAATATACAGCAATGTGTATGTCAATATATAGCAATTTGTATGCCAATATATAGCAATGTGTATGTCAATATATAGCAATGTGTACGTCAATATATAACAATGTGTATGCCAATATAAAGCAATTTGTATGCCAATATATAACAATGTGTATGTCAATATACAGCAATATGTATGTCAATATATAGTAATGTGTACGTCAATATATAGCAATCTGTATGTCAATATATAGTAATGTGTATGTCAATATACAGCAATGTGTATGTCAATATATAACAATGTGTATGTCAATATATAGCAATACGTATGTCAATATATAGTAATGTGTATGTCAATATATAGCAATGTGTATGTCAATATGTAGCAATATGTACGTCAATATATAAAAAATATGTATGTCAATATATAGCAATCTCTATGTCAATATAGCAATCTGTATGTCATTATATAGCAATATGTACAAAAGTATGTCAATATATATAGCAATATTAACAGATCATATCATGTTCTCCTTTGGGAGATATTAGGACATTAGTCACTCGTGCAGTCCTAAGGTGAATATCCATATTGTCCTCTGAGGAAGAAACGTCCCTCCCTTCATGCCTGCAACTTACCTCTCAGTCCCCGTGTACTCTCCTGGATTCTGATATTTAGTCAAGTATCTTTAATATATATAGCTTCGATCTTTATATTGTCTCGACTAAATTGAATCGGTACGTATCTACTATATGACGTACATGTATATTGTGCAAAGTTGGCATACGACTGGCTGTGAATCAACTCGGAACCAACAGGTAATTTGACATTTAGCTGAAAACTAAACAAACTAACAGGGTTTATCTCTATAGTACTTTGCAATTTAAGTGTTCATGAGGTCGATCTAGTCCAAAGGCCAAGGCAAAAAGTATAATAGATAAACAATCTTTTTGATAAATTAGGGATGGTTTCGTGATATAAATAATATTGTGGTTATGGTCTCCCCCCCCCCCTCCTCCTTATAACAATATTGTGTGTTGACTTTACTATTAACTTGACTATGTCATTACTGGGGTCCTGGATCAAGATTTCAAATAAAGATGTATTTGTTATTCCACAACTTCATATTTGGACACTACTTACTTTTGCAATTACAAATGAAGTAAAACATTGTTTTTATTAACATGTTTTTTTACATTTTTGTTTCGAAGTTTAGATAAAAAATTGTATTCACACTGTCTTCGTTCATCCAACGGAGCAATTCGTCACTTAAACACCACCTTCTTTTGTTTCATTGAGGTGTATGTTAAATTGACAACGTTCTTTTTAAGGGATTGCATCAAAAATAGGAAAATGAGATTCAAATGAAAAAGGTGGAACATTTTTGGCCCACCCTGTACATACGTATAATTAACATTTTTTCCAATTTTTGGACCATTCTGTATATTGTATATTAATATAAAACCAATGAGAGTAAGCCTTTTATGTACATGAATATGCATGGGTCGGTTGTTCATCCAATTCAAATATATTTTCAGGGAACTTTCTCAGGACAAAAGTACACGCCTAACCATCGACAACGTACAGCGGCAAAATTTACGGGTGTACACTTACAGTCTTGCCAAGAGCATGCACATGAAACTAAACATGAAATACTTCATCATATTCCTTAGATAAATATTTTATTTTTTGCGGGCGCCGTACGGTGCCTGTACTAATGCGACCATACTCACGGCGAAATCAAGACATCGGGGAAAAGTCATCGGCGCCCGGTCGATTTAGAAATCGGCCGGCGCCCGGCACAAATGTGACCTTGGCATAAAACATTAAATTGTAGACACACCATTCCAAGCAACTGATGATTAAGTTTAAATAATGGCTGCCAATCCTCCTTGAAGCATCCTTCAAGATCCTTCACTGCTTTCATAGCAGATCATGTAATGCAATGAATTCCTCTTCGGTCAATGATGTCCTTGAAGACACTGCACAACATTTTCCGGATGGACTGACAAAAAATTCAACTCCGTTGGGACTCGTACCCACAACCTTTGAATACCTTGGTTTAGAATGTCCCCCTAGAAGTCCAACGCGCTATCCATTGCGCCACGGAATCACCATAGCAACCAATACCCAATTATGGATATTACTTTTCAACTATTAACAAGATCAGAACTTATCATCCGTAGATAGGCATACTGATGTGCGTTTTGTTGAAATGGACGATGGGAAATGCATGTCAGATACTCTAGATACATGTGCGCAAGTTGGACACAAGGAGTACATTACCAGAGCATACGATAGCACTATGTGAGATACGGCAGCTACAGTAGATAGACATACTGTAGTGAGTTTTGTTGAAATGGACGATGGGAAATACATGTCAGATACTCTAGATACGCGAATAGAACCATACATACACCCATCAGATACTCCCATAAATAGTACACCGGACAGGTTGTATGATGCAGTCATGTTGTTACCATATATTTACAATAGAACAACCATTCTTATTGAATTTTTCATGTTTTATTCTGGAGACAATTTCCAACATGGAAAAAAATATTTTAAAGAAATTCCTAATTTTATGATTTTGATAGGCTTTTTTCAAAAACAGTCAAAAAGCTTTTTTAAATAGATCTGTAGAGATATCAATGAACATCGCACTGAACATGTATAAGTAAAGATACCGTTTAAACACTTTATAGCTTCACTACACGATACATGATTTCTTCAAAGGACAAGTCTCAGTTTGGAGAACAGTCTCATGGGCTAATATTTTTATGAAAAATATAGAAATAACACCCAAATCAAATTATGAATATTCAAAAGAGGACATTTAAATCTACAATATGTAAAAATATCAAAATTGTCCAAAGCAGGCGTAACGTGCTGTAGACCGATTCAATAAAAACAAGTCTCGATTTGGAGAAAGAAGTTTATCAATGTACTGCGCTGATAATTTTTAATGAAAAATCTAGAAATATCCCCAAATTAAATTCTGGATATTCAAAAGAGGACATTTAAATCTACAATATGTACAAATATCAAAGTTGTCCAAAGCAGGCGTAACGTGCAGTTGATTGATGAACTTCGCTCTCCAAACCGAGACTAGTCTTTTCTCATTTTATAATCAGACAGACTTCGCATATTTTTGATACCCATTTTCTGACATGGTAGAGACTTAGTCAAATGTTTAAATATAAACATAATTGAACGAATGCGTCCCTTAATTTGGGATATTATCATATATGAGTACGGGTCTCTGGTATATCACATACTTTGTGTGATTAAAGAATGCATAGTTTCATCTTGGGATTGCTCTGATCTTGAAGTTTGGACAAACACTAGGAATCTTCTTGAGATAATCCTCACTTTTTGGATCAAGAACATTAAGCTTTCCTTCAGTTGGTTGAAGTAGTGTGAATCGTTGTAACAGGCTCGCAGTGAATAAAAACAGCCTCGTCCTGGCAAATACCTCCCCAATGCAGTTGCGCGGCCCTGCTCCAAATGGTGTTAACCTTTAAAAGGATAGGAATAAAAAATTAATGTAGAAAAGTCCACTAGTAGCAATATATTTAGTCTTACATATTGATATCATAATATTGAACTTAAGATTTAAAGAAACATAGCCAAAATTAGAACCCAAACCGACAATGGCAGAATCACTTACATTCTCCTTGAGCTGGCAGGTGATAGAGAGCCATCATTTTCTAGGAACCTGTCAGGGTTGAAGCTCAAGGGGTCTTTGAAGTACTTCGGATTGTGGTGGTTGCCAGATGTTAATGGCCAAACCTAGAAATTCAGTTCAGTTTGGCAATAGAATTAAATTGAAAGTAAACGTGCATAATATTATAAATTAAACATAACATCACATCCTTTCCTGATAAGTTAAAATAAATACATGAAGCCATTAAAAATGAAAAGATTGATTGATACATCGAGACATGATAAATTGTAATTAAAGGCTGGCTGGAAAATATTACCTGTGTCTTGTTCGGTAGGGCAAATCCTCCTAGACTTGTATCTTTTCTCGTTTCATGCGGAAGAGCGAACGGAACATGAGATATATACCTCAACGTTTCATGTATCGTTGCCTCTAATAGAGGAATCTTATGTTTGTCTGCTGTAGTTGGGTTTCGCTCGGAACCAATAACATCATCAATTTGAGCTTGGATTCTCTTCTGTAGCTCGGGGTGTGTCACCATCATGTGAACAAATGCATAGATTGATTTGTGTGTAGTGGTGATGCCTACAGGAAAAACGTGAAAATATAGCAATCAAAAAACAATTACTTAACTATTTTGACATAGTTTACAGGGTAACTACAAAAACTCCAGGAGAACTAAATCACACTGAAAAATTGATTAAATCAATCAGTCATGTGGAACGTCATAAAAAGCCATGTATTATTGACTCGTTTTAGAAAAGCTACATCCACGGTGTGCCGTGACATCATACTAAAATTCCATCTTGAGAAGCGGTTCTATGACCACGAGGCATTACATTTCACCTGAAAATAGCAGCCATTTTGAATTCGACAGCCATCATGAAGATCCTATCAAAGCAGAGTAGATATTAGGCATATATAATTTTGAATCAACGGGCCATACTGGAAAAGTGTTATCTAGACTGGGGTCCTTAGACATAAGCCTATTAAATTTGGACCAAATTTGATAACTGATACCTATGATAAATAGTAGCCAATTTAAAGTCAGCAGCCATCTTGAAAATGTATTCGTTATCAGAGCGCCTACGTGTATGCCCCTTAGGTAATTTAAGTATCAAATATAACATTTTTACAGAAATCGTTTTACAACAAACGTACTCACATTGTCAAAGAGGAACCATATGTACTTGGCATAAATCATGTTAGCGGCTTTTAAATGACATTGTTTGAGATGACAAAACAAATGATATCAGAGATTTTGCTCGGGAGCATTTAGATCTGCTCCTCTATTGGATAAATCAGGATGGGACCACTACTGAGCCAATGTTACAAGCCAGCATGGGTTACATGTGAAATATCCTATGTCGTCTGTGTCACACCAAATGCAAAAAGAATATAATCATAGTTGTATTGAAATGCTGATTTATATACCTGCACCGTATAGCTCAAACATGAGGTACTTCACATTGTTGTATGAGATCTTGACTCCCTCTTCATCTGTCTCAGATTCAAGATATGCCTTGTAAATGACATCATAGAGTCCTCTCATGTTCTCTTTATCATAGGTCGCCTGGAACAGGTGGCAAATATGAGACTTATCAAATGTTTTCTTTTTGTTTCAAAAAGGAATTCATCCCCTGGCTCTAGTCCGTTCATATAAAAATTTAATTCAATGAAATGCAATGAACTTATACTCAATCTCTACAAAGGTTTATGCATGCTTCGGGTTATACATGGAAGATGCTGTTTAAAAATTAACCGTTTTATTTTCAACAAAACTTAATGTTGAAGTTCGAAATTAATATTATGTTTACGTGATTCAGGCATTATTTCATTTCCCCAAATCGCTCACATTTTCTTGGTTCATTTTCTCATCCTCGGTCCATGTGCAGAAATTTGTCAAAAATACTAAAATATATTTTACCTCGTAACTTCTCCAGTGTTCAATGAAATATTCCATGACGCCAGCGTAATCGTTTAACTTTCCTATTCCTAGTAATGGTGATAAGCTGCTCAGTGCAGGCAGAAAAAGAGATGGGTCTTGACTTATCTCTCCATCGAGTCTGTCCCAGTCAATAGCTTTGTTTAGCATGGGGTGTCCTTCGGGCACTGCCTCTCCTGTTACCTGTTAAGACAATGTTACATTGAAGTTATACCCACAACAACATATGTTATCTTTGTTTAGCATGGGGTGTCCTTAAGGAACTGCCTCTCCTGTTACCTGTCAAGACAATGTTACATTGAAGTTATACCTACAACAACATATGTTATCTTTGTTTAGCATGGGGTGTCCTTAAGGCACTGCCTCTCCTGTTACCTGTTAAAACAGTGTTACATAGAAGTTGAACACAAGGACATATGTTATCTTTGTTCAGCGTGGGGTGTTCTTCAGGTACTGCCTCTCCTGTTAAGCCCAGTATACACCAATGGGGCAAAATCCCACTTGCCCCATCGAGTCCCATCTTGCCCCATCGAATCCCAATTTGCCCCATCGAATCCCATGAAGTCCCATGGGACTTTGATGACTTTGCCCCATCGTGCCCCATGGAGTCCCATCAAGCCCCATGGAGTCCCATCAAATCCCACCGTGCCCCATTGGTGTATGTCGGGCTTCACACAACATTCTAAGCTGCTCAGTGCAGTCAATAGCTTTGTTCAGCATGGGGTGTCCTTCAGGCACTGCCTCTCCTGTTACCTGTCAAGACAATGTTACATAGAAGTTGAACACAAGAACATAATGTTATCATAAAATGAGCAAGCTATTTGACAAATGAAATAATATACAGTTGTAAAATGGCTTTTGGGGATTGTTTCAAAATGCAAAAATACCTCATGGTCAGTCTCTTCTTTTATGCCATTAGATTGCACCATCTTTCCATACTTAACATGATGGATACAATTTTGGATAAAGTTTTCACTAAAAATCTTGTTTGAATAACCCTACAACTCACCATGGTATTCATGACTTGGCTGATAGCATGGTGAATGTATGTAAACGGGTCAAAATCTGCTCCATCTAATTTCTCAATCTTGTCTAAACATTTAGCAATTTCTGTCACGGTGATAGCTTCAATTTTGTCCATTCCTTCTCCATACTGACGGAGTCCTTTATGCACAAGTTTACGAATGAAACGTAACTTAGGATCATAATCCCTTAGCCCCAGATGAACTTCATTTCCCTCCAGGCTCTCTAATGCAGGCATTCTAGGCCGGCCAGCAAAATCAATCCCTGAAAATGTCGGTTAAAGAAAAATCAATGTTCTTCCCAATATAAAGGATATATAGATTCTTTTGCAGAATATAAAGGATAAATATATGTTATCCTATATCCCACTATACACAACTCCTGTGTGAGAAGTTTCCATGCCTGTGTTGTCAAGTAGTGGGGCTTGTACTGTAGCTAGTACTAATATGATAAATGTATTAGCTACTTTCATTTGAAGGTCTTAAATATATTCTTTCTTTCATTATAGACTTCATCGGTCTGTTTGGCTGATCTTTTTATAGTAAGGTCACATTAGAATCCTCAAATGGTTTCAAATACAAAATATAAACAATCCTGTAATGAATGACAGGGGTGAGGGGAAAACTAAATAAATGATCGATATAGTAAAAACCTCATTTTGCAGTTAAGAAATGTAAGAATGTCTGGCAATTAGAAAGGTTTGGGGAGAAATTAAGAGAGCGCTCGACTATATATGTGTGTACAGTACTAATATGAAAGAGATGTCGTCAAAGGTGTAGGCATAGCCCCATAACTTATATGTTCATTACTAAGCGATTGTTCCTTATGAACATATAGAGCTGCGCGACAATGAGGACGTAGTGCATAATTTATCATTCACACATAGCTAGGCAAGATGTGTCAGATTCCATCCCATCCGAGCACAGTATTTCACATGAGAGTAGTGCATGGAATTATCAATAACGCATTTGTTTTGTATGGTTGTCAAGGTGAGGGGATTAAAATTGATGCTTTCCCCATGACCCTTGCAAAAAGTTTCATCGAAAATATGTTATTTTCTTGATTTTGTATCTTTTAGATGATTTTGTAGAAAATATTTTGCAATGTGTGAAAAGAATTTAAGCCCAAGTCTCAATGCATTGTTACTTGTAGCTGCTTCATTCGACTCGGAAGCTATAGCATAAAAAAGCTGCGCGGTCGTGCAAACAACACCTCCATGATATGATTCAGCAAAAACAATGCACTGAGTCCCGTGCTTAAATCCTCAAACATACGTTACGAAATGTCTTTATTTATAGAGGAACTATTTACCTTTTGTAACCAACATCTCCCCAGTCAGTGTTCCACTCACAACTACAATCTCTTCTCCAAAAATATTAATCTTGAAGATCTCGCCATATTTCTCCATCCATTCATGCAGTTTGTGCATCAATTTGAAAGTGCTTGTTATTTCCAAGGCATTTCCTGCTACGGGTATTCCACTAGGACCTGGGATGTGTGTCAATCTGCTGCGTGTTTTATTCCATATGAACCCAATTAGAAGCACTACTATTACTGCAACTAGTATCGCTAACATGATGTTCCAGTTTGCTCAGTTGCTATGGTTGACTTCTATAATTATAAAAAGTATATTCCATGAAAATATAAAACTCAGAGTTCAAACTCACAATAATCTGCAATATATAGCAATGTGCAGGTCAATATATAGCAGTGTGTATGTCAATATATAGCAATGTGTGTGTCAATATATAGCAATGTATATGTCAATATATAGCAATATGTATGTCATTATATAGCAATGTGTATGTCATTATATAGCAATGTATATGCCAATATATAGCAATGTGTATGTCGATATACAGACATGTGTACGTCAATATATAGCAATGTATATGTCAATCTATAGAAATGTGTATGTCAATATATAGCAATGTGTATGTCAATATACAGCAATGTGTATGTCAATATATAGCATTGTGTATGTCAATATATAACAATGTGTATGTCAATATATAGTATTGTGTATGTCAATATGTAACAATCTATGTTAATATACAGCAATGTGTATCTCAATTTGTAACAATGTGTATGTTTGTATATTGCAATGTGTATGTCAATATGTAACAATGTGTATGTTAATATATAGCAATGTATATGTCAATATGTAACAATCTGTACGTCGATATATAGCAATGTATTTGTCAATATGTAACCATGTGTATGTTAATATATAGCAATGTGTATGTCAATATGCAACAATCTCTACGTCAATATATAGCAATGTATTTGTCAATATGTAACAATGTGTATGTTAATTTATAGCAATGTATATGTCAATACATAGCAATATGTATGTCAATATATAGCAATGTGTATGTCAATATGCAACAATTTGTACGTCAATATATAGCAATGTATTTGTCAATGTGAAACAATCTGTAAGTCAATATATAGCAATGTGTATGTCAATATATAGCAATGTGAATGTCAATATGTGACAATGTGTATGTCAATATGCAACAATCTGTACGTCAATATATAGCAATGTATTTGTCAATATGCAACAATGTGTATGTTAATATATAGCAATGTATATGTCAATATGTAACAATCTGTACGTCAATATATAGCAATGTATTTGTCAATATGTAACAATGTGTATGTTAATATATAGCAATGAATATGTCAATGTGTAACAATCTGTACGTCAATATATAGCAATGTGTATGTCAATATATAGCAATGTGAATGTCAATATGTGACAATGTGTATGTCAATATATAGAAATGTGTATGTCAATATATAGCAATGTATATGTCAATACATAGCAATATGTATGTCAATATATAGCAATGTGTATGTCAATATGTGACAATGTGTATGTCAATATGCAACAATCTGTACGTCAATATATAGCAAGGTATTTGTCAATATGTAACAATGTGTATGTTAATATATAGCAATGTATATGTCAATATGTAACAATCTGTACGTCGATATATAGCAATGTATTTGTCAATATGTAACAATGTGTATGTTAATATATAGCAATGTATATGTCAATGTGTAACAATCTGTACGTCAATATATAGCAATGTGTATGTCAATATATAGCAATGTGAATGTCAATATGTGACAATGTGTATGTCAATATATAGAAATGTGTATGGCAATATATAGAAATGTATATGTCAATATGTAACAATGTGTATGTCAATATGTAGCAATGTGTATGTCAATATATAGCAATGTGTATGTCAATATATAGCAATGTGAATGTCAATATGTGACAATGTGTATGTCAATATATAGAAATGTATATGTCAATATGTAACAATGTGTATGACAATATATAGAAATGTATATGTCAATATGTAACAATGTATATGTCAATATGTAGCAATGTGTATGTCAATATGTAACAATATGTATGTCAATATATAGCAATACAATGTGTATGTCAATATATAACAATGTGTATGTCAATATATAGCAATGTGTATATCAATATATAGCAATGTGTATGACAATATATAGCAATGTGAATGTCAATATATAGCAATGTGTATGTCAATAAACAACAATGTGTATGTCAATATATAACAATGTGTATGTCAATATATAGCAATGTGTATATCAATATAAAGCAATGTGTATGACAATATATAACAATGTGTATGTCACTATATAGCAATGTGAATGTCAATAAATAGCAATGTGAATGTCACTATATAGCAATGTGAATGTCAATAAACAGCAATGTGTATGGCAATATATAGCAATGTGTATGTCAATACATAGCAATGTGTATGTCAATATGTAACAATGTGTATGTCAATATATAGGAATACAATGTGTATGTCAATATATAGTAATACAGTGTGTATGTCAATATATAACAATGTGTATGTCAATATATAGCAATGTGTATATCAATATAAAGCAATGTGTATGACAATATATAGCAATGTAAATGTCAATATATAGCAATGTGTATGACAATATATAGCAATGTGAATGTCAATACAGGGTGGGCCAAAAAATTTTGCAACCGTTTTAGAAGGCAAAAAAAGTATCATAACATTATGGTATTGACATGAAATTTTTTTTACAGAAACTTAAGGATAGGCATATTTTACCATTCAAATACTTAAGCTAATACTGACTAATTTTTTTTGTCAGATGTTTGAATATTAATGGTAAATTGTTCATGTGTCCGAGATTTACCGATTTTCCCAGAAAATGTGATTTTCTATAATTTTATGTGATCATCGATAGAACATTTATTATGTTCACTAAATCTGCTGCAATCTTTGTTAAGTGGTGTATTAGGCGGCTATTCATCAGGACTAATGAATCCAGGGGTATTTTGCTCCAGATATTCCATAGTGACTTTTGGCCTATGGTCAGGAGCGCTATCCTGCTGGAATATGTAATCACTTGGGGCTGAAAGAGCCCCCATTCTTGAAAGATGTCCCTTTTGAAGAAGATTAGTCCTGAGTTGAATGGCCACCCAATACACCAGATGCCAACCCCTGGGACTATCACACATGGGGGCACCTGGAGCAATGTATTGTAGTTAATGGTTATACCCCACAAATAACGCAGATGCGAGTAAGTAGTTAGCAGTTTCGCCACCAGGTGGCTCGTTCGGGTCAGATAACATGGCGGGTATAGTAGAAAGTTCTATTTAACTTAAATAACATCTGTTTTAGTGGTTCAATTTTTATATAACTCTTATGTATCTAATAGTTATGCAAATTAAAATATGTCCAGTAAAAGAAAATGTTATCTGTCCAATACAAGAAAAGATATTTCACTTTTTGTGATTTTGTAACATGGGGTCTATGAGGAATCAACCCGAGCTAGAAGTCACATTTTCAAAAAAAAAATTAATTTTCAAAGTTGATTAACAATTTTCGAAACCATTTTTCTAGATGTACTTTTACACGTAGATTTCAAATATGACATCACTTTGACTGAATTTTGAATATTTAATGATGTAAATCGAGATTATTTCTATTCGCATCTAGTCTATTATTGATCAACTATAAGAAGTTCTGCAGGATAAGTGGAGACGACTACCACAAGACCTGCTGGATCTCGCCATTGACCAGTTCTTGTCTCCATGTGATTGTGAAGGTGAAAGGCGGATGCATTGAACATTTGTTTAATAAATAATTAATACAGTGTAACAATATTACCATAGTAACTAGATACTGATATAAACCTGTACTAGACATTGGTTAAACAGTTATCAAAGATTGAAGCAGATTTAGTAAACATAATGAATGTGTTATTGTTGATCACATAAAATCATAGAAAGTCAGATTTTCTAGGAAAAATGGTAAATCTCGGACAAATGAACAATTTACCATTAATATTCAAACATCTGACAAAAAAATTAGTCAGTATTAGCTTAAGTATTTGAATGGTAAAATATGCCTATCCTTAAGTTTCTGTAAAAAAAATTTCATGTCAATACCATAATGTTATGATACTTTTTGTGCCTTTTAAAAAGGTTGCAAAATTTTTTGGCCCACCCTGTATATAGCAATGTGTATGTCAATAAATAGCAATGTGAATGTCAATAAATAGCAATGTGAATGTCAATAAATAGCAATGTGAATGTCACTATATAGCAATGTGAATGTCAATAAATAGCAATGTGAATGTCAATAAATAGCAATGTGAATGTCAATAAATAGCAATGTGAATGTCAATAAACAGCAATGTGTATGTCAATATATAGCAATGTATATGTCAATATGTAACAATGTGTATGGCAATGTGTAACAATGTGTTTGTCAATATATAGCAATGTGTATGTCAATATATAGCAATGTGAATGTCACTATATAGCAATGTGAATGTCACTATATAGCAATGTGAATGTCAATAAATAGCAATGTGAATGTCAGTAAATAGCAAAGAGTATGTCACTATATAGCAATGTGAATGTCAATAAATAGCAATGTGAATGTCAATAAATAGCAATGTGTATGTCACTATATAGCAATGTGAATGTCACTATATAGCAATGTGAATGTCAATAAATAGCAATGTGAATGTCACTATATAGCAATGTGAATGTCAATAAATAGCAATGTGAATGTCACTATATAGCAATGTGAATGTCAATAAATAGCAATGTCAATGTCAATAAATAGCAATGTGAATGTCAATAAATAGCAATGTGTATGTCACTATATAGCAATGTGAATGTCAATAAATAGCAATGTGTATATCAATATAAAGCAATGTGTATGACAATATATAGCAATGTAAATGTCAATATATAGCAATGTGAATGTCAATAAACAGCAATGTGTATGTCAATATATAGCAATGTGTATGTCAATATATAGCAATGTGAATGTCACTATATAGCAATGTGAATGTCAATAAATAGCAATGTGAATGTCACTATATAGCAATGTGAATGTCAATAAATAGCAATGTGAATGTCAATAAATAGCAATGTGTATGTCACTATATAGCAATGTGAATGTCAATAAATAGCAATGTCAATGTCAATAAATAGCAATGTGAATGTCAATAAATAGCAATGTGTATGTCACTATATAGCAATGTGAATGTCAATAAATAGCAATGTGTATATCAATATAAAGCAATGTGTATGACAATATATAGCAATGTAAATGTCAATATATAGCAATGTGAATGTCAATAAACAGCAATGTGTATGTCAATATATAGCAATGTATATGTCAATATGTAACAATGTGTATGGCAATGTGTAACAATGTGTTTGTCAATATATAGCAATGTGTATGTCAATATATAGCAATGTGAATGTCACTATATAGCAATGTGTATATCAATATAAAGCAATGTGTATGACAATATATAGCAATGTGTATGTCAATACATAGCAATGTGTATGTCAATATATAGCAATGTATATGTCAATATGTAACAATGTGTATCTCAATTTATAGCAATGTGTATGTCAATATGTAACAAACTGTATGTCAATATATAGCAATGTGTATGTCAATATGTAACTATGTTTATGTCAATATATAGCAATGTTTATGTCAATATATAGCAATGTGTATGTCAATATGTAACAATGTGTTTGTAAATGTATAGCAATGTGTATGTCAATATATAGCAATGTGTATGTCAATATATAGCAATATATATGTCAATATGTAAAAATATGTATGTCAATATACAGCAATGTGTTTGCCACTATTAACAATGTGTATGTCAATATATAGCAATGTGTGTGTCAATATTGAGCAATGTGTATGTCAATATATAGTAATTTGTATGCCAATATATAGCAATTTGTATGCCAATATATAACAATGTGTATATCAATATATAGGAATGTGTACACTGTATGTCAATATATAGCAATGTGTATGTCATTATATAGCAATGTGTACATCAACATTTAGAAATATGTATGTCAATATATAGCAATCTCTATGTCAATATAGCAATTTGTACAAAAGTATGTCAACATATATAGCAATATTAACAGATCATATCATGTTTTCCTTTGGGAGATATTAGGACAATAGTCATTCGTGCAGTCCTAGGGTGAATGTCCATTTCTACTCTAAGGTAGAACCCTCCCTGCCTGCAACTTACCTCTCAGTCCCCGTGTTCTCTGCTGGATTCCTATATTTGATTTGATTAAGTATTGATTTTTTCTATATAGTCTAGTCTCTGAATAGAATCAGTATGCATATTAGGCCAGTAGTCACTGATACAATCTTGCCCTCCCTACCTGCAACTTACCTCTCACGACTTCATACGATCTTGCTTGATTCTGATATTTGGTCAAGTATCTTTAATATATATAGCTTCGATCTTTATATTGCCTCCACTAACTAGTATCGGTACGTATCTACTATGTGACGTATATTGTGCCAAGTTGGCATACAACTGACTATGAATCAACTCAGAAACTGGAATCAACAGGTAATTTGACATTTAGCTGAAAACTAAACAATTATATCAACAACTAACAGTGTTTATCTCTATGGTGCTTTGCAATATAAGTGTTCATTAGGTCTAGTCCAAAGGCCAATGCATAAAGCGTAATAGATAAACAATCTGTTTGATAAATTAGGGATGATTTCGTGATATTAATAATATTGTGGTTGTGGTCTGCCCTCCCCCCCCCCCCACCTCCTCCTTATAACAATATCCTGGATCGAGATTTCTCATTGGCGGATTGGGTGGGCCCAGAAAAAAAATTGGGCCCTAAAATTTTTTGCGCCAAAAAAGGCCTCAAGGTCCCAAAAAGTGGGCCTTTTTGGTCATTACTGGGCCTTTTAAGGCCTTATTTTTAATTTCAGGCCAAATTTTGATGAAAATGGACCTCAAAATTTCAAAATTTGGGCCCGCTTTTGGGTTTTAGGGGCCCAAATTTTTCTCTGACCTGATATTTGCCCCCCCCCCCCTTGTGTTGGTTCCCAGATCCACCCCTGAACCCTACTCTCAAAATGAATTTGTTATTCAACAACTTCATATTTACTTTTGCAATTACAAATGAATAGTATAAAACATTGTTTTTATTAACATGTTTTTTTATTTACATTTTTGTTACGGAGGTTAGATAAAAAATTGTATTCACACTGTCTTCGTTCATCCAACGAAGCAATTCCCTGTCACTAAAACACCACCATCTTTTGTTTAATTGAGGTGTGTGTTAAATTGACGGAGTTCTTTTTAATTAAGGGATTGCATCAAAAATAAGAAAATGAGATTCAAATGAAAAAGGTTAACAATTTTTCCAATTTTTTGGACGATCCTGTATGTAGTATATTAATATAAAACCAATGAGAGTAAGTATTTTAATTATCATCAGATCGACCAACACTGCGTGAAAAATGGAATTTCTAGACTAAGCACGTCTAGAAACTAAGTCTAAGCACGCCGGGTGCTTAGGCGTGACTAGTTTTGACACGTCTAGGTACGCGATGAAACCAACTCTAGACATCTCTAGGCACGTCTAAGCACACGCAGTGCAAAGACGTGCTTAGAGTGTGACAAAAAGTCTTGGCACGCCTTGAGACTGATGATTGAAATCTAGAATAAAGTAATTATCGAATCAGGTGAATGTATATTGTTATAAGCAATTATGATCAACATTCATAATTTAGACATATTTTCACTGAAATATACTAATTTCTTTTTATCTTTTATCTATTTTATTTATTATTTTGTATAACGAACTGTTCACGTATACCATGACGTTTTACATATATGATTGAATAATAAATCACGTACTGTTTAAAGCTTGTAAAATACCAAACAAGCTGTACTTATAACTAGTAAAAATGTTTTTTCCCGGGCATCTATCAAGTTGTTACATCAAACCCCGGTATTAAGCAAGATACTAGAATAGTATTATTATTTTGCGTCAGACCAAATGGATGAAAAGACTATGTGTTCATATTGTGTATGCAATGTATCATTATTAATTGATATAGGGCAGGGGCGAAGGCAGCTTTCATTCAGGATGAGGGGGGGGGTGCGATCGCCAAAAACTTTTCGGTTTTCAGTCACGGGGTTGCGATTGTTGCATAAACAAGCCATAAAAATATGATTTATTTTGAATTTTACAAACAATTCTTCAAAATTGAGCTTTTTTTCTCATGGTTTTATCTTTATTGCTTCGCCTATGGACGCAATTAGCATATTCATTTAAGTTGCCTCTCCCGGTAGATACGTGGAGATTCTAGACCATCCTACGTCTAGAAATTGCAAGAAATCCCACATTTGATGCAGTGATCATACTTGCGAATCATATTGAAAATAATCTTATTTAAGCAAACAAGAATTAAAATACAGTGTACGTTACGCTAAAAACAAAAACTCCTTTGCACAATTACAGAACGATGATTCAAAATGGTGTTTTTGAAACCCTTTTTTAAAGAGTACTTTCTCCTATAGTGCAGGAAATAATTGTTTGGACGGTGGTCGATATTACATACACCCCCCCCTCCATAAAATTAGTAACAGGATCCCTTTTTCGACCACCTATCTAATCAAAGCCTGATTATGATTGGCGATTTAGATAAATTCGTCAAATATCACAAATAACTGAACTACTAGATCTAGCATTGCAATTGAGGAAATAATTAGATTTAAATATTGATATGCTTCGAAATGAAAACACAAGATTGCCAATCTAATGGAAGGGGTACGTAATGAAGACGCGATATTGTGTTTACCGCCCATCGTCCATCGCTCGAAAAGAAAATCGCATTGTCCTGACCAATCCCTCTCACAAAAATCGCATTTACCTCAAAACTCGCTAACAAAAATTGAATTCGTAGATCCCATTTGAAAATTAAGAGATTTTGAAACGAAAGGAGTATGAAGCTCTGTTTGAGCCTATTAAACACAGGCGAATGGTAATTTCATCATCATGCTCTGACACAGTTAAAGTCATAGACATCTGAGCAACAAGCGATTTTGTTTGGTCGCTGTTATATTGTTTCGTTGATTTTTTTTATGCTGGTGTGTTTATATTATTCAATAAAATTTTAAGTCATCGGATATTTTGTAGACTTATGATATAAGACTTCTGGTTTTGTTTCATCATACAAAGTTTAGATATGGACTTCGAACTTCAGATTTCATTGAAGAGAGTTAGGAATATCATGATCGGAATTGAATATGGCCTATGGTTTTATACCCTGTGACAACATGATATTAAACTCTGGCCCTCTGAGCCCTCGAGAAATGTATCGTGTCCCTTTGGAAGGGTTGGTGAAAGTCCCCCCCCGGGCCAAAAAGTCTAGATCTTTCAAAAGCGTGCAGCTTTTCACCATTGTGAGCACTTTTCAAATACACCATTAACCATTCCAATGATCGGGATACCATCATGTATTTCACCGGTCCATGTTATGTCGATGCACCATTGAAGACTCCTCATTTTCCCAGAAGAACTCAAGTTCCTTCATAACCCCCCTA
Source organism: Owenia fusiformis (assembly GCA_903813345.2). Taxonomy (NCBI): domain Eukaryota; kingdom Metazoa; phylum Annelida; class Polychaeta; order Sabellida; family Oweniidae; genus Owenia; species Owenia fusiformis. Next base: position 21,740,215 of record CAIIXF020000004.1, read on the forward strand.
TCATGAAAAATGGCATCTATTGCAGTTTTCTAAACCTGCATTCTAAAGGACGTAATCCAAGTTCCCCCCCTCCCCTATTCGCTCATGTTTATAATGTTCAGTGAAGATCATGATGATGCACATGTATACACGTGTCTGCTATGTACATGTATGATTACAATTGTAGAGTTAGAAATTGAAATGTTTCCCTTTGTCAAATTATGCATCTTATGTAAACCTGTTTGAACTAATAAAATACTAAAAATATGATAACTTCATTCGAAATGCATGCAATTCACTCCAATTATATTAATTTTCATTATAGGATAGGGAGAGTTTTAATTAAAAAATAGACTGTGGTTGTGATTTGGGAGGGGGTATACTCTACTAAGGTGTTAGACCCAGCAATCTTCACAAATGGTGGCTACAACTTAAGTTCCAATTTATGAATCTCTCATTAAAATAAACAACTATTACTAAAGGTTCTTTCTGATTGCATTTTACCAATGAAATTATAATCTCTGACTAAACTCGACTTTAGATTTTAAGATATGAATTTTAGATCTCACTGTTATTTAACATTAAATGTCTAGTGTGGGATTGAGCGATAAATCTCCCGTCAAGACTAATGGAATGGCATCTCTTAGTCGGGCTCTTACTATGCTATTTGGACATTCAATCTCACTTCTGACATTGCGTGTGAGGTACAATTTGATCAAAGAAATTCCAAAATCAAAATCTAGCAAATCGCAATCTTTGCCACAATCATTTATTCGGACATTGCATATACATCTATCGTTCCCAGGAAATTGTACATGTTATTAAAACTTCCAGTAATTCCGGAGACAAATGTATTATTTTGTTCTGTAGCGTCATTAGATGATAGCAAAAAGTGATTGATTGATTGAACAATTTTTTTCCTTATTTTGTGTACCAATGTATAAGATGACATGATTTAGCATAATTACATAATAGTCTATGGCTACCCTTGCATTCGTCCGACTTCTAATGCTGCTAATCACCCATCCCCTCTTCACAAAACGACGACCTTTTAGCTGCTTTCCAAATGCAGGCCCGTAGCCTGGCTACGGGCCTGAAAATATTATATCTTGATCTATAATTTATAAACATGATTTTCTAGGTTCTAGGTTTCATGGGTCGTCATTCCCCCCGAGGCCTCCTTGAAACATACCGATTGCAATGTTTACCCATTTCAAACATGTCTCTGTGTCAAACAAACCAGGAAAACAGATAACTAGAAATGCATTAGGCCCAGGTCTTGTTGCCCCATTTTAGTAGCCACATTCTTACAGGAAATGTATAGATATCGGAGATATATATCTACATAAAAGTACTTTTTATTTTTATTATAAAGAAGATGTTATCTGGATTGAGCATAAACTTAAACTTGAAAAACATCCGAACTCACCAACGACTTAATTATAGTGAAGGTATGGGGGGGGGGGGTAATGATTCCATCTTATATTTTCTAGATTGGGCTCTATTTCTCTGTACCAGTAATCGGACTTTGCCCAGTAGCCGGAGGGCAAAAATATGATCAATGAATATAAATTGTAAAAAGTAAAAGATGTACCCCACCCGAATATGGTAACTGAGTTATTAAGGTCTAGTGTTCCATAAAGAGGATAAAACGTTCATTTATTCAAATTACGTTTTGATAGGTTTTTGAGGGGTAAACTAAAAGTAGACCTCTAATACGCCTTACTTTCAGGTCTAGACCAATAGTATGCCTCTTTTTAAAGGTTTTGTAATGGCGTAGACCTACCCTGCGTGCAGAGTCTAGTTAAACTACGAAGACGTACCCTGCGTGCAGAGTCTAGTTAAACTACGAAGACGAAGCTCTTTTTTAAGAAGTGGAGTCAAACGAATGCAAAGGGTAACGAAGACGAAGCTCTCTTTTAAGAAGTTAAGTCAAACGAATGCAAAGGGTAGCGTAGACCAAATCATCTCCTTAAAGTTTTCTATTATAAGCATATAGACCAAAACTGCGCTTAAAACTTAACAATTATATATAGTCAAAATGACCAAATCTAAACCTGATCAACTGAGACAATTTTAGAATGTACCTCAATGACAGGCCTATATAGACCAAAAGTGCGCATTAAAAACTCTAATGATTACACAAGTGGCCATAAGTACGCCTCAAAAACTCAAAAAAATTGCAAGCAACATCTGAGACTAACATAAAAGGTAACAAAAAATATTTTCCCTTATTTAAGTGTCAATAAATAATGTAGCTTGATCATTTGATTTCACATGCTGTTGGATAGGATATGAAATGATTCAAATACTAGTCCATGTCCGTGCGATTAGTATCAATTCATATAGTTTTGATTACAATCAGAATTCTCAATTTTGAGAATTCACTTTCAAGTCACTTTTCCATTAATCTATCTGTAATCACTAATTAACTAGATCAATACATACTCGATTTCCTCTGCCCACCAACAACACTGTTATGTAAGGGCGGAAATAAATCACTGTGATCTTGTAATCGGGCATTTGAAAATGACTCCTAAATTTCCTCCATATCCATGGTAAGAGCCAAGGGTAGATGGGGGGGGGGGCTGGAACTCTTACTGGCCAAAATTTCAACATGCAGTTTTCATCATTTTTTGGACACTTTCAAAGAGCTCTTTGAATCTCAGGGCCGTTAGATGGGGGAGGGGGTGTCCAGATATCACTATATCTAGGATGTTGATCTGACATTATTTATGCCGGGATACCTTCTTGCACCCCCATCCTTAGCCTTTTCCAAGTCGGTATTTTTTACTTATCTGATCTTGAATAATAGAAATCAAGATAGGAAAAAGATACGACTTGGGCAAGGCTACCCCATCCACCCTATTCTAATCTTTCTGGAAGCTACTCCCCATGTGGTGCGATCCCATTCTGAAACTCATAGCATCTTTCTGTTTCACCTGAAACATCATCTCAGGACTGAGAAGAAATGAGATGTCATGATGTGCGATCGTGGCATAACTTATTAAGCGAGCCCAAAAAATGTTAAGATTTATTTTGAATTTTACAAAAATTGATGCATCTTTCAAAATTCTTCAAAAATGAGATTGAAACTTCAAATAAAAAAATTGAAAGCTCATTTCTTCTATCTAATGGTTATATTTTTATAAGCTTTTTTTTGGGGGGGGGTGCCTTCGCACTCATCGCAACGCCCCCCCCCCCCCTCTGCCGTCCAGAGAGAGAGAGAGAGTCCAGAGATAGTTTGCAAAGCGTGCTCACGGCTTTCCAAGGAAAACATCACCAGTTGCAACTAGTGTCTTTTTTTCTTTTTAATTTTTTTTCTTTTTAAAGTTGCAACTAGTCTCTACAACTGTCACTGACTGAACATCACCTAGACACAGTTACATGTACATATTATGTCAAGGTGAATACAAAATATGCCCTTTTTGGAATGTTCAGGATTCACGATGGTCAGGACAACATTTTTTGCCGTTTTTCCTATTATGATTACAACCAGCAGTTTCCTAGATAAACATGACAACCGGGAGATAGTCTTCGGGCTGACATCTCGAAGCTGTTGTTTATGACTTCAATACGGTACATCATTATTGATTTCCTCGCAAAGTATTCAAAAAACAATTCGTCTTTTGATAGGCTTTTTTCAAAAAATTTACACTTAGCTTACGTCATTTTAATTCATTCAAACCCAAGACTCGTGCAAATTATGTATTTGTAAATTGTATATTTACATTTTCCTAAATTAAATTATTTGAATGATCATCTTTACGATTCAAATGATTTGATATGGTGATCAGAAGTGTGCATTAAACAAAAAAGAAGTTCAAACAATACAAATCTGAAATTGCTAGAAGGCATCATGTGCCTCCCCAAGGCCAGTAACATATCTATGCAAATAAATAGTGTCGATCCACACGATAAATGGCTATAGGTCCTAATCTTGAAAGACTATTTCTAGACTACTCCACGGTATATCTTCTGTAATCAAGGTGGTTCAGCAGTTATAAAAACAAGGAAGTATTTGGATTATAAGGAATTAATATTTTGTTTTCATTTGATAATATTTCATAATTGGTTCATGGGCATTCCATGCTTTGTTTAACAAATTTGAGACCTTTCCCCCGAAATTGTTTTTTTAAAAGTGAACCCCTTCACACCCCAGACCGCATATATAATGTACATTTTGTATATTTTACAGATATCACATCCACCAGGATTCATTATAGCAAAATAATAGTTCACAAATGAATCCAGCTGTGGGAAACAGCAAAAGTACGGCTTGAGAGGGAGGGGGTATGTATGTACCCGGCAAATATAAGGGCTTTAACATGGGATTTAGGGGTAGGTACATGCCCGGGTACATGTACAAGTAGGGTTTTGAAGGGAGGTTGAAGGGGTATGTTACCTTCAAAAGTAGGATTTTAACGAGGGTCAAGGGGTAGGCCCCGGTGTAGACACCCTGTAAAATGAGTCTTTAACAGGGGTTGAGGATTGATTGAAGATATTCTGGAAAAGCTTGGCTTTAACATGAATTAGGATGTTAGTTAAAGTAGGGGCTTAATGTGGTCTTAAAAAGCTCCAACGTTCCTCTTAGGGCGGTTAGTCACAATTTTTTCTCTAAAACTCAATTGTATTGTTGTAGCCAGAATGTTTCGGGTCAAGAGACCAACTGCGAAACAAAGTTATCAAAAGGATTAATGCAAATGCCTTTTATATGAACAAAATGTCAACTACGGGGGAGTTTCCTGCCCCTGCGATCTTATTTGTCCATTTAGAATAAGATAAACCATGTAACCAGGTCCATGTATTCCATTCTGACTGAATTTCAGATTCAATTTCAAATTAAGTTTATTATGTTCGAAATCCCGAATGTCCCCGGGAGAATCTCTCTTCGAAATTATAATGTCAGATAGATACAAAATAATATTGATATAACTGAAGATACTTAATTTGGCTCCCGTTTTAATTAGACGGATTGACGGAGTCAGAAAATCCGCCAAATTAAAATCCGTCAAATTTCAGTTTGGAATTTTTGTCAAATGCACTTCAGAAATTAAACTTGTGGGGCCCCTTTTCCTGTCAACTGAGCATGTCATCAACATATCATACATTATCCCAAAAGAAATACAGAAAATATCTTAGTATATACCCGTCCTAATGACATAAACCATGGGCTTTCAAGAGAATCTTTTGATAGCCCATGCATAAACATAGACAAAAATTAAACTTCAGTCCTGATTCCGCCAAATTAAATAGCCGCCAATATTTGAAATTGAGCAAATTCGTCAAATTAAGTAGCGTAAAAATAAGTGTATCTAAAGTATCTGTAAGGGGGGGGGGGTTGGCTCAAGGCATAAAGATTACCGGGAGATACAAACCGGAGAAATGGATGAGATGATGAATATGTATTGTATGTTTTCCAGTTTTAACTATGTTATTTGTTATTGGTCCTAATATGATTATAGGGACCACCAATATGTATGTGACAGTTTTGAAGTTCAAAAAACGGGTAAAATTGGTTAAAGTAAATTGTATATGATAATCAGATTCAAAGATACACAACTAAAATAACGAGGAATTAAAAATAGCCTATAGACCATGTAGACTGCAATCATGGACTCTCTTGAAAGCCAATGCTGTAATCAAGGTAATTTTGGGATATCCCGTCTTTGAAGAAGCAAAAACGCAATCAAACAGTTAATTAGTTATTGTGTGGTCTAGATTACAGATCAAAGAAATCAATTCCAAGATCATTATTACTAATATGTATTTAGTTCGTTGTATTTTTGAAAAGGGGTGCAAGAAAACTATGTATTAATATATCAAGGGCAGGGTGCTACTGAATCTGATAGTTAACGCGTATGCTAGTATGAGGGGCGACATTTAAAGTAAAGCATTGTTTTAAATCCTGGGAAAATGCACTCCCCCATTTTGCAAATATTGTATGATGCCAATGAACCCTGAAATTTGTTTTTGTTTCCGTGAGCAATCAACAAATATGTTTATGAAAATCTTGTGAGTCCAGACATATGATTCTCATTCTGTCTCACCTTAGTGTTGATTAGATTTTATCCCCACTCTTCCGAGGTCTGTGTCTCCCTCATTTTTACCCTATATTCAGTTTCTTTTTAAACCAAATTTACAAATATCCGTTCACATATATAAATCAGTAGTTGTTTATGGCAAGATTATGTTTATAGATCATCAAAAATTAAGGTAGCGTATTCTGTAATTTCAACTATATGTTAGCCCCCTCCCCTTCGCCGACAGTAATGTATTGTTTAAAATAATGCTGCATCCACCGGCCAATTATTCTTTCACGATTTTGAGCAGTTTTCGTGTGATTTTTGAACAAATATCAAATGTGACCCCACCCCTGGAATAAGTTAGCCCCCCCCCCTCGCCGATAGAGATGTGTAGTTTAAAATAATACTGTATCCCCTGGCCAATAATTCTTTCACCATTTTGAGCAGTTTTCGTGTAATTTTTGAGCAAATATCAAATGTGACCTCACCCCTGGAATAATTTAAAAGTCATCCCCTTAGCAAATGCTGGATTCGGCCCTAGTACTTGTCAACGCGAAATAATGGGTGTTGATTAGTGGAAATACCCATTTAAACAGACCCTCTTAATTTATAACAATTAACAATTAAGAAGCCACGTTGCGATGTACTTTTCGTGACTCAAGTCGGATATAAAGTGAAAACATACTCTTTTTGATTTGATATCCCGTATTTAGCTAAAGCAAAACACGAAATATTAACACGTGCGGTAAATTATAATTTAAATGTTTCCATATATAGCGCAAAATCTCACATGGCAATTTAATAACGACTAATTTTGTCTTGTGTCTAACCACGGCGTGCTTAGAGATTTCTAGACTCTAGTCACGCTCTGTCCACGCCAGCTCTAAGCACGTCTAAGTACGCCTAGAAATCTCTAGATACACGGAGTTCCTAGACCGACTAAGCACGTCTAGAAATTACTAGAAATTCCACATTTGATGCAGTGCAATGTCCTGGCGGGTGCCATACGGTCATCGACAGATAGCCTTGCGATATCCGTGCGATATTCTTCATGATTTAATTGTGACTGCGAGCGTCGTACGGTGACTGTACTATTGTGACCATACTCACGGCGAAATCAAGGCATCGGGGAAAAGTCATCGGCGCCCGGTCGATTTAAAAATCATCGCGATCGGCCGGCCTCCGGTGCAAATGTGACCTACCTGTAGGCATAAACCAATAAGATTGAAGACACGTCATTCCAAGCAACTGATGATTAATTTAAATAATGGCTGCCAGTCCTGCTTTCATAGCAGATCATGCCAGGGGGGGAGATCTCCCAAAGTTCAGCCTTCGTATTCGATCACGTGGCACTCACGTGCTAGATCCATATAAGGCTTAGATGACCATATAGGAATCCAACTGATCGTTGTCCGCCATTTTGAATATCATGTGATAGATCCATATAAGGTTTGTATGACCATATAGGAAGTTGTCCGCCATTTTGAATATCATGTGATAGATCCATATAAGGTTTGTATGACCACATAGGATGGCTAAGGGGAATCCCCGAATACGAAAGTATTATGGGAGCTACTCACTTCTTCTGAGATCATGTAATGCAATGAATTACTCTGGGTGGGCAAAGGATGTCCTTGAAGACCCTGCACAACGTTTTCCGGATTGACTGACAAAAGGTGTTCAACTCCGGTGGGACTCGAACCCACAACCTTTGAATAACTTGGATTGTCCCCTAGAAGTCCAACGCGCTATCCATTGCGCCACGGAGTCACCATGGGATATTGAACCAACCAATACATAATCGATACCCAATATTAATTTTGAACAATTAACAAGATAAGAACTTACCCGTAATTATTGTAAAAACCATTGTGCTTGTCTGATAAAACCCGGGGATATTGCGCCACGGAGACGAAGACGACTAAGGAGACGACATACGAAGACGACATACGGAGACGACATACTTCGATGGTAATCTAAACCCAATGACAACTCGACCAAGGTATATCAAACCCCAATGCAACTCAAATCCAGTCATACACCAATAAAATCCCCAAACAGCAAACTTCATTTTATGTTTTAAACAAGCCCAGCTCCATTGAGACCCACTCCCCCAACTTTGTGTAAATGCCCTTGATCAATGACAACTCGACCAAGGCAAATTAAACCCCAATGCAACTCAAATCCAGTCATACACCAATAAAATCCCCAAACAGCAAACTTCATGTTATGTTTTAAACAAGCCCAGCTCCATTGAGACCCACTCCCCCAACTTTGTATAAATGCCCTTGATTTAGAATCGGCGAACCGACAGCGTATAACTTCCTTATTTGTACTAGACGAGACTGATAAGTTGAAGTTTAAACCTGAAAGCGGAGGTAGGTACTAGTATATGATAAACAATGTGTACTACATACTAAAGGAAAACCACTCTGCAGTACACTTATCAAAATGCCAAAATACAGACTTGTCTACTTTAATGCGAGGGGGAGGGCCGAAACCCCTAGGATACTATTTGCACTTGCGGGTGAAGAGTACGAAGACGTCAGGCTCTTTCCAGATCTACCATGGCCAAGTCAGGAAGGGAAGGACAAATGGCTGGAAACTAAATCAGGTAAAATGTTTTATTAATGGTATGCCTCCATACTGGACGCCTTGGGGATATGCATTGTTTACAGACTACCCAGCGACGCCTTTTCATGAATTGTTTAATTTTCTGATGTTTTCGGTCTCATAGAGAAGTTTTTAGATGTCACGGCGAATACTATTATACTAAATTCTTCATTACATCTGAAAGATTTAGAATAACGTTTCATATATTCTCATGTTAAGAGTATGTGTCAGTGTAGGTAGACATGGACAATATAGAACACATATCAACTCACATGCATTATTATTGTCACCGACATTCGAAACAATCTATTATGACAATCCTGGGCCTACGGCATTCCAACGTTCTACAAGATATTGTACTTGCATTGCAGGTACAGTATATGTATGATTATCCCACCCTAAGTGCTTTATATGATTGCATAATAGCATTGTATAACGGCAATATAAAACCACCACTCATCATATACAACTCTTGAGAACGATATACAACTCCTGGATAGCGTATACAACTCCTGGGCAGCGTATACAACTCCTGGGCAGCGTATACAACTCTTCGACTTGATATACAACTGCTGAATTTAGATTAACCTTTTATTAATATAAAGATTAAGGTGGGATAATAAGATCATATAATGGTTGATTCTGTATATCGCTATTAACAGTGTCAAGATATAGGGAGAGAAAATATTCTAGCATAGTAAGAGCATTCAATATGCAGTTAGCAAGTGTAACACAGTATGACATATATAATCGTTATTCTCTCGTGAGTATATGATATATTCACGGTTCCATTCGGTCACTCATGAATATATCATTTATTCACTTCGATATACGGAATCAACCATTATATAACCTCATAGTATATATCGAAAGATCACACTGGAATAATCACACTTGAATACACCGACAACGGTAAAGTTAGATACCGTTGTTACAAATGGCGGACATAACCGTCGCTTCAACTCTTGGTCACTTGGTCCTCGTTTCATGGGACTGTATCGTAATTCTTTGCATGTATTAGCTCTTGTGATGATGTGTCATATGAAATCCCAATTTCGATCAAATTGGGTCGTGAATCGCCACAATGTAGCCTCTTTGATGTCGTCAATCCGAATCTTAAATAATTTTCCATAAAATTGACGATAAAGTCACATGAAACGAGGACCAAGTGATTAAATATTTGAAGCGACAGTTATGACCGCCATTCGTGACAACGAATTTTTGACCTACCGGATGTTTGAAAATCAAGGATTACGAGTCTCATACTGCACTGTTTTTCTTCAAACTTGTTTCATTCAAAGCATAACAAAAATCATTCCTTTCTGTCGGTACATTATTCTCTTAAACAGAGTCCCTACTTCCAGCGGCATTTTGGTCCCCAGCTGTAAGAAGGCCTTCTAACAGCTGGGGACCAAAACGCTGCTAGAACGAGGGACTCTTTACAATAAAGTAATGCACCGACAGAAAGGCAATTTTGTTTTGCTTTTAAGTTTGAAGAAAAACGGAGCAGTATGAGCCTCGCAATCCTTGATTTTCGAGCATGTCTATCAAAAATGAAAATGATAATGACGAAAACGTGTCCTTACTTGTTTCTTTCTTCTATAGACGCCAACTGACCATCATCATCTAGCCATCGTTCTGGCTTGAATCCCCATGGGTCTCTGAATACAGACTCATCATGGTGCATTGCGTATAGGTTCATAAAAACCTGTAAAAACGTTATGAGTTTGCAAATCACCTCTGCCGCATGTAATATGTTTGTACAAAGAAATAAATTCATTTTAAACAGATGTCCCTTTTTATAAAAAATATATGTGGATATCGTAGCCTACGGCAGAAGTATCGACAGTAGTTTTGTGTGGAATAGCGAGTGGGACATGCGAAATATACCTTAATAATCCAAGAAACGCTGCGTTCAAATAGGGCATCTTTTGTCTGTCGTCCATTTCAACTAATTTCAACCAATTTCAACCTCGTTCTGAAGAACTAAATTTTGTATAAAGCACATGATATTGTCTAGAGTTTAGGTCATAAACTCGTAAAAACTACCTCTGTCTCTTTTATGATGCCTTCCATGATATCATGCCGATATTTCATTGCTTTTTGCATGATTCTAGGTCGAAATTATAGTTTTTCCTTATTTTGGAATCCTGACATTAGACTTAAATTAAGGAATAAATAATGATAGGCCATTCAATATGGTGAAATTCAGCACGAGTTGGACCTGGGAATACTAAACCACGGGAATGGCAACTCATGTCTCCTATTGTTCTATGTCTGTCTCCGATAATTGAAAAACGTCACAGCTGTAACTACCAAAAAATTACCTGTGACGTCACATCGTTACAACACTACGGCGCCATATTGGATTCATATTCATCTCTACGTGCTTTGAATTTGGTAAGAAAATGTCTTTTTATATGTCATATATGAACAAATAAGGAAAAACAGTATCCTCTTTGAACGCACCATCAATCATAGTCTCTGTATATGTTCTTTTATAGATCAATTATGTGTTTTTATATGCGAAAAGTGTTTTTCTGTTTCAAGTTTTCCGCAATTACGAAACTTGCTTAGAATTTTGGAAAGAAAATGAATCTATTTATGTCATATTTAGGAAAATAAGGTAAAATCTGCTGTAACCTCTTTGCACGCACCATCAATTCCAGTTGTCCGCAAATCCGAAAAAGTTGGCAAATAAAATGTCCCGCTTATTTCATGCAAGGCCTTGTTTCATGTTTAGGAAAATATGTAAAAATCGAAAGGACATTTGCGTGCATTATCAATTAAGATTATATTCTCTGTGTATGATCAATTTTTTAATTTCAGTTTTTATTTCCAGATCCATCTGATGAATTAGCAAGATGGAAAAGCAGCAATTGAAACATGTCTACAAAAAGAGAAATCAAGCAAGCTTATACATGTAGTCCAACTCCTTTGAAAAATTCGTCTGCTGATGAACTAACACAAATATTAAGGATAAAATGGTTTCCCTGGAACAATGTGCTCATTAACGCCAGACAAAATAATCTCAGTGAGATTTGCTTTGAACGTCATCGCACTATTGCGACCAGTGTAGATTTGATCGGATACGACATCCTCACTTTGATACCCAAGAAACGGCCAGGGAAACGGCTTACTTACTCACTAATAAATCAACTTCAATTCAAAACTACTGAAGATGGACCACTCCAAAACATTTCGTAATTGTAGCGTCGATATGACTTCAGGAAACTGTGTCTTGTAAAAGGGCTTGTTGTTGGATAAATATGTACAAGCTTTTATTGTTTAAAAACAGTAATTGTGGATTTACGTGATGTTCCTTCTTTCGGATACCATGTGACATGGATTTAGATGATGAAAGGAAAGACGGAAAGTTTTCATAACCCAGATTACTGAGATACACCACACGAAGGTAGTTTTCACCTTCTCTCACGTTCTTGGAAACATGACAGAACGGTCTTACTCCATATTCGGATAGATGAAACGCACTTCGATCCTACTAGTGACGTGCTACGTTAAGACGATGGCAGTCGGGCATCATGTTCTGTCATGTTTCATTCGAATTGATAGCGAGGAATACTACTACTACTACTACTACTAATTCTAGACACACCAAAATACTGAAACTAACTGTCACGGGTATAGTAAACGGTACGGTAGGCGTATGGATCATGACTTTAGGCCTAAATCCATGTTGGATGACTGAGTTATTAACATTTGTTTGTGTTACGTTTTTTGACTCACCCTGTTTAACAACTATTGCCCAATTTATACATTATACAGAAAGGTCATCTTAAAATACTATTGTATCTTGAATAAATGAATCAACATATTATATACATTTGTTTGAACAATCAGCGATCCTAGTAATGTTCAAAACTTTGGAGACAAAGTAAACTACAAGATACATATTAATAACTCTTTATAATCAATTAGAGGCAATTTTGCTACTAATTTGATCGCATTCCGTTTTTGTTCCAGAATATCCTTATGCTTTCATACATGTCATAATGAGAGCAAAGCATCAACGTTATTCAGTGATCATGCAAGATTTTTTACGCATCGTATATGAACAAATGATCCAGAGTTTCTAGTAATAAGCCTGATCTAGTTTAAATAATATCAAAGCATAATTTCAACTATAAAATAGTTTAATTCGATGAAAACTAATAATATCGAAAACATCAACGTTATTCAGTGATCATGTAAGAAGTTTTTACGCATCGTATATGAACAAATGATCATACTCCAGAGTTTCTATGTCATGTAATAAGCCTGATCTAGTTTAAATAATATCAAAGCATAATTTCAACTATAAAATAGTTTATTTCGATGAAAACTAATAATATCGAAATCGACACTTTCTGTTTAAATGCGAAGGTAAGAACCGTAACTTTCGCTTGATACTGAACAATGATTATCGAAGGTCTACCGCTGAACTTGAATTATGAAATCCATCAAAACACTAAATTAAATTTTTTTTTCAGGAGAAATTTTACTATTGATCGAATTGATAAATGAATAGACTTGCGGTATAGTTACACTCCCCTCCATAAGTTTGGCAACCTTAGCTCCCCCATTGAACTACGTGTTAAAGCCTCTTTACATTTGATTTTTTATTTACTTAACCTGCGATGAAAATACTATTAAATGGAAACGTAATTTGATTTTATTTCCAATACCTTCAAATTTTCTCAATTTTTTCCTCAATTACAATAAGTCAAAAATTGATGATAAATTTGATGAATTTTTGAAAATCGACATTCCCATGTTAACCAATGGGAAATGGTAGGTTTGCTGCAAGTCATATCACAGAACATCCATCCATTCGAGTCCTTGCAAAAAATAAGAGTTAGGCAGGCAATTGAATTTGCTAACTTTATTTAACAAAAAATTGATATGTTTCTTCAGGTTCAACAAAGTTATAGGGCTTTAAAGTCAAAATTGTTTTTCAAAAAACCTCTCCCATTGAAATAACAAAGGAGGCGAAAAATTATTTTCAAACATGACTAACATTTCCCTTTGGATTACATGGGAATGACGATTTTCAAAAACTCATTAAACTTACTATCAAATTTCGACCTATTGTAAATAAGGAAAAAATTTAGAAAATTTGGAGGTATTGGAAATAAAGTCAAGATACGTTTTCATCAATATTATAAGTTATTTCATAGCCGGTTAAGTAAATAAAAATTCAAACGTAAAGAGGCTTTAACACGTAGCTCAATGGGGGAGCTAAGGATGCCAAACTTAATTTTTTTCTTCTAGAATTATTTTTGAATCGATATGCTTCTGAAAAAACAAGGTGAAAAAAGTATTTTTCAACTTGCTTCAAATTGACCAAATTTAAAATCATCTACAAGCTAACGTTCCTAGAAGTCCAAATATGACTTTAGATTTGAGATTTGACCTGCAATGACCTTCTCAAGGTAAAAAGGTCGAAAAGATATTTTTCAACTTCAAATTGAACCAATTTTGTCAAAAATCATCGATATCCTTTTTAGGAAAACAAGGTCAAAAAGTATTTTTCAACTTCAAATTGACAATTTTTTATGAATTATCATCTTAGTTCTAAGAAGCTTAAATCTGACTTTAGATTTGAGATTTTACCTCCAATAACTTTCTCAAAAAGGTCTTCTTCAACTTGCTTTAAATTCAGCTATTTTCTAAATCATCTACAAGGCTATATTTCCTTCATACATGCATGCATTAGCCCATATCATCAAATCTTGTGGAGAAAGATCTAACATTTTTATTGATGCCCTAATTTATTCGCAGCCTTGAATTTTGAAACTACAAGACTTACAAAAACATGCCTTAAATTAGATATTGTGCAAAACTTTACAAATGTGATGCATGGAAATTGTTGAAACATATTGGATGATCTTGAAAAGGTTTCAATGTTTAAACCATACCATATGACAAATGGGACATTATTTGCGCAGAAAACACATTTCACATTTTCATTGACCACTTTGAAGCAGTTTTAACCATTCAACAGGTAAGGGACAGGTTACTTACACAGAAATATATACAGATTATCATAAACATTCGTGGATTATTATATAAACATTCGTGGATTATCAACCATTTGTGGATTATCATCAAACATTATTGGATACGAACATTATAGGATTACTACGAACATTATTGGATTACAACAAACATCCGAGAACTAACGTTTCGTGATCTGGAACATTCTCAAGGATCATCAAGGATATTTACCAACATCGAGAGACAATTAGGGGTATCGCCAATTGAACTTAAGTATTACATTATATTTTATATATTATTGTTATATCATTTAGTTTTTCAAAAATATAGTACTATGTACTGTACATTGTTATATTTTAATTGCTGTTTTTACTTTCTGTTATTTTCGAACGTAACACGAGTGATTATTTAGTGTCAAGTTTTGTCTCTAGTGACAGCATGTTACTGAATATCTCAACAAGTGATCTAAACTACAGCAACTAAAATAAGCATACCAAAATATTATAATTTAGTTTGATTCAGAGAAGGGGATTATACAGTAACTTAGGGATAAACAATTTATTTATTATCTTACAATTTAACTCAATTCGTGAATTTGAAGATCTACTGCATTATAATAGATCGATTTGATGGTAAGAACTAGTATGTGATATTTTACCTTTTTGTCATCATTGCTTAGAAATACAATTATACAATTCCAATTAATGATAACTCACTGACTTATTGTATTACTTGGCTTGATACACATGCTGGAAGATATGCTTTTAAAATTGGTAAACCATTACCAAAGCTATGGTTACCCTGTAGTAGTGAAAGGCACATTAAAAATGAATATCACCCCTTCAATCTATTTTTAAAGGTTTTTATGATTATTTCACATGTTCCTATATTTTGCGTAACCAGATTAAATTTTCTTCATTTTCGTCTTACCAATATCCATTATATCTGTCAAATCGCGCCGCTACATTTGAAAATAATTAAAATTATGTCCTTTTCCCATTAAGCTCCATTATAAAAATGGAATTTTCAAACTTAATATTTTAAAATTGTACATTGTGAAAAGTTGCATATTGAGTAGTTAGTTAATGTTAAGGTGTAAAAATTCAAAACAAAAAGGAAAAACAATGCCACGGAGTCTCATAAAGCATTTCTCAAAAAGCCAGCGATGGCATTAGTTTTGTGATGATACCGTCACTTATAAGTATTTGGTACAGGTCTTGCGGGCATTGTTTCTTGATTTGTAGCAATAACATTGACTTTTGCACGTTGGTAACGACACCTTATAATACATCACATATTTTAGAATTAGCGTATCCTCATGTAGCCTTGCCCAAGTCGGTCTCTTTTACTTATCTTGATTTCTATTATGACCGAGGTCAGATAAGATCAGATAAGTAAAAAATACCGACTTGGGCAAGGCTAATCCTCATGGAAAACGTAACATATTACCTTGCCATACCGTGCGCTTTTTCGATTAGTAATGCAGGGGCGTATTCAACACTACGCCAAAAATCCCGCCAAAAATATGAAACAATATCAATATTCTAAATCAAAATGCCTATTTTATGCTCGTAAAACGTCATTTTATGGTAACAGAGATTTTAAGCTTGCAATGTTTTTCCCAACCTAAATGTGAACGGAAATACTTAAGCGATGCATTTGTATGGGCGATTGGTCATACGTATAGGTTGGCGTTTCGATTTTATATGCAAGCTTTAAATCCCTGATACCTTTTTAATGTGCTTTAAAATATTCGAATGATTTTCATCATTTAAAATCACCTTGGAAAGCCTATCTTTTAAATCACGACACAAATCATTATCACTTTGCTAATGTCTCGAACGATTGAGACGACCAATTTCCAAATAACAATGACAGATTTTTCTAAATATTATTTTTCAAATGAAAAAAAACTAGGTAATCGATTTTCTAGAACTGAACTCAATGGAACTTGTAATTGAATAATCAGCATTTTCAAGTTGTTTTTGTCTTTAACATTCATAGTTCAAGAAGTACTACCTATAACAATTAGTGATTTAGTAAGAAAATAGATAATTGTTGACTTAACTATAATTTATGTCTATGATTTTGCCTAGCAACGGAATATTTAAATCGATGTAGTAAAATTGAAAAATTGGGGTAGAGGAAAATAAAAAAATATACATCTAAATTTAAAGAGGTTCATCATTATAATTATATGATACCATAGTTTGCATAAGCATTACGGAATATGCAAAAATAAATTCAAAGGTATTCATCAAGTAGTTTTTGAAAAAAAAAAGTTTTTCTCTCAAATTCGTGAAGAGTACGCGATTCACGAATATTTGGCGAAATTGTATTTTACTTTTAAAATTCATAAGACAGTCAATAGTGGCTCGATTTTAATGAAATAAAGCATACAATGGTAAGGGAATTCAATCTGTTAAATGATATTTGCCAGACAGACCAATAATAATATGGTATCCACAAAACATTTCTTTAGGCGAGTGTGCTCAAGATTACTTTTACAATTTATGAACAATGAGAAAATATGACTAAAGAACATCGGAAAATTAAGTCTTTTTTATTCTCACTTTTCAACACTACACTTGGCGTACATTGTTCCTACGCCACTGAGTATTAATGCACTAGTAATCTTTCTCTTTGAAAAAATAATTCTTCCAGATATTTTCTAGCCGAAATCGCCTGCTAACTTCTCCGTTCATTTTGTCCGATACTCCGACGTGACCTTGAAAAACAATCACGGTAAACCAGGCCCGTAGCCGGGGGGGGGGGTCGGAGGGGGCCAGAAATTCTTTAAAAATCATGCAGTTTTTGACCATTTTGAGCACTTTTCGTATGATTTTTTGCCAAAAACTGAAAAGTTCACCCCCTCTTGGCAAAAGCTCCCCCTTGGCATGGGCTTTCAATTAGATTCTAATTGAAAGCCCATTCCCTTGGTAAAACCGCTCCCCCACCCCCAAGTTAATCCTGGCTATGGGCCTGTGAACGACTGAAGAAGACGTGAGATACACTGAATAAAATCGTGCATGGTCAACGAGTACAGCATTGTTTATAAAACTTACGGTCGTCAGGGAAACGATGTACGGAATGTGACGTCGGTGTTCATGAAATATGACGCAATAACTCGTCAAGGCAACCGGGGATTTGCTATTTTTAACAATGGGAGACAGACATAGAACAATGGAGCAATAGATACACAATGGAGTTTCCATTCCAGGTGATTTTATTCCAAGGTTGGACAGAATGTTGTACAAAGCACGAACCGAAGGTGAGTGCATTTGTACTAACATTCTGTCCAACGAGTGCTGAATTTCACCATATTGAATGGCCTATCATTATTTATTCCGATTCAAACATAAAAATTAGTAAAAGCCGTGTCTGTGGAACGGGCATGAAGGAAGAATACGCATGCTGTCAAGATTCTGAAGTCGGCCGGAAAAATTTTAGAATTTGTTTGGGCTGTTCTATTTTACTCCCCGTTTTAGATTTTATACGGGTAAAGTCAGCCATAGTTAAATAGTTACAGTAGTTACGAAGGGAGTAGAAAAGAACAGCTATCCCCGGACAGAGCCCCAGATGTGCAGCTGAGATGTGACGTCACTCAAAACAATGCAAATTGCAGATTGAATAGAGCATGGTCGTGCATCTATGGAGAATTAGAGAACGTTCTATATTGGCTATGCTGCATTCTGATTGGTTGAGAAATTCGAATAGAGCACGGTCATGTTTGAATGATGTTCTTCGGGTGTACAGATAGCCAAGAGTATGTTTATAGTGTTTGCGTTTTGTCGTCAGGAAGTATTTTGACCCATCGTGTTGTATTGGTTGGAAAATATGGTATAGCTGGTGAAATATGAGCAAATTGATGTTTTCATCGTTTCAGTATCTGGTCTAGTATCTGGTCTACTTTCTGGTTATTTGTAAACGCCTTCCGCCCGCTATACGGGTGGGATTTAGGTATGCGTTTCTCTATCAACAGCTAATATATTTTACTTTCAGAATTAGGCCTGCCATTCGGCCAAGTACCTGTTCTGGATGTGGATGGGAAAAGATTATGTCAAAGTAACGTCATTGCCAAATATTTAGCAAGGCAATTTGGTAAGTTTGGTGTCCATGTAAGTGTTTTGGAACAATGCATGTTTAAAATCTAAAATACAGATTTATAACGAACGTTGTTTGTTAGAGTAAACAATCTAATTAGGAATACAATGCAATACTTGTTTTGCTTTCGAATTTCAAGTAAAGCTAAGGTCATCTAGTTAAGGATTTAACCCTGTACGCAACTTGCATTGCAGATCATTCCTCAAAGGTTTTGTTCCAAACTTTGTACGAGATGCGTAGCACTGAGTGCTAAGTTTGGGATATAATGCATTGAGTGGAATTAATCGGCAACAATCATTTGAGTCTTTGGCTTAATTCTTTTCCCACATCGCAAAATATTTTATACAATATAAGTTAAAAGATACGATAAAACTTCAAAAAAATATATTTTCAAGGAAACTTTTTTCAAGAGTCAAGTTGTCACCTTGACAACCATTTGACACTTACCATTTCACCTGCAATAAGCGCTTATAGATTTTCACTCAACTATGAAGTTGAATCTAAAAATGACCTTGGGTGGGTTGTTGGACCAGGTGATATAATGCAATGCAGTTATATGGAATAGTGTTCGGATTGGCTGGAATTTGGCACACCTAGCCTAGCTATGTGTGAATCTTGTTTTGTCAACATTATTAAATGAATCATGATCTCATTTAAAAGTTTAGATAGATATAACATAAAAATCTGTAACTAATCTCTTTAATAGTTATAATTCAATAAGCCAACGATTACAATGCTGCAAACAACCAATTCAAAAGATGTTTTATTCTGACAGAAAAAGCATAACAATTTCAACAATACTTTATCTAAATAGGAAAGTACTATTTTCGGTGTCACGGTTCAGGGAATTGTACTGTTAACATAGTTCTACAATGTTCTTAAGTTTACTATTTTTCAGAGGATTAAATCTACATGTAGAATTGAATTCATTGTAAAAAATTAAGTATTTGATTGTTTAGGGTATGCCGGCAAAGGTGATTGGGAAGAAGCCAGAGCAGAAATGATATCTGCCTGCGTGTACGACGCATTCGAAAAAGGGAGACCGTGTTTTATGGAACAAGATCCGATTAAAAAGGTCTAATCGATTTGATTTATAATAATCTTAACGTGTTTGAAATTGTTTACCATGGATGTGACGTATGTACCTTTCTCGATCATGCTAACATATGCTGTTCAGTAGACTTGATAATTATTTAGTTTACTACTTATAACACTGTTCTATTAAATGAAGGTCCAATAGTATAGTTTCCATATAGCTTTTGAAATCTCGCTAAATCTCGTTTTTCGTGAGATTTTAAGAGACTTGCATATTAGACCTCTAATGACTTACATTACCTTCTTTTAAATGGCATATTTGAATTCAGTGAAATGTTTTCTCCTTTAATAGCTTTGATTTACAAAGTTATGTAATTTGAATAATTTTCTATAACAATTTAAAAAAACTTGGGCCAAATGTCCATAGATGCAATGCTAAAATTCTTTAAATCCGTGGATTATTTGTATGTCAGTCAACATTTGCATGTTTAATCACATCATGTACATAAACAGGGTCATCATGTGGTATATCATTCAAGTTTTATACAGATTCAACAAACACACTTTGATAAATCATGAAATTAAGCCACTTTTCCAAGATTTTAGCATGTAAATGAATGGAGCTCTAGCCCGAGTTAAAAGCTGAAAAAGCACGAGATTTCATTGATTTTTCTGCTATTTAGAAACTATCCTATTATGAATTACAATGATTACCTATTTCAATTTTCTAGGCTGAGCTACTGGAAAAGTTTTTGAAAGATTCCAAAGAAATGATGGACAATTTTAGACAGATCCTGGAAGAGAATGACGGGGGATCAGGATTCTTCGTTGGGGACGGGGTAAGGTTCACTTAGCATAACGTAGCAAGGCAATAGCTAGGTGAAGCAATCGCCTGTCATAAGATTACTAATGCAGACGCTTCATTTCAAACTGTTAAATGAAGTTTATTTCAATTTGCCTCGCCTATCTTGAAATTCTGACAACGTCTTATTGGGTTCACAATGCTCCACAACATATATACGCTATTAATGTTTACCGAAACATTCTCAATATAAATGAACTTTATCCTATATGTTTCTGGGTAGTGTCTCAACCATACAGAAGTTACCATGGAGATCATAGAAACAAACGACAACCGTTCAATTGCTTACGTAAATAAATCGTTCAAAGGTAGGCCTTTTACTACCGTTTTTTTCATTGCAGATCACATGGGCAGACATTAACTTTGCTGTGAGGATTGATCAAATTTTCGACAGAATTGGAGAAAATGCAGACACATTCTTGAAGGATTGGCCGAAACTGCTTGCACTTAAACAGCGCGTGGAAAAATATCCGAAAATTGCCGAGTGGATTGAGAAAAGACCAAAGACAACGTGGTGAAATGATAGCTTACAATAATCATAAAAACAAAATGAATCGAACATTGATCAGTTGTTTTGCTTATACAGTCATATAAACAAATATGTTGGCTTCATATCTGAAGGGTCATTCATCAAGCTATCGCAAGCACGTCGCAAGCCTGCGATGTCGCAAGGGCCCTTTTTAGCGATTACGTCCTATTCATCAATCTCGTGCGACTGCGATCGGTAGCATTTTCTGCGACGTCGCAATGAAATACCCCTCAAATGGCCCAAATTTAAGCGACTGGTGGTACCCAGTCGCAGTGATTTTAGTTCACGAAAAATGTCTTAAATTAGTTGAATTTCTTTATGAAATTATATAGAAATTCTAGGACGTATAGTTCGATATTCGATCCATGTTATATTAAAATTGCAGAGCATATGCATTATGTTTAACATGTTTGTGATGCTACCAAAAACAGCTAGTTTTCGGCTTGTATTTTCAAGTACTTCACCGTGCGACCGGTCGCAGTGATTGTGCGTTACACGTGGTTTTGGATTTTGACCCACGTGGCTGTGCCCACTCAGTATCCATATTGTCAATCTTGCATGACACGTTAACCGTCTGTTGGAAGCGTTTATTCGTTCGAAATGGCGCAACTGATGGTTGATTTCAACCGTAATGCTCTGCGTAGAGAACGCGTACTTAGAGATCGTACAGATCCTCTTCAAATAAACGATAATGTGGACCTTATTTTGTGATGTCACATGCCTAGGGTCTAACTATTATAAAAGTTTACGAAATGATACAAGAGGTTCTCGAAAGGATAACTAACACGTGTACAAGCACGTCCACGTGGTAATCACTGCGACTGGTCGCATGGACATCGCAGACTGCGATTTGTTAATGAATAGGTCGCAGTCGCAGTCACTGCGACCTCGCACGGTGGTCGCAGTGTCTGCGACGTCGCAGTGATTGCGATAGCTTGATGAATGACCCCTCCGATTAACAGGAAGCAAACAGTTTGTCGTGAACTTTATTGCAATTATGACGTGCACGGACCTGGGGACAATTAGAGAAATACGGCCTAATGTCACCTTTAAACGTTAATACCCGCCTAAGTAAAAAACCTAAGTATGTGTTTCATATATCATTTTGAAGCTTATTTTATGCGCGTTTCAGTGATACTATTTTTGCTCGAAAATTTCGATGTGATCTACCATTTTTTTAAAGTTAAAACTACCCCAACATCGAAAAATACGTTGTAAGACGTAACACTTTACCCTTAACCGGTTTGTTGAAATTAGGATAACTTTTGCAATAATAATCAGAATCCAATGAAATTTTCACATTTTGTTCAATTGACCATGTTCATTTATGACGTCATAATTGCGTAGCGGTTACAATTCGAATTTTCTTATTTGGACGCTTGCTACAATTTTCAAAATTATGTAAGGTTTTTCATCCGAAGGGGACAAGCGATAAGTTTACCTTAATTTGACCTTCTTATTTAGGTTTGATTTGAATGAAAAATTAACTGCACAATATTGTCACGGCAAAATTTACAAAACAATAACCGGATTTTTTAGTTTCGCAAATAATATTAAAATAGAGGCTGGTTTTCGAGACTTGAAAAAAATGTGACGCATCGTTTTTTTACCACAAATTCCATACACATCAATTTTCACTAACGCCCCAAGTGGATTTCCCGACCGTTTTTCAAAATTCAAAATCATTTTAGAAATATTGTCCTCGAGATCTTGCTACCCTGTGAATTTTATCGTGTTTAGATAAGGATAAAGGATTTTATTTTGAGGTTGACTAAACTTGACAAAAATGTGACGCTCGTCGTTTTTGACGTTATAATGCTGTTTGCGCCCTATACTGCTCATTGTTTTGTTTTGGTATTTTGACGCCATAATGTTACCCTAATTGTCCCCAGTTTCGTGCGACGTGTAAATACAAATCTAATGACAACGGAACTATTTTGGTATTATATATTTTACTGAGATAACCAGGGTGCTATCTGCAGTGCTCGCTTTCTTAACACTTTGTTTTCCCTTCATTTTCTAGCCCGGTAACCCATAACGAAATTTGTTGTAATAAGGTCTCTGGGAAAAAAACAATTGAAATTGGAACAGTTATTCTGTACCCCTTGGGGGCATTTACATAAAAAACAAGAAAAAGAACATCCAGTATTCGTTTTATATTAAAATTTTCACAGTTTTAGTTGAATAATATCTTAAAAACATTTATCCGTAAAATAGGGTGACGCAGTTGCCTTCACTGTCTCTTGTATATAACTCAATAAGAGTCAATGAGAAATAGGGGCTTGTTGCCTCGTTTAGAATGGAACAACCGCCTAACTATCATATTGCATGTAAAACCGTGCATCTTGACTTCTGATTTGGCTTTATCATTTATTTACATACACGTCTTTCAAGAAGTCTTATTGAAGTCAAAATGTCAAGCTCAAGATATCAAATGGTAAGTACATACATAAGGGTTATGTACTGGGAGGTTTTGGATATGGGGTTTATCCAGAGGGAGATATGCATATCTACCTGAGGGACCGTAGGGTCCGAAGGTAGATGTGCATATCTCACGAGGGATGAACCCAATATCCAAACCGACCGTACATAACTGCTTTATCCTATACCAAGTAATTTTCTTTCAATTTCTTTTTATTGTTTCAATTTCTTCACATTTTCTAATTTTTTTCAATTTTTTCAAATTTTTTTAAAAAAAATTTCAATTTCTATTTTTTTCAATTTTTCACAATTTTTCTTTTTTTTCATTTTTTTCTTATTTTTTCAAATTTTTTTTCGAAGCGGGAAGATATGCGCTGGAGCGGGAGATATGGCGGGAGATATGGAGGTTCAGGATATGGAAACCTCAAAATCATGATACGGGATATATCTTACCAACTTATCTCCCTAAAACTCTACTTGGCATAGGATAAAGTTATTTATGATATTCAACAAGTGCTTGATAGAGGGGTTGCCCTTTTAGTAAAGGGTGCAAATTCGTTTTTGTGCTTGATACAGGGTTGTGCTCGAGATTACTTTTAAAATTCATGCACAATGAGAAAATATGACTAAAGAACATATAGGAAAAATAAAAAGCATTTTTTTATTCTCACAGTTTTCAACACATTTTTTGAATATTGATTGCTTTGTAGTAATGCTTTCCGACAATCTTGATCATTTAGAAATCTATACATATAAATAAAAATTTGTATTTCTTTGAGAATTATCAACATTAGCAGTCTGATAAACTGCCTCAAACATGTCAAAGGCAAGCAGTTGAACCTGAAAAATATGATAAGTTATATAACTTTGTATTTATATTGGTGAAACATTAAGATTGAAGACACGCCATTAATCCACTCTACTATACCTTGCATTTGCTGTTCATGAGCAACCCATTTGGCTTATTAGTAATGATTATGATTGTATTTGTTTTTATTTGTCTGTTCCTTATTAATGGTTTACCGGTTGAATGTTAGATGTTATGCCTTGGTCACATATGCTCCGATTTTCACTACGGCGCCCGGCCGATTGAGTATTTTGTTCAAAATTGAATACAATATTGAACAAAACACTCAATCGGGCGGGCGCCTGCCGATGGATCGGAGCATATGTGACCCAGGCATTACTAAGGCACTTTCAAAATATACTACATGATACAATTAGACAAAGTATCTTATGGATTTCCAGCTGTGAGGTAAAGTAGAGTGATATCAGGCAACTGATGATTGAGTTTGAACAATGACTGCCAATCCTCCTTGAAGGCCCTCCACAACGTTTTCCGGATGGAGTGACAAAAACGGTGTTCAACTCCGGTGGGACTCGAACCCACAACCTTTGAATAACTTGGAATATCCCCTAGAAGTCCAACGCGCTATCCATTGCGCCACGGAGTCCCCATGGTATGTCAACCAACCAATACCTAATATCCAATATTAATTTTGAACAATTAACAAGATAAGAACTTATCCGTAATTAATGAATGATATAAATGGAAATGTAGTCAATAAAATAAGACTTATTCATTGTTTACATTACATTATCATAATGTATTATTTGAAATTAGTTTGTACTGTACTATCGGCATTTAGTTGATCAGGGTTACACAAGGATGAAATAACATGGATTGTACTAAGACCAAACCCTTCGTAAATCAGTTGATGAGTATAGACTGACCTCATTCATAGAAAAATTCTCATTGGAATTTTGTTTTCTAGCTTGAAAAATCAAATCGACTGAAGAAACAAGATAATCCAGTGAAAAAATCACTGAAAAACTACAAAGACCCGAAGTTAGGTATAATGGGCGAAAAAGATGGAGTGATAGTGAAATCTTGCTTTAAATGGAATCTATTAAGTAAATGGTTATATTGTCACAGAAGCATGTAGCGCTACTTATACTATTAGGCTACTGGTATACTGTTCTGGATGGGGTAGGGTTACTTACAAGTAAGGAACTCTATTGTTATTTTTGTAAATGACTTTTTTACCAAGAACAATATAGATAGCGCTTCGTGCTCTTTTACGTTATGTTACATTTTGCAAGGGGTTTAAATCAGATTTTCAAACTGTGAACACAATTTCTATATCTGTTTTTTATGTGTTTTGATGCAGTATTGCATTACCAAGAAAAGGTTTAAATATACGAATAAACTCTAACAAACTTCATTATGTCACCATCTCTACACGGTGACATAAAACAATCATGTAACTTAAGCATATATTTCAGTATATTGTGGCGTCTTATAGCCCAAAAATATACAACAAATCTCAAAAAGTCCAATTAAATCCCTAGTGAATGACATCTGGACCTTGATTGAAACTTATTGGATCTTGTCGTGACATCATTTGGACTCTGTGGAAAGTTCTAATGTACATCATCCTTCTTGAGCTTTGTTATTATTACCGTGCCATGGAAATATGAGATAAAAGCATATCTTATATGTGTGGCCTTAGTCAATACATTTCCTGCCTGTCTTTGTACAACATTTATACCTTTGAATGAAGATATTTCATGTATTCATACAGTTCATACTAATAGTTTTTAAGTACAATATTATTGTATTAGTACTTCTTGCAACATAAACATAAAAGCGACATAACAATAATAAACCAGTTTTAAGTTTAAGACCTACAAATTACGTTTCCTCCGTTTTTAAAGTAGCACGTTCACAGAACGAAAACGGTAATGTATAGATTTACGTTTGTGGTTCATGTAATAAAAATGTTATTATGCTTTACCTCTCTATTGCTACAAAATATACCTTAGCTTTTAGTCTTTTGATCTCTTGATTTGATACATACCTTGACACCTTAGCATATACACTTCTACAGTAAACTTTTTTATTGTCTACTGAGCCCAAGTTTTGCCGATTTCACACCTGATTTGTAATATGATGTCTTTGTTGACATAACCTTTATGATTGTTTACGTTATTTGTTGTTGCACTTGTTGTTGGTGTGGTCGTATGCATAGGATCTTGTTGTTGTTGGCGTTCTTGTTCTGAAAAAGAAATGAATTGGGGCAGTCTATATTCATTTGAGTTCCGACCTTGACCTTCCAGTTTAAAAAACTATCGTTCACTTCTTATGTAGATGGTAATAGCCAGTCTCGTGACATAAGTCTCGCGGGAGGCATCTAAGGTTCAATGTCGACGGATAAGCCTATAAAACTAAATAAATCAAGAAGGTTTCAAAGCCATTTCAGTTTGCTAGATCTATCAGACAAATTTTAACATTTCAATTTTTGTGCAATTTTGACTCGGATCAGAATTCCTTTGAATGGTTTTAAAATAAAGAGTTTACTTGATGTTTTCTGCAAATGCTGTGCCTACTGTTGTTGTCACATGTTTTAAGAATTCTACATTGTAGCCTACATACGTTATGGTATTACTAATATCCCAATGAAAATCCAAAATCCAAAATCCACGAAAGTCCACACGCGAAAAGTCCGCGATGATCACGTTTTTTGGGGGGAGGGGGTCAAACTCAAAACTAGATTAATTTAGCTTCCTATCAGACATTGAACTTTTGATACCTCTCCTTGCGACCAGCATAGCATCATACTAACCATTTACAGAATGTTAAATATATCAGTGTTGACTATTTGAACCATCTGAAAAACTCGTTGAACCATGAGTAACTAAATTTCTTCAAGTTCATAAATTGATTTTGCGCCACTTCTGGCTCGAATAATGATTCAGTAAAATAAGAAGTTACAATTCTATTCATTTCTACAATCAAGTTGAAGTGAAATTCGATTATAAATACTGAAAACCAGGCTTTAAAATGACAGAAATGTTAAAATACGCTTACCCGTTCAGACAAAATTGAGAGCAATGGCGGACAATGCGTTCTACGTCACATGACGACATTACTTGGAAACACAATCGATCCGTAATCGCGTCATATGACGACTTAGTAGTTCCCTTGACAATTTGCCATATAAGGTAATAAAGGCGGTCTTTAGGTCACGTGACCGATCCACTGGTCCATGTCCGGAATAAGGTACAAAGAACCGCACTTCGTGGGGGGTCTTTGTAAAAATGATTGAATCACAAATTCATTTAGGAAATGACAGGTCGATTTTCGATCACCATTTCCTAATTATGGTGGTCAGAAAGCCCATAATTTCCAATATTGTCTAGATACATATCCCTTAAAATTTGTATATTTTACAATTTGTATAATCTCATCCACTGATTTATGGCCTCTTGTAAATTCTCTTATTTTTAACATGGGAAATCCTCACTTCAGCAAATCCACCTGTCATTTATTTATGTCCCCAACTGTACTAATGCACTGACATAGTTACTTGATTGTAGTAGCCCCAGGAAGCATCGTATTCTAAGCGATTGGACAAATAGATATTTAAAATATAGCTGCACTTTTTGTTGAAGATCCCATGGGGTCTTATTGATCATTGTCCCATCTATGCAAGTCTTGTTGCTGGAGGTGGTCCACGACGTGACCCATGATGCACCATTCAAAGGCTTGAGTGACACCCGCCACGGGAAATTGGTGGTCATTTTGACGACTCAACCTGATTTGGCGGTCTCACGCTAACGTTTGAATGCTAGACTTTTAACTTAAACGTGTATGGGACACCAAGAACTACAGCACGCAAAAATGGACTGAAATTGTTCTCAATATAAAATGGAAAGGGACACTCCTTAGAACGGTTACAACAGACAGGCACTGCAGTTATAGCCACATAACTATACTAGTAATTAAATTATTTAATAATAAATTTATTTTTACAATTGTTATACACACCAGTGGTAGATACGCACATGTAGATATATACAAACTGGGGCTGAATTCCAACTAAAACCATAGAACTTCACTGAGTGAAGGCAAGCTCGCATTGAGATAAAGAGGGCGCTATGAGCATTACATAATACACTGCACGAACTGAAGATGTACATAAATTACTGTGTTAATGAAATGGCCTGAACTAAAAGCATGTAAAAAGAAGTAGTAGTAATTGCAATGCGGTTCTGTTTTTATTAATTATTCTTGTGCAACATATGTTAAGTTGCCCTATTATCAATTGCCCTGATGTTCAAATACACTAATGCTCAATTGCCCTGATGTTGAAATACACTTATGTTCAATTGCCCTTGTGTTCAAACTTCCTATGTTAAAGAGACATTGCAGCTCTTATTTTATGAGTGGTTAAAACGATGATAACCAGATAAAAGTGGTCACAGTTCAGACCAAATCTGCAAAAAACCAGTACCTTCTTCACAAATCTCATGTCTGTATTGACCAATAAATACCACAAGTTTTCAATGACAATGTAAATGTTAAAGCGGCTACAAAGAATCATAATCATGGCAAAAAGATCTAATGGAATTTTTAGACAATAGACATAAAGGGATGTTATCTGATAATCGATCTTTGTTGCCATTTTAAATTGGAGTTCAAAATAATACAAAGCATACAATGATACCAAAAATACATCTAAATTCCATAATAAAAATAGTTTTGATTTGATAAAAAATAGACAATGACACATTCTACCAAACAACATTCTCAAATAATTTTGGAAAGTTCAAATGATGAAAGCACACCACAGATTGAAAAGGAATCATTTTCCTACCCAAATACATCTAATTTTTTAACAAGATTTGATATGATGATGTCACAAGTTGACTGTTTATGGATTGGTCAGCAGTAAGTGAAAATGTACATTTGTAACATATGGCTAGACAAGTGTATATCTGTAACATAAATGTAACGCATGGTCAAACAAATGTTAATTTGTAATACATGATAATGCAATCTGTAAACCAAATGTCCATCTGTCAAACAAGTATACAGCTGTTACACATGATAGAACAAATGTACTAGTAATGGTTTGGAAATATGAAATGTTAACAAAATATACACATGTTTTTATGACACATAATTCAGCAAATGTACACTTGTGACATAGTCAAACAAATGTAAATATGTAACAACGTATTGAAAACAATCTAAATACGACACAACAAATTGAATTGGCAAATTACAATTTCATTTTACACAAACACAAAAACATGTTTATGACTAATACATTAAATATCACATACTCAAGTAAGTTTAGAAATGATTGCATATTCTCAACACCTAATTTCATTTACAGACAATTGATCTCATTTAGTGCCCACTTAAACTTAAATTGGAAATGTTAAACTGCAGATTGCCATACTAAAAATCACTCATTTATTTGTAAGAAGACTTTACAGAAGCTTTAGGTTTAGTGCAAATAGGTCTTCAATGCCAGGTATCTTTGAACATGAACTTTCAGTGATTATGTGATTGAATGGCAGGCTTCTTTGGAACATGAACTTTCAGTGATTATGGGATTGAATGGCAGGCTTCTTTAGAACATTGTCTTACAGTGATTATGGGATTGAATGGTAGGCTTCTTTGGAACATTGGCTTATAGTGATTATGGGATTGAATGGTAGGTTTCTTTGAACATGGACTTTCAGTGATTATGGGATTGAATGCTAGGCTTCTTAAGAACATTGGCTTACAGTGATTATGGAATTGAATGGCAGGCTTCTTTGGAACATTGTCTTACAGTAATTATGGGATTGAATGCTAGGCTTCTTTAGAACATTGGCTTACAGTGATTATGGGATTGAATGCTAGGCTTCTTTAGAACATTGGCTTACAGTGATTATGGGATTGAATGCTAGGCTTCTTTGGAACATTGTCTTACAGTGATTATGGGATTGAATGCTAGGCTTCTTTAGAACATTGTCTTACAGTAATTATGGGATTGAATGCTAGGCTTCTTTAGAACATTGGCTTACAGTGATTATGGGATTGAATGCTAGGCTTCTTTAGAACATTGGCTTACAGTGATTATGGGATTGAATGCTAGGCTTCTTTGGAACATTGTCTTACAGTGATTATGGGATTGAATGCTAGGCTTCTTTAGAACATTGGCTTACAGTGATTATGGGATTGAATGCTAGGCTTCTTTGGAACATTGGCTTCCACCTTCCAGTGATTATGGGATTGAATGGCCTCATTTACATACAAGGAAGGCTTATGGGATTGAATGTCCTCATTTACATCTGCACGAAAGTAGCTACGATCAGTAGCAACATGACTTGTCCTTGCCATATCCATGACGATGACCAAATGAGTTCCATGTTGTTCCAAGTGTCAGGATCGTGCTAGCATGATAGCGTGGCGACCATTGACTAGCCCAAGTCCTAGAGATGTCTGGTCAAAAGCATGTTCATTCAATATTAGAAGTTTCCTCCTCGCTCCTCGAGTATTTAGGGCCAAACTGAACTGTGAGTTGTGACAATCTAATAGACAATTGTTCACCGCAGAATAACAGTTCAGAGAACAAATCCCTCAATACTAAGTTACTAACAGTGTCCGTCTTTTCCTACCCAGTCACATATTGTTCTGGATGGCCAATTAAGCTTTCACACTTGATTTAATACAAAGCTGTAAACTGCATGATTTTAAGGAAGTATTCCAATTGAAGAATACTTCAAATGAGATAAAGCGGTATGGGGTGGGTGTCAGCTAAGGTCAACTTTTACTTGAGATTTAATTGTACAGGATGACTCTCTCTCTCTAGCCTCGTATTGTCCTGGTGTCCAGTTTAACTTTCACTCATGATTTTATTCAAAGCTAGTTATGTACTGCACGGGTTTTAGAAGTTTCCTAACTGAAGCATCCTTCAATTGAGATTTAGTTGTACAGGGTGAGAGGTCACATTAGGTCAACTTCTACTGAGATTTAGTTGTACAGGGTGGGACATCACATAGGTGGACATGCCGTCATGACCTCTGACAATGCAACTTTCTGTTCTTCAGTCAGTGAGTTAATACATACTTGAAACACCTCTTCATTTTGCTGGAAGTACAAAAGGTCAAGGTCAAACATTGGTTATAGAGTTGAATGACCTCTTTTAATGAGATTCAACAGCAATATCAGGGGTTTCACTAGAATTTCTCAAAACAGGCTAAATAACTGAAAACAACAGAGAAAATTAATGGAAATCGTAAATTTTATATGGAAAAGTTGAAAAACAACAGGCGATTTTGTGAAAACAACGGTGAAAATAGCCTGTTGAATGTGTAGTATGAAATAGCCGATTTAGTTTCTATACAAAAATTAGATCTTTTGTTACTAATCGTTTCCAAAATGAAAATGGCATCAAAGGAGAATAGGAGATGACATCATTAAATTAAATTTTATTTTATTTACCTGAATTTGTCGGACCAATTTAACCAATCGTTTGCCTACTTCATCATCTGCACCCAGTGCGCCTTTGGCGAACACCTCTGCGATTATTTTAATAAGTGTAGGAACATTAGAATTAATCCATCCTACTACTATAGGGTTATTCCTGAAACAAACAAGACACATCGTGATTAATATTGCACCAAAGGATTGCCTTTTGGGAAATTTAGTGCTGTGTGACTTGTAGTGAGAAATAATGAATGACTTATCCTCCATCTTTCATTATTGGATGACCCCTAAAGCAAAAAAATGCATTATGGGATTGGACGCCTGCATACTTTCATTGCATTTTGGGAAATTTAGTGAAATCTGACTTAAAGTGAGAAATAATGAAACTTGTCTGCTATCTCTCAGTTGCATATCATTCTATTTTGACACATCACCCGTGGAGTGAATTTCTAGTTGAATTCATGCTCAAAACACCATGGTGGTAACATGATAATCTTAAGTGAAGTAGCTGCAATTTTATCAATACTTACTTTTCCATAAGATCACATAAATAAGTGTATACATGCACAGCCTCATCTTCATCTTCATATACTGGTAACCAAGACAACCAATCTGGTAAGATTTTTTCAACGTCTTTTTCCTCTAGTTGGTATTTACATATTTTTGTTATAGCTGATATTGCATTCTCGGTTGGACATACATTTTCTGGATTCCTTGAGTCTTGTTCTTGTATGACTTTTACTAAGGATGGGATAGCCTCTGGAAACGAAACATCATCATCACATTATCTGATTATTATAGTTCAGTGTGGGATACGCCTTGTGCTGATTTTCATAAAGTAGGAATTGATGTTCTTATTTTTGAGTGACTTTCAAAGAGGATGGGATAACCTCTTGAATTGAACTGGATAACAGCAATGACAATGTGTAGGCTAGCAAATCCCATCAACCATCATACAATGAGTTGATAATACTAATATCATCTTTCAATTTCTGCATACTGGGATATGCTGCTGGATCACTATCAGGAATTTCACTAGAATTTCTCACAAAAGGCTAAAAATATTTGAAAACAACAGGGAAAATTAATGGAAATCATAAATTTAACATGGAAAGTTGAAGTCCCTAAAAACAACAGGCAATTTTGTGAAAACAACCGGGGAAAATCACCTGTTTCCTGCTGCTAATGAAACCCCCGACTATGGTGCATTATGGAATAGGTTATCTACTGGGATATATAGACCTTTCTTGATACGTACCATGACAGGCTTGAGCATACTGCGGTCCACCATTCTGTGCCATGACACCCACACCATAACATGCAGCCTGCCTCACTTCAGCTTGCTTATCACATATATATTCCAACATTTGTTTCAGGAAAAATTCTTGGTATTTAATTGAGTGCTGCAAAAAATGAAAATTGACGACTCTCTGTGAATTGATCAATATCCAAAGGTATAATACACAATTGTCAAACGTTTTATGATGTTTTTATGACATTTTTTTAAGTGAAATACTGAACATATTCAAAATTGTGTTGATCTTTTGTAACTTCAAGCTATCCCAGCAAACATCAAGCATCCCAACAGTTCCTTCAAATACAATCAATAATTTTATTGAAAAACATACAGATCAACAAAAAAACATTACCAAACATGCAGTGTAAGATTAGTGAATTTTATTCTGTAATGTCACATTATTTTGAAACTTTTGGAACTGGAGCAAGTGCATTATGGGATACTTACAGGCCCTGCATGCTCCATAAGGTCATCAAATATACACAGTCCCCATTGTTTGTCTGGCCATGGCCGATCTGAGTTCTGAAATAAAAAAAATGTATTCCATAAACACTGCAAAATATAGAGGAATACATCTAAGGTATACTGTAGAAGTGGAAACTTTAGCGAAACAAAACTTTAGCGAGATGGTCCCTAAAACGTTATTGCCGAATTAAACTTTCCCGGACCAGCAATCAAGAAAATGGAAAATTACTTGGAGTTTATAAGCTTATTATTAGGTTATCATGAAGCATTTATTCACCATCACGATTGGTTGCATTTTTGTAAACCCCGAGTTGTAAACATGTATATCACAGTTATTAGCTCTATATCACCGTTATTAGCCCTATAATTAAACTTGCCTTTCGAGGAATGGCGTGTCACCATCAAAAGTAAGTCGTTTATGTTTGTGTGTAATCCCCAATCAATGTGCTCAAACCGTCAGTAGGTGTTAATACCCGACAAACAATCAAATAAAAGTAACAAACTCGGCTAATTCACTATCAAACTTTATTCTATTTATTGTACTATTGTAGGTGGATGTTGACTTGTGTTTATGTTTTGTTCAGTATCTTATGTTTTGTTTAGGAATAAATACTAGTATAGATCTATATAAAATAATCATGTCATTCATGTTAGTGATAAGTTGTCACGTGACAGTAGATATCCAATCAAATTACAGATTTTGTGATCGAAAATTCGAAAAATTAGTGGAATGTTTTCATCATTTAGGGCAACAAAACATGATTGCTAAACAAAATAGGTATTAATTATGATTGTAAATCGATGATGAAACACTGAGGTATGTATTATTTATGTATTCAAAACGAAATTCAGCATCTGGATGTCGATCTGTATTCTTCACGGTATTATCGCCCACCGAAATTTTTTCTATTTTTCTACGAATTTTTATTTTGGCGTCTCTCCTTCAATGCTAAATTTCGCCAAAGTTTCCACGTCGTTAAAGTTTCCACTTCTACAGTATACAAGTTTATATTTTAGCAGCCATTTTGATTTTTTCTTTTGGGCATTAATTTTGAATTTTTTCTATATTTAATCCCATTGATATGACTGAGCTCAGGGCTCCTTAAATGACAATCTAAAGAATCTTCAGTATAAAAAAAATCAATAAGTGGCAGCCATTTCATCAATCATAATAAATTTATTAACCATCTCTCAACCAAATATGGCAACCATCACAAACACAGTAAAGTGATTTCTTTCAATCTCAAACAGAGCACTGTTTGGCATGTTGACTATATGGTTGGTCCAGGTGCAAGTTCAGTATCTTTAACAGGTTAACACAGGATAACAGGCTTAGCTTTACTTACCAATAATTTAACAAAATGTGGTAATAGGTGTTCGAAATATGGCAGCATGGCTTCTTTATGAGTGCCAAATAGGGAGTGGATGATATCGGAAACCTTGCTTAATATGTACACGTCCTCATCATTCTCATCCAGAAGTGTTTCTTCCACTACTTCATCATAGTCTTCGTCTTTACGTACATCTGAAAAATAACACATTCATATGAAGGAACACTGTATGTATTGAATATACACATAGTGTTTCTTCCACTACTTCATCATAGTCTTCGTCTTTACGTACATCTGAAAAATAACACATTCATATGAAGGAACACTGTATGTATTGAATATACACATAGTGTTTCTTCAACTACTTCATCATAGTCTTCGTCTTTACGTACATCTGAAAAATAACACATTCATATGAAGGAACACTGTATGTATTGAATATACACATAGTGTTTCTTCAACTACTTCATCATAGTCTTCGTCTTTACGTACATCTGAAAAATAACACATTCATATGAAGGAACACTGTATGTATTGAATATACACATAGTGTTTCTTCAACTACTTCATCATAGTCTTCGTCTTTACGTACATCTGAAAAATAACACATTCATATGAAGGAACACTGTATGTATTGAATATACACATAGTGTTTCTTCAACTACTTCATCATAGTCTTCGTCTTTACGTACATCTGAAAAATAACACATTCATATGAAGGAACACTGTATGTATTGAATATACACATAGTGTTTCTTCAACTACTTCATCATAGTCTTCGTCTTTACGTACATCTGAAAAATAACACATTCATATGAAGGAACACTGTATGTATTGAATATACACATAGTGTTTCTTCAACTACTTCATCATAGTCTTCGTCTTTACGTACATCTGAAAAATAACACATTCATATGAAGGAACACTGTATGTATTGAATATACACATAGTGTTTCTTCAACTACTTCATCATAGTCTTCAACTTTACGTACATCTGAATAACAACACATTCATATGAGGGAACACTGCATGTATGGAATATACACTTCACATTACACAAAAATTTGATTATAATTATAAAGATACTTTACTTAATAGAATTAATTTTCTTGTTAAATTAGCTGTTTGTTTCAATGAAGCAGAATGTAGAGGAACGACTAAAACCATGAATATTTTCTATTGGTTAAAAGTGTTGAATTGAACGAGGGACATGACTAAGTGTAAGATTCACATCATTCTGAGGCTTGGAAGCGTGTTCAAAGTTTCAGTCTCAATAATTTGGGTCTTTGATTACAGCAGGAGTCCTCAAAGATCTATGAACATAAGGAAGGTGTTCTCTGTTTTATGAACAGGGAGAAATGGGTATAGAATAGGAAATATCTGCTCAGTGCTTCTTAGAGGACAATGAAAAGAATCGTCACATTTCATCAGATATGAAATTCATCATCGCAGATTTATAAATAACAATTTTTAATCATTCGCCAATTTTGGTTTTATAATTTGCATATGCCATCAATACATTTACCTTGCCTACTCTGTTGTTTCATGAAGTGATCCTTAAGTGTTTTGTCTAAGATACGTAATAGTTCAGCCATAACCTCCGCACTCAAGCAACCATTCCCCATCCTCTCCACACACTAAAAAGCAAAGCACAACCAGTGTCATGATGGGATATTTGATTAGGGGTATGATGGGATATATAAGGTTGCGTTGTGGCTGCGGCATCTTTATGAAATGAAATATACGAGGGGTGATCAATAAGTAATTGACGTTTTTTTAAAATGCTTCTTATTGACCAATTTCAATGATTTCTTTCTTATTGATCACCCCTCGTATATCTATCAAATCCAAAGATTTGGGAGATATTTATCATTAGAAATATTACTGATTTTCTGATAAAGCATTTTTTATTAAATGTTGCTCAGAGATCTTAGTGGTAGATTGTGTTACTTCAGCGAATCTCAGATAGCAAATATCAATATCATCATCGCAACATATAATGCAAAATTCTTCCATCATCTAGATCAATAAATAAATGAAATGGATATATATTTGTCAATGCACAAGATCTTTGTACCCAATTGTGATTAATTTATTGAATATTAAAATTTCATCCATTAAAATGTCATTCCTTCCTCAGACAATACACTTGAATGTAATAATTTGTGCTAGTGTCAACTAAATATTCTGATTTGTTCTATCTTTACTTTATAGCAAACAAAATGTTCATGTCTTCAAGCAGAAATTTCCCAAAATTTGAATCATTAGATCAGATTAAAATTCATGACGTTACCTGTGCAAATGAGTGCATAAGTTCCGACTTAATATCATTTTCAGGTTCATGTTCAATAGCTTTGAGGAGTTCAGGGCAGACTGCAGACCACATCTGTGTGATATACTCGGGCCCTCTTATCTTGGCGCAGTCTAGTAAGAACGGCATACTCTCAGCTGCAGCCACTCGCACTCGTGAGTGAAGTCAAGGAATGTAACAGAATTAATAAAGACATCCACAAAAAGTTGGAGACTATAACAATATGTCATGACTCGTTGTTGTGAATTAACAATATCACATACATTACTTATGATGGAGGCTTTGTACTAACTTATTCAAAGAGATACACTCCTCTCCAAAGATTTGGCAATAGCAAATTCCATTTTGGACACAATGTTAAAGTCTGGTTATGTTTGGCAATAATCAAATTTGTCATAAAGTTCCAATCTAATGTAATCATGAGGAATAGATTTAGGAATGAAACATGAGCTAGCTTTAATATGCTATCCTACATTGACTTCTGGTCAAAAACATATGATAGGGGTCTACAACATGAATTCAGTGTTGCTCAGAGATCTTAGTGGTAGATTGTGTTACTTCAGCAAATCTCAGATAGCAAATATCAATATCATCATCGCAACACTGAAATTCATTTCCACTGAAGTGTTGACAACTGGAAACAATCCCCGAGAAGTCTACTATTTATACCAAGTAGTTAAGCACTCACAAGAAAATGATGGGTCGTGGGTTCAATCCCCACTGGGGTGAACTGACCTTTTCACACCAGGCCTTGGTGCAGGATTTCATTTTGTGTTTTCATTAATCAAAGAATATTCAAATTTTACATCCTTGGATATAACCTTTTTGCTTGCATCAAAAAAGTTAATTATATTGATTGGTTATAAAAATCATATTCATTAGTTTGTATCAACAACAAATATGCTAATTAATTAATTAATTAAAGGATATCATCATGGAAGTAGAACTTCAGCAAAGGTATCATGATGTGTACACACTGCTCTGCATAGGCTGCGAATCCCTCCTTTAATTCTCTGGCATAGCACACCAACATTTGACACGCTGTGGCTTTCTCTTCCAACCCTGCTGTTCTGATTCCAAAACTTTGCTGTAATGAAATGAGGTTATATCAATGTAAGCATTTTCAAGTTTTTTAGCACAACTCATTCAGTGTTCAGACGTTCTCCCAAGAATTTTGCTAAAGTGGGTGCAAAAAATTCATTTTTTGAATATGCCTATTTTCATGATTTTTCTCATTTTCAAGTGGGTGTAAATGGATCCTAAAGTGGGTGCAAGCTTCTTATTAAAATCTCAAGTGGGTGCTGCACCCACTTGCTTTAATACTGGGGAGATCACTACCATTATTATTATTTTTTTCAATCTACTCAAACCATCATAGTTTCACATACTTCCTCCTTTGAATGATAAATTTGTATTTACCTGGTCACCAAGGGTAACAAATTATTTACCTGGTCGCCAAGGGTAACAAACTGCCAATCAGAGTCATTCTCCATCACTTTCATGTCATCACCTACAGACAACATAACACCCCTTTATATCACACTTGGACTCACCCAATATACACCAAGGGTAAGTCTATGTTATTCCACAGGGAGGAGCAAGTATTAGATGTAATTTAGTATTACTAACAGATACTATATGTAACATAAGTTTCAAATCATGCTATAAAACATCAAAAAAATTAACTCCTAAAGATTTTGAATAATATTTAGTATAACATTTCAAATATACCCAAGAAATTAAATATTACAAATCAATTATTGTAAAATGTGAGGGGGTTTACACACAAGCATAATTTACATATAAAGACCATGATTTTGACATTACAATCTAATTTTAAAAAATCATGATAATTTCTTTTTTCCTAGAATAAACATTTATGTGTAACAAAAAGATTCACAAGAAAAAGTGAAATGTGAAAAATTCAATGAAATTACAAACACAAATACACACACAATATGCATACATTAAATTCAATAAAGGAAAGATGAAAAAGTTGAAAAATGGAGAAATTACACAGATTTAGAAAACGTAAAGAAATGATTTGAAGTCCCTTACCAAGAAGGAATGACCGAATGACTTTGTCATCTATGAATGTAGTAATAACAATGACAAGAATATTAATGACTATTATCATGACAAGAATAATATTTCCTAAATATTCATTTTTGTTAATATTATTGAATATACAAGTTCATTTAGTCAACAAATTGTTCGCTTCATAATATCAGGAATTCTTTATTTGTAAAATTGACACATAATTGTTCAAATCTTTGATTTCCTTGAATAATATTTGCTTATTTGGAATTTTAGCAAAAAATAGTGACAGCGAATAAAAGGCACTCAAAAGTTTTAAAAGTGAGAACATACCTCCCGTAACTGTACAAAAAATAACTCATCATATGACCCTTTCAAAGATGATAATGAATAATGTGTATGTAAAATAGGAAGTTCATTATTAAGTAGTGCCACGTATGGGTTGAATAGAAGCAGCCCCAAGGACAGAACACACAGAGGTTCATCTTTCCAAATAAGTCATATTGTGTGAAATGGGACTTACTGTCTAGCACTGCGACCTCAGGTTTGATAGAAGCTGCTTTGAGAACCGGGCCCATGACTAGAGGCAGGTACTGTTCAAACTCTTTGCCCATTATCTTACACATCCTAGCCCATGCTGAGATCATATAGGAGATTTGTGGATCATCATCGTCAAGTTCTTCAACATTTACTTGACTCTTCAACAGAAGTTGCATCACTTCACCAGCATCTGCTATGAACTGAAAAAAATGATTATCAAAATGAACAAGTGATCAACATATATATACATGGCATGTTATGTCTTCAGGATGAACAGGGGTTTAATTAGCAGCAGGCAACGGGCGAATTTCACCAACTGTTTTCACAAAATCGACTGTTGTTTTTAGGGACTTTTCAACTTTTCCATGTTAAATTTATGATTTCCGTTAATTTTGCCTGTTGTTTTCATTTATTTAACCTGTCTGAAAACAGCCATATGTGTGTTAAAAGAGATCCTTAAAATCACCAAATGAGGAACGGGGGTTTCGTTAGCAGCAGGCAACAAGCGATTTTCACGGGTTGTTTTCACAAAACCAGCTGATGTTGACTTTTCAACTTTTCCATGTTAAATTTATGATTTCTATTAATTTTGCCTGTTGTTTTCATTTATTTAGCCTGTTGTGACAATTTCTAGTGAAACCCCTGATGAAAGAATTTTCCAATGGTATTGAAGCTTCTGAATTGTGATGTTGATTCCTGACTGCTGAAGGGTGTTATAATAGGCAACAAGGCACAGGACGTGAACGAGATCACACCATCAAATAGGCAGACACTATGAACCAGGAAAACTGTTCTCCTATTATGTTTACAAATTTCAAGAACAAGAAAACAAGATGGCCGCCCAAAAGTTAATCAGCTCTACTTGATATCCTCTATCATTTGTGTAAATTTGAAGGAAATCCGATGAGCGGTTTTCCTGAAATGGCGATGACAAGATTTTTCGAAAAACCTTCAAAATGGCCACAAGAAAACAAGATGGCCGCCCAAAAGTTAATCAGCTCTAGTACTTGATATCCTCTATCATGTGTGTAAATTTGAAGGAAATACGATGAGCGGATTTTCTGAAATGGCGATGACAAGATTTTTCGAAAAATCTTCAAAATGGCTGCCAGAAAACAAGATGGCCGCCCAAAAGTTAATCAGCTCTAGTACTTAATATCCTCTATCATTTGTGTGAATTTGAAGGAAAACCGATGAGCGGTTTTCCTGAAATGGCGATGACAAGATTTTTCGAAAAACCTTCAAAATGGCCACCAGAAAACAAGATGGCCGCCCAAAAGTTAATCAGCTCTAGTACTTGATATCCTCTATCATTTGTGTGAATTTGAAGGAAAACCGATGAGCGGTTTTCCTGAAATGGCGATGACAAGATTTTTCGAAAAACCTTCAAAATGGCCACCAGAAAACAAGATGGCCACCCAAAAGTTAATCAGCTCTAGTACTTGATATCCTCTATCATTTGTGTAAATTTGAAGGAAATCCAATGAGCGGTTTTCCTGAAATGGCGATGACAAGATTTTTCGAAAAACCTTCAAAATGGCCACCAGAAAACAAGATGGCCACCCAAAAGTTAATCAGCTCTAGTACTTCATATGCTCTATCATCTCTGCGAATTTGGAGAAAATCTGATGAGCAGTTTTCCTTAAACGGCGATGACAAAAAGCGGGACGATCACGATCACGACCACGACCACGATCACGATCACGACCACGATCACGACCACGATCACGACCAGTATGACGACTATATCCCACCGATGGTGTGATAAAAAACACATAACAGAGGAAAAACTTAATAAAATGCAAACTGAAGACAAGATATGGGGAAGACCTACCTTGTCTTTGCCTACAGCAAGCCCTATTAAACTGATGCATTCTATGGTTTTACCCCTCAGGAGTTTCAGCTTTGGGTCATTTGCATTCTGCATTATGTACTTCAGAGATGGCATGAACCTATAATGAAAGCACAGCTCATGGTGAAAGAATACGCCTACTTTCCGAAGTGTCATGAGACAGTGTGCAAGGCTCGTGAGTATTCACATATCAATTTTCAAAATGGCCGCCTTCTACCAAAAGTGTCATAGGACAGTGTGCCATGCTTATAGTATTCACATACCAAATATGAACAAAATCGCTCCACTACTTTTCTAGTTATAGTAAAATATGTTAAAATGGCGGCCATTTTTCAAAATTTTTTTTTTTTGGTAGTTACATGAGCATTATATTAACTTGTATTCAATAGTTTCAATCTGTTATAAGTATTACTAACACATTTCCTTTTTATCTTAATTTATACATGATATGATAATTATTTTGTAATAATGTTAAATAATTTTAAGTGTAACAATAGTGTGTTGCTCAGAGATCTTAGTGGTAGATTGTGTTACTTCAGCGAATCTCAGATAGCAAATATCAATATCATCATTGCAACACATTGTACAGTGTATTCTTGTGCTTTAATCGCATCGTTGAAAATAAAACGGTGATCTCACATACCCTCTCCCTAACGTTGAAACATGAGACTTTCAACAAGACTTACAACCTCTTGAAAACCCAATTGCACAAGTTAAATAAGAAAATCATGAAAAATGGCATGTTTCTCCAAAATTTGTCGAACTTGCAAAATGATAATGTCAAGAAAAATCCTGGCAAGAACACGGATTCACACTTGTCATAACAAGCTACACAACTGTCACAATTAGCTACATAACAGTAACAATTAGCTACATAACAGTAACAATTAGCTACATAACAGTAACAATTAGCTACATAACAGTCACAATTAGCTACATAACAGTCACAATTAGATACATACCTGTCATAATAAGCTACATAACAGTCACAATTAGATACATACCTGTCATAATAAGCTATGAACTTTTCTTCTGCAGTATCTGCCACTGAAGCCAAGGTAGTGACAACTTGCTCTAAAACCATCTTGTTGCCAACTTCCAACAGCTATCAAGACAAATAAACCATTTAAGTAACTTAATATGGTGAAAGATGTGGAAAACCAAATTAATTCCATTAATATAACACTAAGATTCCTCGTAAGATAAAAAATTCTACACTTGAATTCTTTACTTAGTGAAATGGTTGTATTCCCCCACGTCTCGCCTAATAAATTAAATTTGTGATTGAGAATTCATCTTCACCTCAACTTTCCAATATTATATTATTCAATGCATTTCAAGATAATAATTGGTAAACTAGTGATATACTAGAGAATGGCAACTCCACGGAGTAGCAAATCCCAACAAACACTATATAAATCATCAATCTGTACAGTCACAATGTAATATTGACCTTCTACTCTTACCTTCAATAAATATTTTAAATAATTGTAGTATCATGTAACCATACTTTAAAGATAACTCTAAGTAATGGCGAATTTCTGCTCTAGTCAGCCATTTTGAATTTTCAGAGGCGAAAATCAGAAAAACAATGCCATAATTGTGATCTACTCTGAAATTCCTTCAATTTGAGTATAATATAGCCATACTTTTAAGAGATCATAAAATAATTGCGAAATCCTGCATTAGGCGGCCATTTTGAATTTTTTGAGGCCCGAATCAGAAAAATGCTACAATATTTGCAATCTACTCTAAATTGCCTTTCATTTGAGTATAATAAAGATATACTTCAAAAACATCTCAAAATTAATGCAAATTCCTGTTTTCCCAACCCCCGATTTACGCCCTCTGGGGGTCAGGGTGGAAAACCTGGGATATATGTGAAATAGATAGATGTTGTTAATATACTACCAAAATTTCAAATAATAATATT
Source organism: Owenia fusiformis (assembly GCA_903813345.2). Classification (NCBI taxonomy): domain Eukaryota; kingdom Metazoa; phylum Annelida; class Polychaeta; order Sabellida; family Oweniidae; genus Owenia; species Owenia fusiformis. Next base: position 21,783,816 of record CAIIXF020000004.1, read on the forward strand.
TATTATTTTGGTTTAAAATGAAAAACATAAGATTTTAGCGAAAAATTCCCGCCATTTTTAAACTGGCGGCCATCTTGAAAAAAATTTGTTTGTGTAAAACCATTCACCAATATACACGTACATCTTTCCACCAAATATGAAAAAAATCTGTCGACTAGTATTCGAGTTATCTTCCGGACAGACGGACGGACTGACTGACACTGACGGACGGACAGACGGAGGGCTTCACTATATCCCAACAGAACTTCGTTCGTTGGGATAAATACTGCATGATGTCTGCTCAGTGCTTCTTAGAGGAAAACTATGAAATTCTTCATTTAGTTCAGATATAAGTTTCATCATGGCAAACTACAGAATCTGTAAATACAGTATTTTTCCAGTATTTCGAATTCCCAAATAAATAGTTTCGCCTTGTATTTTTTGTAATTATTTGGACAAGTAATCTTACCTCTTTAAATTTTGCACTTAGAACTTGTTCGAGTTTGGCTATTATCACATCCAAATATGGAGTTATTATGTTTTTCGGACAATCTTCACTGAAGTTTACGAGAGCTGCCCCTGCATGTGCCTGCACTCTTGGGTTAGGATAGTCGCCCATCACTATAAGTAAACCCGTTACCACCTGAAATGTCCAAATATGGTGTTATTATGTTCACGCATTGCCAAGTGATTAACGATTTAATGTGACACATTTACTGGCTCCAATTCATGTATTTATTCTTCATTTTAATTTTGAAAAAAATTGATTTCCTCTTTGGAAATTTCTTCAGTATATTAACTGGCTGAGCCTGGATTTTGGTAGAACTCATTACATTGGCTGATACCCTTTACACATTCAATTTTGATTGGAGCTTTACATTTGTTCAAGCTGAATCTTATATTGGTCCAATGTCGTTGTCATTATACATGCACATCCTATTATAAAAGATATACATAATTAGCAGACAACATTTCTCTCGCGAATATAAAAATTGAACTGGTCTATGGAAGAGATCCAGCACAGAGTGTTATTCGCATTGCATTATGGGAATGACCTTGACAGCAGACGTATAATAGAATCAAGAAAGTCATACCTTATTCAAGAAATCAAGAAAGTCACACCTTATTCAAATGATATATGTCATGTTTTTTTCAAATAAACATATTTTGATTCACATTCTAGAATTTTTAACAGGATTAATCTGTATATCTTACCTTTTCATGGAACTTTTTCTGGAAAATTGGCCCGAAATCAGTTGATAATTGTCCTAGTGCATTACATGCTGCATAGCGTACTCGAGGGTGCTGAAATTCAACAATGAAATGACACATTAGTACTTCAAATTTTTGAAAAGTTAATTCAAATCAACTAACTTCAAGTTACATGCACCAAGGGTCTGCTCAGTGCTTCTTAGAGGATAACTATAAAATTCTTCAAGGATCTCAGAGAGAAGTTTCATCACAGCAGACTATTTCATTAGCAAGACCATTGGCAACTCTATGATCATCAACTTTGAAGCTTCCTAGTCAACTGGTACCCAAGACAACTGGTACCCAAGATTATTTTCAGTATTATGGGTGCATATTAGGGAAAAAAATTGAGTTTGTAATGTTTTCATGTTATAATGTGAATCAAATAAGCCTCAATATTTTTTGAATTTAGAAGACATTTTTTCTCAATGGATCAGTTAAGCATTTAGATTTAACTTGGATCACCTTTTTTATCAAATATATATTGTATATCTATTCACATTCCCAGTCCAACGCTTGATTCAAAACAAAATATATACTTGGGTACGAGTTTACCACTTACCAGTTTAAAGCTATAAAATTCATTTAGACTTTCAAAAATTCTATTTGCATCTTTAATATTGCACAACTTCTGTCAGTAATGGAGACTTTCAAAAATTCTATTTATATTCTAAATATTGCATAATTTCTGTGAGTATAAAACTCAACAAGCCCACTTTGGGGTTAATGGGGACAGATTCTATTCAAGACTCATGATAGTATTTTGTTAGTTAATGAACGAAATTCAGCACCAAGGACCGATGTGAAAAAGTCAGTCTACTTTCGTGGGGATCGAACCAACGACCCCTTACTTTCCGGTGAGTGCTCTTTTATTTAATACCTTATCTCCTAGAAACGGGAGTACAGCTTCAACAATATTATGCAGCATTAGTTCCATATTTTTGTGACACCCCTCACCACACGCAGATATCGCCATGAGAGCTGCATGTCTGTACCGCCAGTCCACTAAAATAAAGAATGTTACATCACATGAAACAATCAACAATGTTGCTCAGTATTTGTACAAAACAATAGTAGTATGTTTTTCCTACACTAAAAAGTAATAGCCAATGTATAATGCATTTATACCATGACCTTGGCTTCTTTCAAAAGCTGTGGATCTCTAGTATTTCATTGTATTGGGCACACTCATCACTTGCTTTCATGTTGTTGCCATTAAAAAGTATATCCTAATAACAAAAGATGTACACTACGCAGGCAACATTTATTTAGCGAATATAAAAATTGAACTGGATTATGGTAGAGATCCAGCACAGAGTGCTATTCGCATTGCATTATGGGAATGACCTTGACAGCAGATGCAAATTTAACATCTTCCAGTCAATTAGATTGCCTGCTTATTTTAAGGCTAAAACTGAGAATAATAGTATAGTAGGAGCATTTAACTTAGCATTAATTCATGAAAAAAATGTTTTTTAATCACACTTTGTTTCATGTACAGCCTCGGCCATAGGAAAAATTGAAGCCACACGTGACGATACGTTTGATATTCACAATACATTTGATAGACTCACATGCATTTGCCAGCATCTGTGATATGTTTGCTATGATATGAGGGAGCATTGTCTTGCCCCCTAGACCACATGCAAGTCTGTCTAGCGCACTCTCTCCTGCTATTGGATTACTGAAATTTACAAATATAACATACATGTACAGTCATACAAACAATCATAATTTGTATATCAATACCCATTCAGTGTCCAACACTTGATTCACAACTAAATATAAACGTGCGGACCAGTCCACTTGGAGACAATTTGACTTGGTATGAATTGTCTTGAGAAAGCGTTGTCTCAAGGACCAGTTATCTTTGGGGCCAGATATCTTTCGGACCATTGGTTACCATAGAAACATTTTTAGTTTAGTTAAGATATACTAGTAGGTAATCTGCTCAGTGCTTCTTAGAGGAAAACTATGAAATTCTTCATGGTGTTCAGAGAGAAGTTTCATCCGTGCAGAAAATAATAAACTCAACCAGATTTGCCCATGAGGCACCACAGGCAATCTCAACATTGAATCATGAGAGACTTAGCCATTATGTCAGTCACTGAATATATGCCTAAGCCCTAAGGTCTGTCATCAATAATGCCTAAACTTGCGAGGGCTCTATTACGATAGACCGAAGGCATATATTCAATGATACGGTACATAATATTGTTGTATTACATACCTTTATTTCCATGGCTACTTTATATCAATGATGCCAAACATCTGAGTGCAAGTGAAATTTGGGAGAAATGCAAAATGACATCATAAGATTATCATGGTAAAAAGTTTGGCAGCTATACAGGAATATATAGCCGACCTTCCGCGACATCGACTCCCATACAAATGCTTCGCTTGGTTTGTAATACAACATATTATATCTTGGTTCAAGTTGGTCAGTCCATGAGAGACCACATATAATATCTGGGTTCAATGTAGTCAGTCCATGAGTGACCACATATATATATTTTTCCTCTATATGATCATACCTGTCATTGTCATCTTCATCATTATTATCAGCTGTGGCCCAGTCATCATCTTCTTCAAGGTCTACCATCAGTGCCAGGATCTGGGGGACTAAAATGTTAAATGTTTATGCTGAAGTAATGTCATACACCTATGCTGTGTCAATATGACCTTTGACATTTTAATGTTATCATTATTCTCAAATCAAACATCAATTGTATGTGTAGCATTATGAATGGTCTGCTCAGTGCTTCTTAGAGGAAAAACTATGAAATTCATCATTGAGTTCAGCTAGAAGTTTCATCATAGCAGATTGCTGTCCTTTATTCTATGATACTTGTAACTAGCCTCTCATTATGAGTATGAGGCTATCAGCATGTTTTCAATTCGATGGTCAATATTAGAGGATTAGAATATACAGGGACACATAAAATGCAAACCTCTAAATTTGCCATATCTTCTCATGAATAATTAAGGTTGTATATTCACGAATGCAACTAACGGCTATTATCAAGAAGATTTCATCATAACTGAATCATTCCAAAAATGGAGGGTTGCATCAACAGTAATTATTTCAATAACTTTCTCACCTAAATGTTCTATAAACTTTCCATGTTTTCTCAACATAGCTGGCGCAGTTTCTGATAGTGTGACAATAACTTCCAAGGATAGGTGGCGCCATGAGTCAGGTATATTAGCATCTGATAAAACCTGAAAATTAAATTGATGATTTTCATCATTTCAATTAAAGCTTTTCAGTCGTCAAACATTAGCAGCATGTTACAGACAATTTTCAACAGTTGTTTAACCAACATCACCTGTATTTTGAAGAACTTTCGAAGTGTTTTGATGTTTAAGAAATCATAATTTTCAAATGATACACGTCATCAAAAAATCTAACTAGATAACGGCAACTCCGCGGAGTAGCAAGCAAATCACAACCAACAAAATATCCATTACCGAATTCAAATCAATTATACTCATTACTTTGGTTAAAATTGAAAAATTTAGATTTTAGAATTGCGAATTCCTGCAAAGCAGCCATTTTGAATTTTCTGAGGTACAAATCTGAAAAATAATACCATAATTGTGATCTACTACAAAATTCCTTCAATTTGAGTATAATATAGCCATACTTTGAAGGGATCGAAAAATTATTGAATTATTTGAATTTTACGAGGCTCGAATCAGAAAAAAGATACAATATTTGCAATCTACTCTTAATTGCCTTTAATTTGAGTATAATAAAGCTATACTTCAGAAAGATCTAAAAATAAGCGAAAATTTCTGTTTTCCTGACCCCCCATATACGGCCCCTGGGGGTCAGGATGAAAAACATGGAATATATTTGAAATAGATAGATGTTGCGAATATACTACCAAAATTTCAAATAATAATAATATTAATTACTTTGGTTTAGAATGAAAAATTTAAGTTTTTTCAAAAGTCCCGTCATTTTTAAAGCGGCGGCCATCTTGAAAAATTTTTTTTTTGCGTAAAACTATTCACCAATATACATCTTTCTACTAAATATGAAGAAAATCCGTCAACTAATATTTGAGTTATCTTCCGGACGGACAGACGGACGGACAGACGGACGGACTGACTGATGGACGGACGGAGGGCTTCACTATATCCCTACCGAACTTCGTTCGTTGGGATAATTATACCCTGGGTTTAATTCATGAAACTTGCATATTGGATGTGGTGTATATAATACTGATAAACATACAAAAGAACTTTTTAATGATGATAGATTTACCGGATTAATAAATCAGATTTTTTTAAAATAGCTGCTCAGTGCTTCTTAGAGGAAAACTATGAAATTCTTCATAAATTTCAGATAGAAGTTTCATACTTGCAGAAAATGAAAGTTTCAAAGAAGGCAAAGATTCAAAGAAAGATCTTTCGGTCTACTTCTCAGATAACATATTTATACTGTACATATTTTCTAAAATGAGTCTGTAAGAAGTACTACATACCTTCATAGAGAGGGTTATAATATTTTCTAGTTGACCACGTAGGAACTTTGGTGTATTTTCAGCCAGATCTATCAGACACTTTAGTACAGTATCATCCTGTTGAAGTGCCACGGAGTCTGTAACTCCCTAGAATGTATACATTAATGTTTTGTTATTTTCAACCGGATATATCAAACACTTTCACACAGTATCATCCTGTTGAAGTGCAACCGAGTCTGTAACACCCTAGAATGTATACATTAATGTTTTGTTATTTTCAACCGGATATATCAAACACTTTCACACAGTATCATCCTGTTGAAGTGCCACTGAGTCTGTAACTCCCTAGAATGTATACAAATGTTTTGTTATTTTCAACCGGATATATCAAACACTTTCACACAGTATCATCCTGTTGAAGTGCCACTGAGTCTGTAACTCCCTAGAATGTATACAAATGTTTTGTTATTTTCAACCGGATATATCAAACACTTCCACACAGAATCATCCTGTTGAAGTGCCACTGAGTCTGTAACTCCCTAGAATGTATACAAATGTTTTGTTATTTTCAACCGGATATATCAAACACTTTCACACAGTATCATCCTGTTGAAGTGCCACTGAGTCTGTAACACCCTAGAATGAATACAAATGTTTTGTTATTTTCAACCGGATATATCAAACACTTTCACACAGTATCATCCTGTTGAAGTGCCACGGAGTCTGTAACACCCTAGAATGAATACAAATGTTTTGTTATTTTCAACCGGATATATCAAACACTTTCACACAGTATCATCCTGTTGAAGTGCCACTGAGTCTGTAACACCCTAGAATGTATACATTAATGTTTTGTTATTTTCAACCGGATATATCAAACACTTTCACACAGTATCATCCTGTTGAAGTGCCACGGAGTCTAAAACCCTAGAATGAATACAAATGTTTTAAGATTAGGAAATCAACGAATTTAGACAATCATCGATGATCTCTCAGTAGAATTGAAAATAAAACATGAGAAGAATAAGACAAAAATAAACGAGACGAATCATGTCTCTTGATTTGAATATTTCATTTGTTGATTCAGTTTTACCAAAATACTGTTTTTCACCCAGAAATGTACAATAAGCATTATTATAAGCTTATAGCACTGAAGAGGGGTGATACATTGCTATACTCCATCTATTAACAAATCTGCTACAAGGAAACAGATATGTTGCATTCCGGAGAAATATCCAACACGTTTAATTACATTTTTATATGATGAGGTTTACCCGTACAATGATGTATTTACCCGTACAATGATGTATTTACCCGTACAATGATGTATTTACCCGTACAATGATGTATTTACTCATACAATGATATATTTACCTGTACAATGAGTTGGAGCAGATCTTTGAAGAGGTTCTGTATGTTCAATTCTTCGTCTTCATCATTTGCCAGAATGAAGGCAGCAGTTGCTTTAACAGCTTCAAACCTCACCTTGAATAAAACGAAACAATGTATCCATGATATATACGTTTCTTTTACTGACAAAAACTTAGCATCAAATGCATGGATCATTTGTCATTTCTTTTGTCAAGGAATACAAAAAGAACTGTAAATTTTCAAATTTTACACAAAAATACAATTCATTTTTTCAGAAAAAGAAATAACAGAAAAAAACCTTTGTTGATGTTTTTTATGATTTGTCTACCTACAGATATTGTTTTCTACTGATAAAAAGTGTTTTTCACCCAGAAATGTACAATAAGCATTATTATAAGCTTATAGCACTGAAGAGGGGTAATACATTATTGTACTCCATCTATTAACAAATCTGCTATAAGGAAACAGATACGTTGCATTCCGGAGCATTCTCCAAACAACTGCATTCAGTAAATAATACTCTTCTCTGCAGACCTTTGATTTCTTTTTTGAACATTTTTTTTTCAAAATTGACATTGTTTCATGGTCATATGAATCACTCTGGCAAATTGGCATGGTAACTGTAAGTGTAGAAGTGTAAGGAAGGAGACATAATAGCACTGAATAAAAGGGACTTCATTTGAAAGAGAACATATTGTTTTCATAAAAAACACGACTGTATTTATGGCGAGAAAGTGCTCATGGTGAAAGATATGACTGTCTAAAATCACTTGCCATACCTCACATGGACCATACAATTCTGGCCAATAAGAAAAATATTATTTTTAAGTGGATACACTGATCAGAAAATGCTTGATTATTTTCAAAACCTCAAAAATCCACTTACTTAACCAGTGAAAACACAAAATGATATTAAGTCTGATACCTGATGAGAAGCATCCATTAAACAGTGATGTAACATGTCTTTTATAACATGCAGATATTGGGCCTGCTGGTTGCCAAATATTCCTGGGGTGGTACTGAAGATCCTAAGTGCGCTCTCCTTCAAGGCTGAGTCCTCCGACTGTGCACAATCAAACATAAACTTCAGGACTTCCGGCCATGAGTTGTTGCCATCATCATCTGGAAGTGCACAAGAAATAAATATGGGGAGTAAAACACAGTGGAATATCTCTGAAAAGAGGAACATCTCTGAAGAGTGGAACACTGTTGGTGGAACACTTTCACGAGTGGAACATTTTTCAGAGTCCCATGATAAACTGACTTTATGAGAAATGATCCTCTGTAAGTGTGACACCTCCCAGGTGGAAGATTATTAGAGGTACCCAGGGCTTGCATTAACGGCGTCCCGTACATGTTAAGGACTCAAAAATAATTTGGAGGACGCAAAAATTGAAAATATTTCCGTTTTATGGACGCAAATTTTTTTAGGTCAATACTAATCATGATCTTTCACCTTTATTTGAATCGTAAATAAGGCTCAACATGTTGAATATTTACAAATAATCATGATTCTCTCAAATTTTTTCGACTTTGTTTATTTTTAGATTTGAAACCATGACACGCCACAGTTTTTCCTATTCAGAAACAAATATTAGGTTATTCATGAAATAAAATGTATTCATTGTCAAATGAACGAACATGCATTTATTCAGTCCGTACTTAACGTTTACTTCCGTTTTAAATTCGCGGCAAGATTAATTAACTTCAAGGTGTTTTGGTATAAAATGCTTTTAAAATAAAGTTATACCTCAAAACAGGCTAGAAATAGGGGACACACTTTTTTTTCAAAGGACACACTTTTTTTTAAAAAAATTGCGTCCTTGGGACTCACAAATTTTCTAACCTAATGCAAGCGCTGGGTACCATATGTGTTCCACTTAGAAAGGTTTTATTGTAATATATATACCATGAGAGACCACATATACTATCTGGGGTCAAGCTTGTCAGTCCATGAGCAACCACATATATTTTTTTATATAACTGTTTTTTTCAGAACACTTGCAATCAAACATAAGCCATGTATTGCCACAATCACCTGAAAAACAAGCTAGAAAAACTGTAATAAATATGGACTTATTACATCAAACAATAAGAAGGTACTAACATGCAAAATGTCACCACCTGCCATTTGTTACAGATGCCAAACACTAACCACCAATGCTATTAACAATAACAAAAAAAGTTAGAGACTACAACAATATGCCACCACTTGTCGTGAGACATAATAAAAATGTGAGTCACCCACTGAAGCTTCCAAATGAAACAATTCATTCTGGTTGCTAAGTAACAGTGTATGACTGTTTAATGTAACAGGGTTTTGACCCAGATCTAGTACTAAACATCTAGCCTGGAACACACCTTGTAGGTTAGTATCAAGATACATGCATGTCTGTTACCATACCTTTGAAAATGGTGGAGGAGAATCAACAATTTTTATTTTCCATTTTAATTGATTTGATTTCTAAATATCTTTACGCTTATTTGAAGCATTCTTTATCTTCTTGAGTCATAATAGCTTTCACCACTGAACAAAATGGGTTTGATCAACTGGAGAGCAGCACAAGAATGTATTGAGATATGTAATTTAGGTGTACAGAATGGGGATTAAAACAGGTTAAAGGTAATAATATAGCAACATTGATCCAATGATCCAACAACTGTAAGTTGTGGACCTCGATAAGGCTAAAGCGGGAGGTTATGTATTAGTGTGTTCAGCCCAATGTGGATCCTAAAATGCTCAGAGTATGTTTAAGTCTGGTTATGCCTTAGTCACATTTGCTCAAATTCATGAGTATTATGTTCAAAATTGAAGGTCAAATCTCAAATTTGAGGTCATATATGAACTCCCGAGAACTTTTGTATGATTTAAAAAAAATTAAGTCAAGGTGAAATCAATTTTGAATAAAATACTGCAACAGCCAGGCGCTGGCTGATGAATTGGAGCAAATGTGACCTTGGCATAAGTGCCTGTGACTGAAGGTACAATGACATTGATTGAACAGCACACCTACAGAATTCACCCAAATGTTCTTACCTAAAAGATTTCTCGCTAATTCAGCCACAATATCACAGACTTTTCTCTTCACTACTGGATTTTGTTCCTCACGTACGGTGTGGAGTACTTGGTCTTTCAGACCATTTTGAATCCCAACATCGAGCGCTGGCCAGGATTCATCGAATGATGTTGTAATAATACGACGTAGTAATACTGCTGCGATGGACTGGACCTAAAACAAAAGGAAAAGTGAGGCACGGATCATGGTAGATGGAAAATATACATCATGCAAGTATCAGACTATTGATAAAAATTTAGACAAAAGTGTCTGTTGTATGTTTTTAATTTTAACGAAGACTGAAATTACAAAACCTCCCCAAACAATGATTGTCATTCTGAATGTGTAAGCAGACCGGCCTTACAATGAGGCAAATAACAAGATTGAAAAAAGTAAGAATTATAAGTTTTGTGGTTACCTCTGCTCCGCTATTTGTGTCTCTGATCGCTGGAACCAGAAAGATGATCTTCTGAGGGATTGGTAGGGCATCATATGTGCTCTGAAACACAACAAATGCAATAATCTTAGCTTATTTCACCTTATGATAATGAAATCACAAACCCATTGTGACACTAGACAGGATATTTTTTCTTTGTCATGTTATAGTTGATACAGTAGATTAGATGTAAAAATGGAAACATTTGTACAAGGCCTAGCTTTTGTATACTTATTCTTTTTCGATCAAGACTTGTAAATTGTTCATCAAGTTAAGGTTCAGCTGGAAAGTAACATTTTGGTAAAAAATTGCTATACCTGCACATGTTATTTTCTGGTACAAGATTAAGTATGAAGGCATGTGTGTATTTCCTTGCTTTTTTCAGGAAAGTATCATTACACTGTCTTCTTTTAGAATATCTGGAAACAGGTCAATGGTAGCTCCTGTGTTGTCTGGAAACTTTGAAAGAAAATTTGGAAAAATAGAAAGTGTGAAATATTAGAATTTCCTGGAGTTCTCATTGAACGCCTACCAGATATTCTAAAAGAAGACAATGTAATGATACTTTCCTGAAAAAAGCAAGAAAATTGACACATGCCTTCATACTTTATTTTGTACCAGAAAATAACATGTGCAGGTATAGCAATTTTTACCAAAATGTTACTTTCCAGCTGTACCTTAATGTTTTTTCGGCCCATTGGAATTTGGCAGAAAAAACATTCACTCGACTAACAATTACAACTCTTGATCGAAAAGACAGTACTTCAGCGCTCCAATACTTGCACGGAAGGATGATAATGATGTATGACATAGTTAGAGAACAAAAGTAATCTAACATGGCTCTCGAAGTGTAACCTGGGATGGCAAACAGCTGATGAGAAAGAATGACGAGTGACGATGACATGTGGAAAGTCACAGATGTTGGCCAGATTTTTTTGTAGTAGGATCATAGGCTCAAAGAATAATAATATTTATTGACACAAAATAATCTTGCCGGGATCTATGTGGAAAGTGATCAAATGATGCTGAACCCCCACAAGACGAAATGTGAAATGCATTAGAAATTAAGAATATAAACACGTGTTAAGTTAATAGCTTTACAACTACGCCATTATCAGACACTGATTGCGATTTGAATTTCCGGAGCATGAAAATCGAAAAACGTGGTGGCCAAAAATATTCATTCATTCAATTCACACGTGGATATTTCAAGATTCGTAGGTCGATTTAATAGGAAATCTCGGATGAATATTCTTTATATATATGGGAAACGATACATACCTGATGTTGATTTCGTATGTCATTATCAGGGCTAAGAAGACCCTGTAATAAACTTTGAAACTGAGCCTGATCAGCGGCCATCTTTTCTGTGCGCGGAATGAGGCTTTAACCTTTGACCTCATTTCCCGCCAATATGAAAATGAGGATTGGCACTATATCTAATATGTGAAACGAAAACCTAAGGTATCAATTTAAAGTACACAACCAGAATGAAATTGGTATTTAAACAACTGGTATTATCCAACATTTGTTTTACAACATGCTGCGAAAGCAATTTTACAGACTGGTGATGTTGAGAGCATTTTTTCATTGTGATTTAATTTTAAAACAGCCAATAGCCACACTTTAAAGGCCTCGTGTAAAGTTGAAAACATGGTTTAAATCGTCCAAACATTACTTTTCATGACTTGAAAAACCATTTTTCGAACAATTTGACTTTCGAAATAAAAGTTCTTCATCTTATAATTCGCAATTATTTTAATTTAATTCCCGCCATTTTAAAAACAAATGTCTAGATTTTTAGATTATCAAATATACTTAACACTGTAAAACACATTATTTTCTCTCTTCCATTGAAAAGATCAGACAAAAGTAATACTATATCAACCATTTAATCTATGATTTTATGTGTATATAAACTTTTAAAGCATTTTTAAAAATGTGTGATGTCACAATGATACACTTTGATGTTACTCACTATACTCAGGTAGCAAAATATTTATTTTGAATTGCCAATTTCTTTCTCATACAAATTTTTTTTTCAAATAAATCAAGTTTTGTTGGCCTATCTAGGTTGAAATAAAAAATAACATGATTTATTTAAAAAAAATTCAGGTACCTATTTTTCTTCAATTTTTTAGATCCCCATGGAGGAATTGGCAGTATAAAGTACCTAATAGCCAGTCCTTGTTTTTTTCGACAGATCCTTGTTCAAGCCATGGGCTTTCAAGAGAGCTCATCTTCAAGCCAAACATATACTTTTTCTATATTCTATCTGAGACTTACATAAAATAGTCTCAGATTCTATACAGCAAAAGCTGTACATATAGTGAACACCTATGGAGCTACAAAAAATGTTCACTGTTGGGTTGGTAAATAGGTGTTCACTACGGAGAGGTGATTTTATAAAGGAGTCGATGTAAAATGTGTCTTGAAGTGGTGTTCACTAAACTAATGAAGAAATTCATATTCTAAGAACATGGGTTTCTCGTTTCAAGTAAAAAAACTGACAATTTGGGTATTTTTCTAATTAAACTTTGAACAGCTCTAACTTTCCTCCTAGGGGGGTTAAAGTCACAATTTCTTCGCTAAAACATGTTTAATTCAGTTTTAAGAAAAGCCAGATCTGCCACCCCCGTAACCATTTGGGGGTTAATGCTTTAAAATCCTATTTCTTCTAATAAAGCATTGACTTGACATATTTGATCAATACATGTATAGAAATTATCAATATTTAGAGATCTAAGGGTAAATACATCAAATTCACAGTACCAACTTAATAAATTTTTGAATTTTATTTTATCATTTTGAAAATATTATAGATATAATACAGTAATATGGACAGTTAAAAGTTCATGACCTACATATACATTGTTATTACACATTAAAGATACTAACTTCTTTGGAATAATATAAATTACCACCAGTCATAAAATACAGTGAATTTTAATAGAATGGCTAGTTAAATGCTAACTTGAACTACAAATTATTTTCATGGAAGTTCTGATAATTTTATCCTTATACAGGTTTGTTCATAAAGGCTAGCTTTTCTATCCCTTTCACAAATACAATGTAATTTCAAACCATATCGTATCTACATGTACTTTTTTATCATTTACTCAAAATATCGAAAACAAAATACAGTTATTTCCAGAACAGCACACTTCTTCATGTAAATGTTAGATTTTCATGAAAAAATTCATAATATATTAATCGAGTTCGATTTTACTGTATCTACTAAATCTAAATGTTAAGTTCAGATTACCGGACTGCAACACACCCTGACTGTAGACTTTAGGTCCACTGGCCATTATCAGGTTATGTTAACTGTTATGGATCTGGTTTGTCTCAAGATACACTAGCTATCAGGCTGCAATATCCATGACTGTTTCCAAAGAGGATTGGCTCCCAGGGTTCCAACTCGATCTTGACCTTGAACAACGACAACACATCAAAAATGTCGTTATTTTCTGACATTATAACTGACTTTAAATTTATAATCAGCAATCCAAAAGATTTGAATTAGTACCTTGTCAGTTCTTATCTGTTTTGAAAAAATGGTGGCTGTTTGACTTTGAATTTTGTAATCGCAACATGAAAACATATATGGCAGAATATCGAGTTGGAACCCTGGGAGCGAATCCTCCTGGACTGTTTCAATAACTTTCAAAATGGTGGATTGAACTGGCTATTGAATAAAAATGTACAGCTTTTCATCTCTATCGTTTTAGCTTTGCATGCCAAATTACTAAATTCTACTGAGCCACCTAAAGATCTTTGGGTGGCTGAAAAAATGGGACTGAAAAAGCATTCACATTGAGATGTACAGATTTGACAGGTGTCTGGATATACAGATTTTACTGTACATAACATTTTTTTGCAATCATGTACAGAGAGTCTATGATGATTTATCTTTTTAACCCCTCCCTCATGCCCTAAACATAGAAAACGTGAAAACCTATTCTTGAATTGAGCCAATTAAGACTTCACTTGTAACCAAATACGAAACATATCTTCTGTATCTTTCGAGTATCACTCTCCCAAATTAATTATCCAAAAAACAACATACTGTACTTTTCATTACTTTGGCAATTTGATTGGATATCATGCAGCGGGCAATTTTAGTGACGCCCAATGAAAATCAAGTATAAGAAAACAGAATAAATGAATGCAATCCCAACAACATCCTCCGAACGCAGGGTTTCAGAATCATACACAAAGTTCCTTCCTTCTGGAGGAGGATGTCCCAACAAATGATTGTACTCCATATTATCTATGTCATCATTTTCAAATTATTTAAGATGTTTACTGACATCGTTCACACAAAAGAAGGTGAAAACAATTTGTTAACTCTTTCAGATGGTGACACAAAAATGCTCAAAATGCCAATTTTAACACCAAACAAAGCTAATTAATTATCAAAGACATAAACCTTTTTCTGAATAGCCTAGAGGTCAATACAAATTTTTATTGTAACCTTTGGAAAATCTTACCTTCGAGGCACATATTTATGATTTTTGGTTTACTGTCATCGAACAAAAGCCATTCACTTTTAACAGTTACCACTGTATTTAAAACCATTAAATTCCCATGGAGCCATTTCACATATACAAAGTCTATGAATGAATATTAAAATAGTCTATTGGTCCTGTAGATATATTACTGTAGATATATATAGCTATAAAATTTATATTCCAGTATTCCACCCAAGAGTCTACTTGGCGAAAATTTATCATACTACAGTAAGTTCTGTTTTTCTATTCAACTTTACATGCTTTTTTCTCTCTAACATTTGAATGAAATGTCTGATAATTTTACAATTCCATACAATTTAGAATCTATACTTTGCGTCTGTTGATTTCATTCCTTTAATATTTCTTGTTGTTTCACTGTAATTCTCATTTAAAATATGACTGCCATGAGCTCTTGTCAAGATGTAATTCCTATGGGTCCCAAAAGGTGTCACTATAAGAATGGGTTAGTGGAATTTGCCCTAGGTTGTTGTTGTTGTTGTTGTTGCTGCATCTGTGGGGGCACCCCTCCAGCCTGAAAGAAAACATGAACATTGAATCAATAATACTTTTATAATTGGGTCGATCATCTCTTCCACTGAAATCTCATATTTTACTTTTTCCTTGTTTACATTGAAATAAAGAGAAATGGTTAATGTATCAACGTTTTTAGCTGTTACCATTTCTATACAATTTAGAATTTAGACTTCATCCCTGTTTACATTAATCGTTTCTGATTTTCCATTCTATCTTTCATCAATACTTACCATGAAAGGATTTCCTACAGGCTGTTGAGCTGCAGGCTGACCCCAGCTACCAAATTGTTGTTGCTGCGGTTGTTGTTGCTGAGGTGCAGCAAACCCTTGTCCACCTTTAGCACCAAACTGTCCAAATCCACCTGCTGGTTGCTGAACTTGACCTTGAGGTTGACCCCATTGACCTTGCGGTTGGGGCTGACCCCCAAAATGACCTTGACCTCCACCATTTTGCATTGTAGCTGTTTGAGTTGGGGCCGGTTGTCCAAAATGTCCAAAACCGCCACCCCCTGCCTGTGTATTCATACCACTAAATTGTCCAACTGCCCCGGGTTGCTGTTGTTGACTACTGAAACCCCCTGATTGAGAATATGGAAACCCCGCATTCGGAGTTGACTGAGCAGCTGGTTGTGATGCCGCTGGCACGCCAAAGCCAGCTTGTGATTGGCCAAATCCAGGCTGTGCTCCGAAGCCTCCTGCCATATTTGGTTGTCCACCACCAAAGGGATTCCCACCGGTTGTTGATGTATTTGTTCCACCAAAAGGATTAGCGTTCATTTGTCCTACACTCGCTGGAAGTACAAAAACCATAATGCATTGCAATCATGATTGATCAAAAGTAGAGCCATCACTATGGTTACGTGTTAATTAAAGATAAACATGCCAGAATCATTTGAGGCTTTCTTGGGCTAAATCATATACTGTATCTACTGCAATACAAATATGAAATTATTTGTTTCTGTGGTTTTATTCAATAAATCTCAATATTAAACATTACACAATTTGAGAATTATTACTTTTTTTATCAAAATTCATATATACATTGCCTGTGACTTGGACTGTTGGACACTCATGTGGTGTATAATAGTCACACTATTTTTAACATTTCAAATTAGTATAACCAAACAAAAGCCAAAACACAGTTAGTCAAAACAAAGTAACAAATCCTTGTAGTGATAACAACTTTTATCTTTCACTAAAACAGAACCAAAAAGCTTCAATAAAAATAATAAGCAAAACTTTTCTTAACTGTAGCACAATTGACCTAGCTCATAAATATCATGCTTGGCTTTGGCTTACTTGTATACTGTTTAATCAGCTATTATGCCAAATGTCAACTAAAATGTTTTTTGTTATTTAAGTAGACATTGCATTCTGACAAAAAGCATGTCCACAGCATTTCCATCTTGTATTTAGAGCATGCTTCGGATCTATCATTTCAAAACTAGCTGAACAGACAGCGACTTTATTTTGGGCCTAGAAAGGTCAGGTATATTCATCAAGGATGAGCTCAGAGAAATTTCTCAACACGACCCAAGTCCAAATCACATGACTCACTTCAGCGACTTCTTGACGTTCATTGGGTCAAGGTTGGTTCCAGGCTATGGAGCCATTGTTTTTAAAAAGGTCAGGCATATTCTTCAAGGTTGAGCTCAGAGAAATTTCTCAACACAACCCAAGGCAAAATCACATGACCCACTTCTGCGACTTCTTGACGTTCATTGGGTCAAGGTTGGTTCCAGGCTATGGAGCCATTGTTTTTATTTTGGGCCTAAAAAGGTCAGGCATATTCTTCAAGGTTGAGCTCAGAGAAATTTCTCAACACAACCCAAGTCAAAATCACATGACCCACTTCAGCGACTTCTTAAAGTTCACTGGGTCAAGGTTGATTCCAGGCTATGGAGCCATTGTTTTAATTTGGGCCTAAAAAGGTCAGGCATATTCTTCAAGGATGAGCTCAGAGAAATTTCTCAACAAGACCCAAGTCCAAATCACATGACCCACTTAAGCGACTTCCCGACGTTCACTGGGTCAAGGTTGGTTTCAGGCTATGGAGCCATTGTTTTTATTTTGGGCCTAAAAAGGTCAGGCATATTCTTCAAGGATGAGCTCAGAGAAATTTCTCAACAAGACCCAAGTCCAAATCACATGACCCACTTAAGCGACTTCCCGACGTTCACTTGGTCAAGGTTGGTTTCAGGCTATGGAGCCATTGTTTTTATTTTGGGCCTAAAAAGGTCAGGCATATTCTTCAAGGATGAGCTCAGAGAAATTTCTCAACAAGAACCAAGTCCAAATCACATGACCCACTTAAGCGACTTCCCGACGTTCACTGGGTCAAGGTTGGTTTCAGGCTATGGAGCCATTGTTTTTATTTTGGGCCTAAAAAGGTCAGGCATATTCATAAAGGCTGAGCTCAGAGAAATTGGTCAACACGACCCAAGTCCAAAAAACATGACCCACTTCTTGTGATTGCCTACTTAGTATGCTAACACCGCAAATCAATCCTACGGATTTAAGACAGCCGGCCAAATTTGAATTACAGTACAATTTTGTCTCCATTTCCCTGGATTTCCATGAAAGCAATCATACTTTGGATTTGGAAATATGAAAATATACAATAAGCCTTTAAACAAACCAGCAAACTCAAACAGTAGGAACAGCCATTTGTAAACCTATACATTACAAAACAAAAGCAGTTAAAAGAACGTAGCCAAGATCTTAAAATAGGTGAGGGAAATTTAAATACCCGTAGATGAGGCAAATTAAAATACTGGTTGGTGAGGCTAATCTCTGAGATATAATACTACCTTCATGACCTTTGGATTTCAGATGACAAAATGCCTGAATCCAAACTTTTCCTTTTTATTTAATTTAGATGGGCCATTTCCTCGCCTGTCTTATACTTTGCTACGCCCTTTGGGTTTGAATCATACCAAGAATCAGTCAGGTTTTACTGTATTACAAAAATAGAATGAGTGAATTCAACCATAGTGATATCTTTGTATGATTCCTCATAATAGAAAGGTTAAGTTAGCAGCAGTGTTTTGAAGAACCTGTATGTGAAACATGCAAAATCATGGTCCCCTACCGACCATATTCCTCTCACTTGCCTTTAATTGCCTGATAAATTATGAATGTAGAAGGAGAATAGTTGTAATAAGGTCCCCATTTAAACCAATTGGGAGGTGGACAACGATACATTGGGGTCATATCATTGCACATTTATGTTCAAGTTCCCCAATTGTGAGAAACTTAACCTCTCTATTATCAAACTTCATAGATGGTAGACCACCACTAATTCCTGCCGAGCAGTCAGGGTGCCTTGACTGATTTTAGCGTGTGCCAGAAATGTGTACAAAAATAGACACATTGTCCATCCTAATATGTAATGTTTGAGAACTGTAGTATAGAAAAGTATAATTTGGTCTCCATTGCAAAATGACAGACTTGAAATTCAGGACTGAAATGATCAAGAATAGCATATTATGACTATGAATTATTTCAGTTTTGCATAGTGTGTACTAAGCAGAGTCGTATGATACACCAAATACACAGTAGATTGTTATTTAATATATCATGACACCCCGGCCCTAGTATGCACTATGAGTTGTTCATTTATGTAACAGGTTTCTGGTGCATGACTCTATCAGCAATGGTACCCTGTCATTTGTGGCAGTCTAAGCTACTCTTAACTCCAGGTTTCCAACATATGTAATCAACCCCCAACCCAGGAAAAGTACCAACCATGGAAAAATACTCTGTGTCTCTTGAAACAGATTTGCCAATACATGACTTAATGTCCATGAGCAAACTATGAGCTTTATTGGCAATCTACTGCAAGAGTTGACTCCCCCTTGTTGAAAACCTGGACTGATCTAGCGTGTGTTTAACATTCAACTTGAAGCCAGGCTGAGATTGTTATCCTTTGTTACCTAGCAACATCAGAAATGGATTGGTAGATGGCGCTACTGTACACACAGATCCATTTTGAGCTAGACATAGTGGAATGTTCAGATTACAGCAATGTTTTCAAGATGTGAAGAAAATATCACACACACAATGTTTATATCAAATCATTTCTCTCTAATATTTGATTGAAGTTTCTGATTTTCTTGCATTTCTATACAATTTAGAGTACGGACTACACATCTGTTTACATTATTTCTTGCTAAATTCACTTTTTTCATTCTATTTTGCATTTTAAAACAAGACCATAGTGATCTTTTATTCACAGATTTATAACATATTCTATGGACTAACACATACATTTTTCTGGTGTGCAAATTTATTTCAGAATCAATTCCATGTCTGGAGTACTGGTGAGGAAGAGAAAAATTAGCAAGAAATAAGCAAGAAAATATAGAAATATTTAACATGGTATTGTACCATTTTCATATTTTAAACCACGTTTTACATATACGTGTATAATGGAGCTGTCACACTTAGAGCATGTAGGTTCACCATTCGCCACCATGTGAATACTTTGGGGCAGACGGCAGAGCACAACATGGACAGACGGTGGGCAGAACAAATAGTTCTACAGCAAAATATCCCCATCATACCAAATGTAATAAAAA
The DNA here is from genome assembly GCA_903813345.2 of Owenia fusiformis. Lineage (NCBI taxonomy): Eukaryota > Metazoa > Annelida > Polychaeta > Sabellida > Oweniidae > Owenia > Owenia fusiformis. The sequence goes on from CAIIXF020000004.1 coordinate 21,804,008, forward strand.
TCAATCAATCACTGTTCACATGGTGACGAACAGTGAGCCTACATGGCTAATGTGACAACTACATGTACTTAATGTAATTCATAAATAAGAAGCCATATACATGTATGAGCAAATTCTAGTGCCACAATAATTTTAAGGAATATTAAAGATTGAAATTACTATTGCCAAAAAGCTGAAGCCGTGAATACTAAAAACATTAATTAACTCTGAAGATTTGATTTTCAAGCAATTATAATTAACATTTTAAGATAATTAGAGCTGCTATGAAGAAAAATTGCTCAAGAATAATATAAAGATAGGAAGATGGTGTCGCTAAATTAAGAACTACATACTGTAATATGATGATAGCATAATAACTGATATGTAAGATGGTCCCTAACTAAAAAGGATTTCAAATTCATCATATTTCAGCTACTATTCATCAAAGATCCACAGATGACATGAAAAATTACAATATATTATTAAGATTGGTAAAAAGCAGAGTGTTTAGCCTTTCCTAAACCATGATGGTCTTTCTTAGAAGTTCCATTGCATCTAATTTTCAGAGAAAACTTAAATGCCTGGAGTAGGAAACGTCTATTCTGTACTAACTTTTTTATTTTATGTAGCAGGTCCTTAGCCAGGGAGCAACACCCCCTGGCCAAAATTCTTTCAAAATCATGCAGTTTTTCACTGTTGATTCTGAGCACAATTCAAATTGGGCCAAAGTTGTCAAATGTGAACTCCCCTGGAATTTTTTGGAAAGTGAACCCCCTTGGTAAAAACTAGCTATGCGCCTGTGTGGAATATACTCCCTTACAAAAAGTCATACACCCTATAATTTGCCAACATGGTTTAAATGGAAAGGTTAAGAAGAACAGAAGACAACACACACCTTGGTTACTATAGGAACTAGATGATGACACATTGCTACTGCCATTCCAACTAATACCACTACTCCCAGCACTACTAGTAGCTGGACTGTTCCACTGAAGGCTACCACCCCCACCTGTGTTAGTATCTGGCCCTCCGGCTCCGCTGCCCCAATTAATTCCACCAGCAGGTGGCGCCACAGGTTCTGTTGATAATGAGCCACCAAATACTGAAGTTTCTGATGTTGCACCACCGCTAAAAAGTGAGCCCCCTTCGCTAACATCACCCGAAAATAAATCCGCAAGATTTGAATATTTATTGCCACCAGACTGAGTTTGTGTTGTAGATGGCGCTGCAGAAGGAGTTGAGAATGCAGGGAAGTTCTGTGAGGAAGATGCAGGTACATTAGGCTGGGCTGGTGAAGCCTGACCGAGTGGTTGTAACAGACCTAGAAATAAAAATAAATAAATGACAATAAATTGTTCACTAAATCTTGATAAGAAATTCTTGAAAATAAATTATTTACTAGATTTAATGGCAAAAAATCAAAGAATGATTAATAAGACAGTTGGTGTATCATGGATCTATCTATTCATTCAGATAAAAAAAATAAAATCTTACCTCCCCCAGGAGGGAATGCTTGACTTGTGGGTGCTACTGCAGAAGATTGTGGGACAGGTGCTGCCACCTGGGGAGCACCGAAGTTGTTAAAGTTGGCAAAACCACCTCCTGAAGACATAGAAAGATGGTTTTACTTGACTAAAACCGTTAGTTGTATTATATTTATTTCAGTTGAAAAATTGAGTTGAATCCCCAGAGAAAACTGTAAACCTGTAAAGTTGAATTCAACACTGATATTTTTCAATGTCAATTCAAACTCATATGTTGGCAAGAGAAGACAATATCTCCAAAACCAGGTAAAATAGGAATTGGGACCAATGGTGTTAATTGCCAGAATCAATCCCATGTAGAGAGGGAAAGACATCATGAAACACTCTTGTCAAGGGTACTTACCAGCAGGTGGCTGTTGTGCTTGCTGTGTAGAACTGGCACTACTGAATGGATCACCCCCAAGTTCACCAAATATATCCTGGAGTCCCGAAGCTGGGGGTGCTGCCTGGGGAGCAACTGCGGCTGGTGCTGCATTCGAGACAGAAGTCGGTACTGGCTTTTGAACTGCAGGTTCACTAGGCGGCTGGAACGTATAAGTGCTAAACTCTTAAGATGGAAGAAGTGTGGGGTGGGCATAACATATCGGCCAATAACTAGAAATTGGCAACTCCATGGAGTAGCAAATCCCAAACAAACAAATTATTCAAGAATCCGAAATATGTCACAATGTAATTCAGTATAGTATAGCCATACATAAGAGATCTTGCAGATACCACCAAATGCCAACCAAATGTGGTAACAGTGATATCATATTAATGGAAATGGACAAATATGCATTTTTATTTTACTAAATCATTCTGCTACCGCTCAGACAACCCAACACATTGCTTAAAATTTGATACTTCAATCTTAATAATCTCCTCACCTTTTGATACTGATTGACTACCAACTTTGGAGCATTAGGGGCTATAGTCCTTATTGACTTTGTATCTGCTTTATTGTCTATAGCTGCTTGGTTCATATGTTTGGCTTCTTCTTTCATTGATTCATTTGGTGCTGGAAATAGAGGTCAAAGGTCAATCAAGTCAATATGAGGTCAAAGGTCAACACTGATACAATATGTTTGGCTTCTTCTTTCATTGACTCATTGGGCGCTGGAAATAAAGGTCAATGGTCAAAAAGGCAATACAAGGTCAATAAATGTTCAAATGTCAACGCTGATACATTGTGTTTGTTTTTTCCCTCACTGACTTATTGGATGCCAGAAATAGAGGTTAAAGGTCAATAAAAATAATTCAGGGTCGAAGGTCAACACGCATACGTCATATTTGGCTTCCTTCTTCCTTCATTTGTCAATTTTTTTATGAAAGCGCATCAAATATTTTATTTTACTTCACAAAAATATCTTCGTATCATTGAAGTGTACTTGATGGTATTAATGTGATCCAAGGCGCTAGAGATATAGGTCAAAGGTCAATAAAGTCAACATAGGATCAAACGTTAATATGAGGACATATAATAGCTAAATGTAGACATAGATCTTAACAATGAAAGCATGATGCATTTTCACCGTTTCCATATACGTGACAATTATCTTGTATTGTAGCCTTTATAATTCAAATGGAATAAACAAAGAAATTAAAAAATTTGAAAAAATCTAACAATCAAGGCCGAATATCAACAACATAGTCTATAAGGTCCAATGCCAAAATAATAGTTTTTGGGCTTTGGTTTAAAATACCAAAAGATACTGGAAGGTCAAATTTTTCATTAAAACATTAAAATATTGCAAATTGCAATAAATGTTTTGTTTTATACTTACCCACATACCAGCGTTTCTTTTCATATTTTTGACTCATAAATTCTTTAACTTTGTTCTCGTCTCGACTATCAGGCTCTGCTCCTGATCTGGAGTCATATAGTCCTAGCCATACTTTTCTACAATACTGAAATAACAGACACAATATGTATGGATTATGTATGAAAATAATTACAGCAAAGTCTGTCTGATTTAAACGCAACTGGGATCAGTTACAGTGTTCAGATTAGCAGGTGTTCACATTTCAAGGTCTTCTTATATGAGACTCAGTGGGAGATAACAAAATTAGGATCATGAAAAAATGTTCATATTGAGTGATTTTCAGATAAGAGAGGTGTTCTGATGTGCGTTTCTACTGTTACTATATATGCAATAATATGAAAATAAAATGAAGAAATAAGAGCATACTTGAAAACCGGACAAATAGACATAACAAAACTTTGTAAACAACAAACAAGGCATGAACATGCAACATGTTACTATATGGCATTTGTTACAAATACCAAACACCAATGACCAAACACCGATCACCGTCAAAAAAGATTTGACATATATAAAAATTGTATCACCTTTCTTAGGAGTGACATAAACAAGGCATGAACATTCAACATGTCACCACCTGCCATTTGTTACAAATGCCAAACACCAATGACCAAACACCGATCACCGTCCAAAAAGATTTGGGAACAATTGTATCACCTTTCTTAGGAGTGACATAAACAAGGCATGAACATGCAACATGGCACCACCTGCCATTTGTTACAAATGCCAAACACCAATGACCAAACACCGATCACCGTCCAAAAGGATTTGGCATATATAACAATTGTATCACCTTTCTTAGAAGTGACATAAACAAGGCATTAACATGCAACATGTCACCACCTACCATTTGTTACAGATGCCAAACCCCAAACCACCAAACATTGTCCAAAGAAATTTGGCGTATATACCAATTGTATTACCTTTCTTAGGGAGTGGCATAACAGAGATTTGTAAAACAACAAAAAACAGCAAAATGATACCTGATCATAAACAGAATTGAACTGAAGTGTATCCATCACTGCTATTTTATATAATCCAAATAGTATTTAATCAATCCAAATATTTCAAGTCCAAATGACCATCCTTTTACCATATAGTCAATTTGTAACTTTGTTCAATTAGTTTGTGATCCAAATTTGTCAGCAAATTGTTTCAGAACGATTGTTGAATCTATTTTTCAAAAATTTCAACTTTTTGTGTGAATTCTTATTTTCTCCTGACAGTCAATTAATACTTTTGATGTCGCCTTAATTCTGTTACATACTAAAATGAAGAGGTAGAGGCATGAAAAAATTATCTGACACTGTGAGGAAAAGGAAATATGAGAACACACAACAGGATCTTGTTAATTGCGTTTAAGATGTCATAGTCCCATGCAAATGATTCCTCAAACTTTCGAGCACAAAGTTTATTAAACATTCACAGTTGTTTCTAATTCAGAGAATTCTGAGTAATATTTAAGAATATGTGATCATCCTCTAGTATTGCATATAGTATCAGTAATTGTAATATCATGAATATGGAAATAAGTTATCTATTCTTCAGTTTAAATGTTAAATTTTAAGATAGGCACAGTGTCTTTTGTTTCAGGGTTAATGTAGGAGAACAATCCCTTCCTAAGGTGAAGCCATTCTGTTATTTGAGGTGAAGGATTATTTCCTCGTTTAATTGTCAAAATTTAGAATTTAGAAATGGATCACTGATCTGATGATTTTACATCATATAATAGTTGAGTTTAAGATGAGAACCCTTTACGAATTGTCGCTTACTAGTTTGTTGTTCAAAGTTGTTACCTTGAATCATATGACGTATACATTTACTCAATACTGTATCATATTACACATAGGCAACAAGTACAAATGAATGATGATATGTAAATAGGTCAAGATCGTCATATAATTAGACCAGTGTGTTAAAAAAACAGTAAAACATTTGTAATAAGTAAACAATACTTTGAGTACAAAATCCAAAAAGTATCAAAACAAAATTTTATGGCACATGTTTTTCTTAATTACAGATGACAGTTTTTTTATTTCACCATAATGTATGAGACTTATCATTCTCACTGATACTTAAGACAATCTCTGTATTGCAAAAAAGAAACCGATAGAAGATTGTGATCTTTCATAATGGAGATCAATGCTAGGCCTATTTTATCACTGGTTAGGTCCATCTTGAATCACAAGGTTTCACTAGCTAAAACATGTGATATATGCAGTTATAACCACCTTGGAAGTCCAAGATGGGTTAGGTCTACAAATTTAAAAAAAAGTATAATAGTGCCCCACACCCCTGTACATTAGGCTTCAGAATTATCTTGAATTATCATTAAGGTATAAGTTAAAAGAAAAAGACCAAGGCATATTTGAACTATTTCATACTAAAAAATCAAAAATTGGTTCTTAAAATTGACCAAGCACACCCATCTCCCATCAGTTATCAGATTTCAAATTCATTCAAATTTCAAATCAATCCACAAGGTGGTTTGTCTGAAAATGTACAGACATAAAGAGTAAGAGGCTGCTAACTGCTCATCTCCAAAGCTGACAGGTACAATAAAATCAGAAGACCTTAATATCTGAGAATACTACGAGCAGGTCCCGACAGTGCTTCACTTAAATTCACAACAGGTTCTACTGAATGAAATTATTGTTATTAATATTATCAAGTGGGATAAAAACGGAATTAAACCCACGCATCTTACGACTAAGGACGTGTTAATTGATACTTGAGACGATATCCCGGAAATATGAATATTGAATGGAAGCCTGATGCCCAGACACTGACAATATTAATTACTTCTATGGAAACATGTTGTAAATGATGCTTTGCAGTGGAGATCTTGAAAAGGGTAAATGAATACAGTAACTGTAGGGCTCTGTAGATAACACTTAAATGATTTTTATATCACAATCATTCAATCTGACAGAAGCATACCATGTTTAAACGTAAACCATGATACCATGGTATACCATGGTTTACCATGGTCTATCATGATCGGCAATGAAATTACCATCAACTCTGACCATGGTGGCAATGATGTTTTTTTGGTCAATTTTTGACCATGGTATACCATGGTATATCATGTTATACCATGTTTCATGGTTTTTCATGTCCAAAGTTTGCCATCAAATACCATGGTATTTCATTGCCATGTTCCTGAACATCATTTACCATGGTATTACCATGGTATATCATGGTTGATTGCATTTCATGGCATTTTATTATAAGATGTGACAATCAAATACCATGGTATTTCAATGCCATGTTCCTGACCATAATTTACCATGGTATATCATGGTTGATGGCATTTCATTATAAGATGTGACAATCAAATACCATGGTCATACCATGGTATTTCATTGCCATGTACCTGACCATCATTTACCATGGTATTACCATTGTATATCATGGTTGATGACATTTAATGGCATTTCATTGTACTGTGTGACAATCAATTACCATGGTCATACCATGTCATTTCATTGCCAAAATCATAACTCTCATTTATCATGGTTTTATCATTGCATTTCATGGTTGGTGGTATTTCATGGCATTTTATTGTCAACCCTGACCATCAAATACTATAGTCACACCATGGTATTTCATTGCCATAATCATAACTATCATTTATCATGGCATATCATTGCATTTCGTGGTTGATTGTATTTCATCAAACCTGACCATCCAATACCATGGTTATACCATGGTATTTCATTGCTAAAAAGAACTCTACAAGAGTCTCAAGTCTAAAATTGGTCAGAGTTGAAATGGATCATGAAATGCAATGAAATACCACGTTTAACCATGAAATGCAATGAAATACAATGATTGATCATGATATGCAATGAAATGCAATGATCTTTCTTGCAATGCAGTGAAATACAATGAAAGGCCACGTTCAAAACATATTTTTTACATGAAATATCTTTATTAATAAATGTTGATTAGATAACCAAATTATTATAATTAGTGATTCTGATATTCATCAAAATCACAACTTTATATACTTTTGTTCCTTTATTTAATAAATTAATTTATTTTATGAATAATTAAGTTAATAACCCTAGAAACCATTTTTTTTTTGTTAAACAAATATGCTTTACTTTTATTTGACTGTTGTCGGTTAAATAGGAGATCAACTTAATATTTTTCAAGTCAAACCTCCAGTCTTCGATTAAACATCTTGACTGTACTTCATTGCATTTGATGGTTTGCAACCATGAAATACTGCAAAATAGCAGTATTTTTAAATGCAAAATGTTAAGTATAGTTTCCACAGTATACCATAGTAGTTCGTGATAATTAAATGGCTCCATTGCATATCATGGTTAAATATCTAGACCATGATATCACTACATTTGATGGTATTTGACCATGAAATACTGTGAAACGGTGGTATTTTTTAGATACAAAATTACATGTTAATTGACCATGGTATACCATGGTATATCATGATCGTTAAATGGCACCATTGCATTTCATGGTCAAGAGCATTTTTTTAACATGGAGTTTCCCATTGAAAAATTACTGCCGTTTCACAGTATTTCATGGTCAGAAACCATCAAATGCAATGATATCATGGTCAAGAAACCATCAAATGCAATGATATCATGGCCGAGAACTTGACCATGATATCATTGCACTTGATGGTTTCTGACCATGAAATACTGCGAAACGGCAGTATTTTTTCAATGGAAAAATCCATGTTAAAAACGCACTGTTAACAATGAAATGCAATGGTGCCATTTAACGTTCATGATCGGCCATGGTATTACCATGGTATTTCATTGCATTTCATGGCCATATACCATGGTTTCAACATGGAATTATATGCAAAAACCTCACAACAGGCACAAAATATATATAATAGAGTAAAACTGGTATATATGAACACCTCCCAATTGTGAATATATCAAAATGTGAACACTTTTCTAAATCTGGTATCAAAAAGTCAGTAATCTTAAATTACCATTGACATTTTGTATTAAACAACTTAACAACTTAAACAACTTCACCAATTGATAACATATCGTGGATATTTTGGAAGATATTATGTTTGAAATTGTAGGGAATATATTGGTAAATCAAATGTACATGTTGCAATTTTGTCACTCTCTATAATGGATCTGATTCTGCCTTTAAGGAAGGTGGCTTCATTGCTTAATCACTTAGATTGTCAATTTGACCAATCTAAAGCATTTATTTACAAAGATTATACCATAAAATTCTCATAATGTTATTATTATTTGAGCTGAAATTACATTCTCTGTAATAATATGACTTTAAGAGGTTTTATACTTGATATATGGCAGACATAATACTGTAAAACCTGCAAATAAGTATAGTAGTATACTGTAAACAGGTTGAATTCACAACTTTTTAATACTTTACCTAGGAAACTTTTCTTGACTTATATCAAGCCTCTAAATCAGAGTGGATCCTTTCCCCTCCTTCAACCTCTTATACTCTGAGAGAGAATGGAGGGCTAGAGGTAGAGGGGTGGATGGTAGCCACAATTTTGCAGGGTGTTCATTCGAAAATTGGGGGAAAGGGTACCCTTTGCATTCGTTTGACTACACTTCTTACAAGAGAGCTTCGTCTTCACTCTTTCAAACTAAAATAAACCTGTTAACTCACCGCGCCAATCAGTGTTCGTCGGCCAAATTTGACCGACGTTCTATATATGGTCATTCCTTCTGACGTCATCGTTGAGCCCGGAATTGACCAATGGCATGCGCATATTTAATTAGAACGCATTTGCCGTATGTTTCTTCAAGCTCGCTGATTGGTGGAAGGTCAGCGCCGTAGGTCAAAAGTGATGTACCCATACTGTCACCGGTACCCATCATGGGGCGGGGCTACTAAACTGTAATATGGTCTCTACTAGGCAGAGTGTAGTTTAACTAGACTCTGCACGCAGGGTAGGGAAAGGGGGTTACAGACCCTGCAAGCCCCTTTTTGAAATCTGAGGCCCATTTTTTCAGTGATACTTAAATATGGCCTGTTTTTGAAAATGAGGCCCAAATATGAATAAAATTTCAGTTTCAATATGACAGGGGTGGAGATTGTACTGTCCCTTTGAACTCCCCTGGCTACAGATCTTGGGGCTAGACACAACACTTCTTGTTTCCTTACAAATGACATACAGTTCTAGTGTGCAATAAAGACTTACATCATTTCCGTGGCATTTCAAATATTCTATATCATCTGGTGAAAAGCTTGTCATTGTGATGGATTTGACTCTGTGCGGGGGAGTTATACCTCGTCTGAAAATCACAGATAGGAAGAGACCTTATATAATGTGTAGAGGGGGTTCCAAGGAGGGTGCTAGGGAGGGTAAAAGATAGTGATCTCCCGAGGATTTTTTCTCAAGTAGACATGTGAAATTCTTATTTCACAGATCTCCCGAAAATTAAGCAAAATAAAGATGTAAATATTTATGATTTTTTTAGAAATTTTGAAGTAGGTGCTGGGATGTCAAGCCAAATGGGTGCAAGCATTTATATTCAAAATCTCAAATGGGTGCAATGCATACTTGATTAAATGCTTGAAAGATCACTGTGGGTAGGGGTTCAATCACTTATCAAGTCAATGATATAATATCCACCTGACTGAATTTCATTGTCCAACTAACCCACATACTGCAGACAGGGTGGGGGTGGCCTTAATTAACTGTGAAAAAAGATATATACAGCAATAAGTGTAGATTATCATAACATGCATGTAGCTGCTCCCCATGGGTTGTGCTGTAATTATGTCCTAAAATACAGTCAGTCTAATGCATAGGTTCAAGTATTTGCCTCTTGTTGAGAAGACCTTCCATTCACTGACATAAGTCAGTAATTTTTCTTGGGACTATGCACTAAACTGTATGGTGTAATTCAGAGCATACTCAATTCAGAAATACTTTAGTCCTGCATCCAGACCATGAACCCCACCCTCAGCAAAATGAATGTGTTCTCCAAAGGATTTTTTCTCAAGTGTGCGCAACATTTTCATTTTCATAGTTCAAACCAAATTTGGTCAAAATATATATCCATTTTTCATGATTTTCTAATTTTAAAGTGGGTGGAAATGAATTCTCAGGTGGGTGCAAGCCTGCTTTTAAATTCTCAGGTGGGTGCTGCGCCCACTCGATTTAATGCTGAGGAGATCACTAATGAATTATTCATCGCACCAACTTCTGCCAGTACTTATATGGCTCTGAACATTAGAAGGTAACATGGTCTCTATGCAAGACTAAAAGTACATTATAATCGACAAGAGTATGATAGATAAAGATGAAAGCTTGGTCTGAATTTGTGCATTTCAAAGAAAGTAGGCCCAGGTTTCCATGGTAACAGATGGGTCAAAGGGCTGCATATCTTGGCTGCCATGGTATCAAGATGAACACAACCCTCAGTTGTTACAGTAACAACCACATGCAGGTTGCTATAGTAACATTGATTGAGTTGCCATGTTCACTAAAGGCGTTGCTGTTCTGGGTTGCCATGGTAACCACACTTACATCATTTCCACTGCTCAAAATCATCAGCATCTCAGTCTCAGTGAAACTTGCCATAGATATAGATTTAACCCTGTGAGGAGGGTTAATACCACGCCTAATAAAACATGCAAAAATGTTCATATTATTTTAAAAAACAATGGAAATACTAAATAAAGTACAGATGTAATTACACATAGGAATACTGTGAAGAAAAATAATTAATTCAGAATACTATGCATTAGCATTTTATTCTGATTTTTGTCTTGAGACCCTGTAGTTTATAACCCCCCCCCCTTCCCTCTGTACTCCCCAATGCCAACATATTCTCTCTTACCCATATGCATACTGAGATCACTGAGGAGAATATAGAAGGGGGGGGGTCAATGCATCCTGACAATCATATTTTAGAAAATTGAAACCAAGAATGTTCAACAATGTACTTTTACATAACATATGAAGTTACATATACTGTACATTGTTCAAACTGCACTAAAAGTAAATACATACTAGTACACATATTTACATACAGGCACTTATAGATATGATATGGTTATAATGTTATTGGGGTTATTCCGTTCAATATCATCTTTTCATGTTACAGGTCCCCTTTATTTTTAAAGAATTAAGAATTTCAATGTCTATGATCATTATGGATTATTTTTCTGATCAAAAATGTTGTTTGTTATGTTTGTTATGTTATGTTTGTTTATGTTTGTTTTTATATTTGTTTCCATTGTGGATGACCAAATTCCAATAGCACCCTTGGTATACGCAGCTAACGAAAATTGACCGGTACGGGTCAAAAGCTGGACCGGCACGGGTTAACGGTTTTATTTGAATTTAAAACAGCCATAACTTGCTCAATATTGAGTTCCTCGTGTCTAGTTTGAAATATATGATGCCTCCCGATGCTTTTAAGTACCCCAATTTTTTACAGATTTTTAAACGGACCAAAACTCTCTAAATGCGCATTTATGCTCTTTTCTCTCGAGAACGACTGTCTCATTTTCACGATAACTTTTATTTAGTACTTCTAACATATAAGATCTATTTTTCCCCATCAAGGTATGATGTAAATGACATGCTATTTACATCTTGTGAGATTCAATGACGCGCATTTAATTTTATAAAAAATGCCAAACTTTGTGACAAAGAATTTCATCAGCTATTGCCCCGAACCGGACCGTCTTCTCGCTGCAAGCAGATTGCCCCGAACCCGTCCGTCTTCTCGCTGCAAGCAGGATGAATTCTTTGTCACAAAGTTTGGCATTTTTTATAAAATCAAACGCGCGTCATTGAAACTCACAAGATGTAAATAGCATGTCATTTACATCATACCTTGATGGGGAAAAATAGATCTTATATGTTAGAAGTACTAAATAAAAGTTATCGTGAAAATGAGACAGTCGTTCTCGAGAGAAAAGAGCATAAATGCGCATTTAGAGAGTTTTGGTCCGTTTAAAAATCTGTAAAAAATTGGGGTACTTAAAAGCATCGGGAGGCATCATATATTTCAAATTAGACACGAGGAACTCAATATTGAGCAAGTTATGGCTATTTTAAAATTCAAATAAAACCGTTAACCCATACCGGTCCAGCTTTTGACCCGTACCGGTCAATTTTCGTTAGCTGCGTATACCAAGGGTGAATAGACAACTTGTAAGAAAAAATCAACTAATACTTCATTTATGTTTCAAACCAAGATTTTGAATGAAGCTGATATTTACACTACAGATTACAGATTATGGTATTAAACTACCAAAATACTGACATATTATTATATGATTTTACCAAGGGCTATAAATAGACATCCTGAAACCAAACTAAGACCATAAAATGGGTGTTAAGATTCTGACCAGATCATAATGACCTCAAAGGAAATTTTGACTTTTTGTAGATTCAACGTGAAATCATTTGATTTTCTGACTAAATATTCTGATCTATTATATGAGCTTAATTTAAAAAAAAATAAATACATCTAATTTAAAAAGTATTGATGGAGTCAAGCTCTAATGAAACGTATAACATAATATCAAGGTACAGAATATACAATTTACTAACTACATATTTCAATGTAAAATTGAACCAAAATATTGACTGTAAGTACAAGCTGTAGAATGGGGTCAAAGGACCTAATTTAATCTCGGTGACTGGCATTTTACACAGATTTGTGACAAAATTGTGACATCAATAATGCATTCTCATTTTAGGGGTTAGAATGAAACGTTTCAAGGATTTGTGTTAATATAAGTATATAGTAACCAGGTATTGAAATGAATTAGCAGTAATATGGTACTTTGGAATTTGTATTTTAATTATGAAAACATAAACATTTTTCATTGCAAATTTTCTGATAAAGCTGAACATTTTCAGATCAACAACAAGGGTGATCTTGCCCAAAATATCTGTTTGCTCATGCTTATTTCACTCAATTTCTCTCTAAAATTTGAATGAAGTGTCTGATTTTCTTGCATTTCTATACAATTTAGAATGTTAACTACATGCCTGTTTACTTTATTTCTCCCTAATTCCACTCTTTTTTACTCTATTTCGCATTTTAAAACAAGACTACCATGACATTTTTCTTTTGGTTAATAATGTTCTATAGAATTCCAGAGATAAGAGCAGTGATTCAAAGTGCCCTCCCAAAACCATGAATATAATATCATCAAAAGCATGCTATGGAATGATTTATGGGGTGAAAGGAGAGGAATTAGCGAGGAATATAGCATACAGGCATGTAATCAATATATAAAAACATATGGAATTGCCAGAAAATTTAATATTTTATCCATAATTTAGAGAATTTGTTGAAATAAGAACAGGTTGAGTGAAATTATAACATAGGTGTTCAACACTAACTTGCTTGTTTCAACTATACCTTGGTATACAATATGTATATTAAATATATATGTATGTTATGTGTCATGTTTATCAAAATGGTATTCAAAGACTGCATATGAACAGTGCATATTGCAGTGGCATAGCCAGGATTTGCCGGGGCAGGGGGGGGGGGGGGGTTCTAATGCAACCAATATGTTCTGCAAATTTATTTTCTAAGTCAGCTAATGGTGCATTTTATACTGAACTTTTCCAAATTTGCTTTATCTCTGCCAAATTTACTTAAATTTTGCCATTACTGAGACTCAAAAAATGAACTCAACATTTGGGGGTTCACATAACTGTCGAAAAAGGTGGGTTTGTATTTCTTAGCCATGATTTCTTTTGGCACAAACCCTAAGCTCGAGACCCTCTCTCCCTACAGTCCTGAATTGGGAAATGCATGTTAATCTGGGTTAAAGGAAGATCTTCAGTTCTTGGAGGACCTAATTATTTTAAGAAATAACATTTGAGGTGTATGTTGACATGAAAAGGGTAGCAGACAAAAGGATACACCCAAAAGGTCCAAAACTCTGATTACTGAAACTCAATCAAGATGAGGCTTTGAATGAATTAAGGGTATTTTACATAGCTTCTTCTTAAATCAATACTTTTTTTACAAGATAAATCATATTTGTGGTTTTTGTAAAGTCTGACAGACATTCATTCCCAAAAGAGATGATTTTTCCATAAATCTATTTAATCGTAATTGAAAATAGCATGACACACACTTTCAATGTCCATTTCCTTCTGTTTCATAAATCAAATCAATTCATCTCAAAACTATATCTATAATTTGTTTCACTTGTCATGGGTATTCCACTTTTAGTCTTATAAGTAAGAAAGTGTCTGACTTTCGAGCATTTCTGCATAATCTAACATATCAACCTCATTCCTGTGTATTTTTACACCCAGTTGAAAATTACATGCCACCCTTTTGAAAATATCATGTCGCCCTGTTGAAAATTACATGCCACCCTTTTGAAAATTACATGTCACCCTTTTGAAAATTAAAAGCCACCCTTTTGAAAGTTACATCTCACCCTTTTGAAAATTAAAAGCCACCCTTTTGAAAATATCATGTCACCCTGTTGAAAATTACATGTCACCCTGTTGAAAATCTGTTTTTTGCACCCTGACAAGTTAAATAAATATTGACATATTTTGAATAAAATATGTAAAACTAAAAATTGAACTCTATCGAGAAAAACCTTATAAGACACTTTGTTCCTTATAGAGAGGTATTCTCCTGAACAGGTTTAACAGTAAGATCTAATTATTTTCTTATGGGAGGACACAAGCCCTGATATACAGGATATCACTAGGAAACAGGTTAATCAAAGACCACTATAATTGCCAGCTTTACCATTTTAAAATATACCTGTCAAGGAAATTTATTGCCAGTAATATCTATTTAAGACAGGTGATCTGAGTTAGGTTCAATATGTTCAGTAGGATTTTTTATTGAATCAATACATATAACCATTATATGTATGATATAATTGTATATATAGGATAACTACAATGAAGTTCAAAAAATTCCTATAAGAACCCTTTTTATGAACCAATCAAGATTTTTTTCCTAATTTTTTGCCTCTAAATAGTAATCAAAACTTTTTTACCATCTGGCAGTATAATTTTTGTCATATAGCAAACAAGTTAACACCTTCATGAAATATAATGACAGATCTTGATTATAAAGCTAAACAGATTGATATAAAACATGAAGATCCTGATTTATGATAATGCATATGTAATATATCATTCACTACAGATACTGTAAAACGGGTATTGTTAGGGAGGGGTAATTGTTAGTGTACAAATAGTGACTGCCATTGAGGGAAATAGTGCAAAATATTTTCCTCAAGGGAATATCCTGTCCACTGACATGTTCCCGAGGCTGCAGGCCGAGGGAACAAGTCAGTGGACAGGATATTCCAGAGAGGAAAATTTTTACACTATTTCCCGAAAATGTGGCAGTCACTATTTGTTTTATTATATACCTGATAAGTACTCTGTAAACAAAAACAAAATGAGAAGTCTTTTCATTTCAATATCAAATGTTCACAGATTCTTATTGGCATTTAAAGGCATTTTACCTTTCAACTCCTATAATCTCAGATTTGGGGGAAGATAAAATGTACTATTGACTGGTCACATGACCTAACTGGTGATTAGTACAATTCATCTTCCCTGAAAGCAGGGATTTAGGACTTTCCAGGGAATTAGTTCATCTATTCCATGTCATGTGACCATGAATAAGCCAATGAGCATCTAGAATACATTTGAGGTATATAATAACGATTGTTAGCGATCGCTATAGTTTCGCTAAAAATTCAACTCGCTAAAATAAACCGGGGTTAAAATAAACCGGGCGCTAAAATTTGCAAATTCCCGGGAAACTACATGAATACTAGTATTTAAGGAGCTTTTCGTTCAGTGCTCGACTTCCGGTTTGTAATTTGAAAAAGGTAAATATTTTTAAATCGTATGTTTCTTTCAATATCTGAAGGATAAATAGCCATCCATCAGTGAAATAGTATTAGTAGTAAATACCATGTGCGTTAAAGTCTTACATTTTGATAATTCCTCTGTCATGTCCGTTATTCATTCTTCTGCCATAAATGATAAAATTTCTAATGCATTTCGCTAATTTGATTTTTTAAAGATTAATCTTCATTTCACTAAAATTCCCCGCGCTAAAACCCCCTAAAATTGAAAAATCGCTAAAATTTCCCGGTGTCAAAATTACCCGTTTTACAGTATATGAAATCATTGTACTTAACTTTTCATCTTATGATATGTCAAAAGCTAAAAGAACAGAAAAATATATATCAAACACTAGTAAACCATATTAGCACTAAAACAACCATGAAATCTAGTTATATCCTAGTAATATATGTATATTTTATAAAATATTGGACATTATCCCAATTCAATTGTGATCTCTGACCGTTTTTTCCTAATTATTGAATCTGCGACAATTTAGTTGAACTTCATTATCGTTAATCAAGTAGCCAATGAATAATAAGAAAATGGTCCTTGAAGTCAGATTTAAAGAGTGAAAATGAGTGATATTATCCAGGAATAAACTACACAGATTTGTAGTCAACACTCTAAATTTTATAGAAATGCAAGAAAATCAGACACTTCATTCAAATTTTAGAGAGAAAAGAGTGAAATCAGCAAGGAATAAAGTAAACAGATGTGGAGTCAACGCTCTTAATTGTATAGAAATGCAAGAAAATCAGACACTTCATTCAAATTTTAGAGAGAAAAGAGTGAAATCAGCAAGGAATAAAGTAAACAGATGTGGAGTCAACGCTCTTAATTGTATAGAAATGCAAGAAAATCAGACACTTCATTCAAATTTTAGAGAGAAAAGAGTGAAATCAGCAAGGAATAAAGTAAACAGATGTGGAGTCAACGCTCTTAATTGTATAGAAATGCAAGAAAATCAGACACTTCATTCAAATTTTAGAGAGAAAAGAGTGAAATCAGCAAGGAATAAAGTAAACAGATGTGGAGTCAACGCTCTTAATTGTATAGAAATGCAAGAAAATCAGACACTTCATTCAAATTTTAGAGAGAAAATGTGTGAAATAAGCATGAGCAGACGATGTTTTAGCTGAAATTTTAGACACGGGTTAACAGCTGTATTAGGGAAATTATTGATTGCTTTATTAGAAAATACTGATAGATCATATCCTAATAGCTTTCTAAAGCTTTCAGGATTTCAGATCAAAGACTGACATATCCCATAAAGATTTCCGATACAAGAAGTAGATCCAGTTTCAGGATGACTTTTATGCTTCTTGACGCATGATGTCCTTGTCTAAAAACTAGAGCTCAAAATTTTATAAGGGTTGAGTTAATGAGCCAAAATAACCTGAAATAGATTACACATTTTAAAATTAAAATCATACTATTTATATAATTTAAAAAAGTAAATCTTTTATCTGCCTGATTCCTCACCTCTACCCCCTCCCTCATATCTGTAAGTGCCAATCAGTAAAGCATGATCTTCATTTATGATCAATCACTTTCTCATACGGTACATATAATATTATTTCAATAATCAGTAGTCAGATATTACTGGCCAACAATATGAAACTTCTTGGTTTCAAAGTACAAGAAGTGGCTAGAAATCCTACAGTATTCACATACAAAATGTATATACGAGTATTAGTACTGTAATTCACAAATTTATTATATTCTGACCTGAAGAAATGACAGTCTTAAGTTGATTTAAAAAAATATGAAACTGCCAGATTCTAGACATGAGCTGAGTAATAATTCTTCATAAGTTGTAAAATCTCAGGGGTTTCATAAAATTCCTGAAAAGCAGGTGATTTTGTAAAACAATTCTGATGCTAATGAAACCCCAATGATGTGATTCTCAAATTATGGTAAATATCACGATTCCCAATTTAAGGAAGTTTACTTGGCAATTTTTCATGAATTTTCATACAGCATATAAATATATAAATATAAATATATGCAATTGGATGGTCAAGTTAATACTGAAATTGTTGGATGTTGATTATCAATTAGTCTAGCTCCAAGCCCCTGTGACCCCCTCCAACTACTTGACTATACAGGCATGAAAACTTCACACACAGAGCCGGTATGTGAAATTAGGGGGAGGGCACAAAGGCTTATAGCTAGACTAATTATCAATATGCCTGTATGCTATGCCTTCTTTTCTCTGGA
Source organism: Owenia fusiformis (assembly GCA_903813345.2). NCBI lineage: Eukaryota > Metazoa > Annelida > Polychaeta > Sabellida > Oweniidae > Owenia > Owenia fusiformis. Next base: position 21,822,418 of record CAIIXF020000004.1, read on the forward strand.
AAATGGTTGCAAAGAGCATTGACCATTGGCTTCATATCAGTCAAAATATTTTGCAGCTGTATAATTTATTCCCTATTTCTTAAGTTAGCTGTTTGTGAACTGTATCCTTTACTTGCAAAGGGGCTGACTTTAAAAATTTAGAAATTTAACATTTATATTAATTATAATTAAAATGTCTGAGTGGCCAAACTGCTCATACAATAAATGATATACCGGATTTTCTCGCATATAAGCCCTGGGAGTATAACTGAAAGAAGGGGTAATTTTGTCTGTTATTTTACCTCTTATTTTTCGCCCATGGGCGTATAAGTGTATTACTTTAGATTTTTGGCCCAGTGGGCGCAAAGGTGAGAAGACTTAATGTTGAAACAAAGTAACAACAGAACGATCCACCACTGCCACTTACGGCACAGCGTTGAACTTAATGTTGAAAAAAGTAACGACAGAACGATCTGCCAGTGACAAAATACTCTTGAATTTATTGAAAAAATCAATAAATAGTCATTTTTTATAGGCCAATGGTCGTATAAGCGTACTACATTAGATTTTTGGCCCATGGGCCTAAATTTAGGGGGGCGTATATGCGAGAAAATCGGGTAAATGACCTTTTATAAATTGAAAGTGTTTCTAAATCATTTTTTCATTTATTCTGAAGTAGCCTATTTACAGTTGGGGACAAAAATAAATGACAGGTCGATTTTCGATCACCATTTCCTAATTGTTGTGGTCTGAAAGCCCATAATTTCCAATATTGTCTAGATATATATCCCTTAAAATTTGTATATTATATATTTTGTATAATCTCATCCACTGATGTATGGCCTCTTGTAAATTCTCTTATTTTTAACATGGGAAATCCTCACTTCAGCAAATCCACCTGTCATTTACTTATGTCCCCAACTGTATGAATTAAATCAGTATGTCTGGGTATTTTGACTCATGATGAATGTCCAGTTCTGCCAGTAGATATAACCGAACAAAGGCCTCGGGAACATGAATAATAAAAAAACGAGTCGAAGATAAGATAAGAAAAATAAACACCGGCTTGTAGGCTTATGTAGCCGAGATATGAGTCGAGATATGCATTCTTTTTTATACATGTTCGTGGGCTATTTTATGCGGCGACAGCTTAAATACAAGTCAAATGAGGGAAGAAATTAGTGTACACAGCACTACCAAAAGTCAATGGTAAATTTCATAATGGCGAATGCCAACAATTACAGTGCAAGAGACGAACTGCTGAAGCAGCTGAATATGCAACACAAAAACAACCAACCATCGAAGACCATCTGCAAAAGATTGGAGACTACAGCGATATGTCACCACTTCTTGATCAGATGTTGATAGTAAGAGACATTGGTAAAAGTATCATCAATTGAAACAACTTTGAATTGAATTTTAAAAATTTTTTGACAAGTGTCACTGTCAAAATTTTGGTAAACTTACAATATTCCACTGCATGATGTACACACATAAGATCCAGTAGTCATGTTGACATATGTGGGTCCCCGCTGATGACAGTCAAAACATTGTTTATTATGAGGTAAAGACACCATAGCACGTAACATCTTGAGATGTTTTTCATCTTGCTTCCTCTTGTTGGCCGCCATTTTGTTTTTAGACATACCGGAAGTGACTAAATTTATACAAATATTGAAGATAGCGATCTAATCACGGTAAACTTGTAATCATATCTCTATGAAAATATTGGCTCAAGTCTTCGACATAGCACTAAAGTCGAGATTGAAGGTTTTGGCACATAAATTTCAAGGAAACAATCAAAACATGTGAGCGAATTTTTTGCGGAAGATTGGTGTCACAATTAGTCCAAAGTGTGACAATTATTTCCCAAAGTTTTACCATCCTAAAAAGGTTTTCAAAATTGATGTAGACTTTTAAAGCTACAAACGAAACATTTTATTGTGATTTCATACTCAAATGATGTATTAGATATATCGTACTGTACAGATGTAATGTGCAACATTATGATTTGGAAATATATAAAGAGATTCGAAATCTACTGTTTGAGACACCAATTTATACTTACCGCGCGAAATTTAAACAGCAGCACATTTTAAATAAAAATGACCAATAAATCGAATATTATCGTACTATCGTACATTATAGCAATGGGATTATATGTTGTAGTAGTGACTGCAGATACGTGTATTGCTCCTGATGCCATGTGTAATAGGTAATTCTTTATTTCGTTTCTTTCACATAAACATAGACATGCACCCACCGTGACCATCCAGGCCTGTCAACTGTCCCGCAATTTGCGTATTTGTCACGCATTTGCTGAAGAATTTGAAGTCACGCCAGTTATTTTTGCGTGACAGAAAATGTCACGCAAATACGCATTTTACCTGGTAATTGTCAAGCAAAAATATTTCTGTAGAAAAATTTCTAAAAAAGATCGTCTACACAGCAAAAATACGAACGCCGCAAAAAAATATACGCATTTCGTTCGGACTTTTCACGCGAATTACGTATATGTCACGCATTCCGTTCGAAATTTTTCGTATCAAGGTGTCCAGATTTGGACCAAGGTGTCCACATTTTGAGGGGAGGTGTTCAACATTTCCAAGTCACTCATGTTAGGTGTTCCCAAGTTGACAGGCCTGCATCACTGACCTGTGACCAGTGACACTCAGTCTCTTTGATGGACACATATATGCCCGAGCAGGTGCTGGTGCGGTGAATTCGTACGATCCGCGATCCGATCCGGATAAATTTCGTCATGGTAATGATGCATTGTGGGATCATGGGCTTTCAATTAGAAGGGTATGCAACTCTGTGTAATAGACATGAGACCTTCAAAATGACCTATGCCATGTTTCCCTTTTTATGGTAATAATTCAAAAAGTATTAGATAAATGAATATGTTTGATGATTTTGAATAAAAACTAGGCCTAGTTTCATGTACAAGCCCTCGCGACCCCCCCCCCCCCCCCCCACTTCAACTGTAAAGGTGTTCAGTCAAGTAGAGGGGAGGAGGGGGGCTTGTAGCTAGACTAAGACAGGCTCAGCCATCAGTCTCATCTGCTATCTATTTCTTGGATCATACCATGGGCTTTCAAGAAAAAGCCATGTTCATACAGAAGGTTTTGAGGTTTTGGGCAGATATGGCAGAATGCTGGTACATAGAATAGGCGAAAACATGGTCATAACATAAATATCTCCAGCAATGCATAACCAAAGTGGGACCATGGTGGAACAAACTTTTTATTGGTTCATTGATTAAACAAAATCCTCTCAACCTTAAAACCATGTTTTTGCATATTGTTTGGACGATAAAGGTCATACAAGTTACAAGCCTCACAATTGATACAAGTCAAACATATATAAACATGAAATCAAGACCACATTATATACAAGAGAACTTGGGGGAGTCATCAGGTCTTGGCCTCCGGGAACAAAGTCGGTGACATCACGGTAAAACATTTGTGGCCTTAATTTTGTGGCCTTAATAATTAGCTTCAAGACTATAGACTCCCTTTTTCTACATGCACTTCACCAACACAACAATGGATGTTGTTAAATATTTTCATTTCAGATATGTTGGAGGAAATGGAACCATCATTACACCAAGTGCCACAGTTCCCGCCCATAAGGTAAATATACTATGCAGTATGTGAAGCAAAATCTGCCTGCTGTTTTGCACAAGTGACAAGTAAAACATTATCATTAGCCATGCCTACTTTCTTTGGACAGTTGTGAAATGCAGTTCACACATACGAGCCATGCACGGTGTGTCTGATTCCAGCCAATCCGGACACGGCAGTAGTTCCTGTAATTGCAGTGCATCATAAAAGAAATCACCGCATTCAATGTCATTCCTTATGTGGTTGTCAAGGTGACAACTTGACTCTACAAATTGAAATTGATGCTTTGCCAGCTTGACCCTTGGAAATAGTTTCATTGAAACTAATATTAAGTGACATGGTATAAAATATTTTGCAATGTGTGAAAATAATTTTAAGCCCAAGACTAAATGCATTGTAGAATGACCATTCCTTTCAGGTTTGTTTCCTAAAATTAACACTCGATGCTGCACATCTTGTGCAAATTTTGGAAAGCAACATCTTCAAGGAATGATCATTCCACATTGCAGTGAGACAAGGGTGTAATTGCTTAAACAATCAACTTGCACAAAGCCAAATATTTTTGGTTCCAGCCATACACAATTTTTACCTCAACTGATTCAAAGTCATATGTTGAATGGTTGTCAGGGGTGTAGGCAGCTTTCAGTCAGGGGGTTCAATTGCCAAAAAAATTTCAGTTTTCAGACAGGGGGAGTGCGGTTGTGGCATAAACTTTGATTTTCAAAATTATCAACATGTTTTCAGAAGTTTAAATCTGACTTCATATATAAGATTTGACCTTTAATGACATTTCAAGGTAAAAAAGGCCAAAAAGATCTTTTTTCAACTTGCTTCAAATTGACCGTTTTTTTTCAAATCATCTACAAGTTATGAGAAGTTCAAATCTGACTTTAGATTGGAGATTTCAACTTGCTTCAAATTGACAAATTCTTTTTTTCAAAATCATCTACAGTTCAAATCTGACTTTAGATTTGAAATTTTACCTTCAATGACCTTTTCAAGGTCAAAAAGGTCTTTTTTCAACTTGCTTCAAATTGACCAATTTCTTTTTCAAAATCATCAGTCATGTCAGTTATCAGATTCAAATTTGACTTTAGATTTGAGATTTGATGTTCAATGACCTTCTCAAGGTCAAAAAAGGTCAAAAGGGTCACCTGCATCAAATTGACCAATCTTTTTTTCAAAATCATCAACAAGTTCTCAGAAGTTCAAATCTGACTTTAGATTTGAGATTCTACCTTCAATAACCTTCTCAGGGTCAAACAAGGTCTTTTTACAACTTGCTTCAAATTGACCAATTTATTTTTTCAAAATCATCTACAAGTTCTAAGAAATTCATATCTGACTAAGATTGAACTCATAATATTGTGAGCAACAAGGTGGTGACATTTTGTCATGTTAATGCCTTGTATTTCTTTGCAATGTGCATTGTGACTGATTTGTTCCACCCAGACATTTTGTCCTAAACTTAGCACTCAATTCTGTTAATCTCGTGCAAAGTTTAAAACAACACCTCAAAGGAATGATAATCTACAGTTCACAATGCACTGAGTTCAGGGGTTAAATCCTTAAATAATGATGTATTTTATTTGTTTTTACATTTGTTTCTTTCAGAGTGTCTTAGTAGACAGTAGCAGTTATCCAGAGGTCATACCCCATCATTGTAACCAGAACATGTCGATATATAGACAGTAAGTTTACATATTAAACAGACAAAAGGTTTTTTCACATTTCATGGTTTTTAACATTGATGAACAGGCCCATAGCTATAGGACTTGCCAAGGAGGGGTTCACTTTTTAAAAATTCCAGGGTGGTTCATTTTTGACAACTTTGGCCCAAAATTGGCCAAAATCATTTGAAAAGTGCTCAGAATGGTGAAAAACTGCATGAGTTTTGAAAGAGCTCAACTCCCCAACCCCCGTGGCTACGGGCCTGATGAATGATGATTGAAGTCTATAACAGATTAACAGTGTTCAGAACATTAAGAGAGGTGGACAAGTTAGATAGGTGGCAATGTATACACATTTTCTGTAGTCTACTAATAGAACAGTGGATGCTGCTTTCTGTGAACTTTAGTTCAACAAGTTAAACCTAGTCTGGGCCTTATTTCTTATCTGACATATCTTGTGGCTCGCCTTAAGGTTTAATGTCCGTGCCTATTCGGCCTTTGATGCAAACAATTTTAATGTGGCCTATGGCAGCGCATGGAATTCTATGCGCGTTTTATTAATACCTGATAGTGAGAATTTGCAACCAATGAAAGCATAGCATGGAAGTTAAACCCAACCACGGCAACAAGAACACAAGAATAAATGAAAGCCATGGTATTGGGTTTAACTTGTTGAACTATGTGAACTTGTGCCATTGCTAGTATGGTTGATGTCAAGTTTGGAAATAAAGAGGAAATATTGGTTATCAGCCTTGTTAAACAATGTTCTATTTTCAGCCAACACATATACCTGAGCACAGACTTTTTCCTCTCTCCCATGGAACCACTGGTTGTGAACACATCCACCATTGCGGTGAGTTCTTTTCTGAGTTAGTCACAGTGAATACAATGTTATGGGGGCTGTTTGGAGAGGGGGTTGGGAGGGTTTGAAAATTGAACCACTGATTGTGAACACATCCACCATTGCGGTGAGTTCTTTTCTGAGTTAGTCACAGTGAATACAATGTTATGGGGGCTGTTTGGAGAGGGGGTTGGGAGGGTTTGAAAATTGAACCACTGGATGTGAACACATCCACCATTGTGGTGAGTTCTTTTCTGAGTTAGTCACAGTGAATACAATGTTATGGGGCTGTTTGGAGAGGGGGTTTGGAGGGTTTGAAAATGGAACCACTGGATGTGAACACATCCACCATTGCGGTGAGTTCTTTTCTGAGTTAGTCACAGTGAATACAATGTTATGGGGCTGTTTGGAGAGGGGGTGGGGAGGGTTTGAAAATTGAACCACTGGTTGGGAACACATCCACCATTGCGGTGAGTTCTTTTCTGAGTTAGTCACAGTGAATACAATGTTATGGGGGCTGTTTGGAGAGGGGGTGGGGAGGGTTTGAAAATTGAACCACTGGTTGGGAACACATCCACCATTGCGGTGAGTTCTTTTCTGAGTTAGTCACAGTGAATACAATGTTATTGGGGCTGTTTGGAGAGGGGGTTTGGAGGGTTTGAAAATGGAACCACTAGTTGGGAACACATCATCCATTGCGGTGAGTTCTTTTCTGAGTTAGTCACAGTGAATACAATGTTATTGGGGCTGTTTGGAGAGGGGGTTTGGAGGGTTTGAAAATGGAACCACTAGTTGGGAACACATCCACCATTGCGGTGAGTTCTTTTCTGAGTTAGTCACAGTGAATATATGTATGTCATCGGGGCTGTTTGGAGAGGGGGTTTGGAGGGTTTGAAAATTGAACCACTGATTGTGAACACGTCCATCATTGCGGTGAGTTCTTTTCTCATTCTGTCACAGTGAATACAATGTTATTGGGGCTGTTTGGAGAGGGGGTTTGGAGGGTTTGAAAATTGAACCACTGGATGTGAACACATCCACCATTGTGGTGAGTTCTTTTCTGAGTTAGTCACAGTGAATACAATGTTATGGGGCTGTTTGGAGAGGGGGTTTGGAGGGTTTGAAAATGGAACCACTGGTTGTGAACACATCCACCATTGTGGTGAGTTCTTTTCTGACTTAGTCACAGTGAATACAATGTTATTGGGGCTGTTTGGAGAGGGGGTTGGGAGGGTTTGAAAATTGAACCACTGGTTGGGAACACATCCACCATTGCGGCAAGTTCTTTTCTGAGTTAGTCACAATGAATACAATGTTATTGGGGCTGTTTGGAGAGGGGGTTGGGAGGGTTTGAAAATTGAACCACTGGATGTGAACACATCCACCATTGTGGTGAGTTCTTTTCTGACTTAGTCACAGTGAATACAATGTTATGGGGGCTGTTTGGATGGAGAGGGGGTTGGGAGGGTTTGAAAATTGAACCACTGGTTGGGAACACATCCACCATTGCGGTGAGTTCTTTTCTGAGTTAGTCACAGTGAATACAATGTTATGGGGGCTGTTTGGAGAGGGGGTGGGGAGGGTTTGAAAATTGAACCACTGGTTGGGAACACATCCACCATTGCGGTGAGTTCTTTTCTGACTTAGTCACAGTGAATACAATGTTATGGGGGCTGTTTGGAGAGGGGGTTGGGAGGGTTTGAAAATGGAACCACTAGTTGGGAACACATCCACCATTGCGGTGAGTTCTTTTCTGAGTTAGTCACAGTGAATATATGTATGTCATCGGGGCTGTTTGGAGAGGGGGTTGGGAGGGTTTGAAAATTGAACCACTGGTTGGGAACACATCCACCATTGCGGTGAGTTCTTTTCTGAGTTAGTCACAGTGAATACAATGTTATGGGGCTGTTTGGAGTAGGGGTTGGGAGGGTTTGAAAATGGAACCACTGGTTGTGAACACATCCACCATTGTGGTGAGTTCTTTTCTGAGTTAGTCACAGTGAATACAATGTTATTGGGGCTGTTTGGAGAGGGGGTTGGGAGGGTTTGAAAATTGAACCACTGGATGTGAACACATCCACCATTGTGGTGAGTTCTTTTCTGAGTTAGTCACAGTGAATACAATGTTATGGGGCTGTTTGGAGAGGGGGTTGGGAGGGTTTGAAAATGGAACCACTGGTTGCGAACACATCCACCATTGCGGTGAGTTCTTTTCTGAGTTAGTCACAGTGAATACAATGTTATTGGGGCTGTTTGGAGAGGGGGTTGGGAGGGTTTGAAAATGGAACCACTGGTTGTGAACACATCCACCATTGCGGTGAGTTCTTTTCTGAGTTAGTCACAGTGAATACAATGTTATGGGGCTGTTTGGAGAGGGGGTTGGGAGGGTTTGAAAATTGAACCACTGGATGTGAACACATCCACCATTGTGGTGAGTTCTTTTCTGAGTTAGTCACAGTGAATACAATGTTATGGGGCTGTTTGGAGAGGGGGTTGGGAGGGTTTGAAAATTGAACCACTGATTGTGAACACATCCACCATTGTGGTGAGTTCTTTTCTGAGTTAGTCACAGTGAATACAATGTTATGGGGCTGTTTGGAGAGGGGGTTGGGAGGGTTTGAAAATTGAACCACTGGATGTGAACACATCCACCATTGTGGTGAGTTCTTTTCTGAGTTAGTCACAGTGAATACAATGTTATTGGGGCTGTTTGGAGAGGGGGTTGGGAGGGTTTGAAAATTGAACCACTGATTGTGAACACGTCCATCATTGCGGTGAGTTCTTTTCTCATTCTGTCACAGTGAATACAATGTTATGGGGCTGTTTGGAGAGGGGGTTGGGAGGGTTTGAAAATGGAACCACTGGTTGCGAACACATCCACCATTGCGGTGAGTTCTTTTCTGAGTTAGTCACAGTGAATACAATGTTATTGGGGCTGTTTGGAGAGGGGGTTGGGAGGGTTTGAAAATTGAACCACTGATTGTGAACACGTCCATCATTGCGGTGAGTTCTTTTCTCATTCTGTCACAGTGAATACAATGTTATGGGTGCTGTTTGGAGAGGGGGTTTGGAGGGTTTGAAAATTGAACCACTGGTTGTGAACATGTCTACCATTGCGGTGAGTTCTTTTCTGAGTTAGTCACAGTGAATACAATGTTATTGGGGCTGTTTGGAGAGGGGGTTGGGAGGGTTTGAAAATTTGAACCCTCTTCTCTCCTAAGTCAGCAAGGTTGTCCATTTGTCATTTGTCAGAAAATGCAGAGTTCTTATTTTATTAAAATTAATGAAGATTTGTTGGTTCTGTTTTTTTGGATCACCCTGTACATTAAATTATATTTTAGGTTCAAATTATTTCTCAATATTTCCAGAGTGTGACTAATTCTGTTTCCTCCGTGTCATTCTCAGTTGATGATCTAGTGATGGTGATAGGTGGCGCTGTATTCAAGTATTTCACAAACACAAGGAGTTTGATACAAGCAACAGGTATTACATGCCGTTTTATTATCCCATGCATAAGGGACAGGGTAACATTATCAATTTGTTTTTTCTGGAGAGGGGTAAAATGTTAAATCCATTCGTATTCTGTTGATCAATTGATTTTTTGAATAAGTCGACTTGCACCCCAATAATTATATAACAGCATTAGTTTCGCTACAAGCCCTTGTGATCCCCGACCCCCCCCCCCCCCATTCTCCACCCCCACCCCCATTAACACCTCCAATCTGGTGAAGTAGTTAGGGATGGGGTCCAAAGAATGAAGCTAGACTAATAACATCTGTCTGTGTTATAGGCATTGATGCAGCTGTAACAGATGTGACAACCACACAATGTTGTAGCAACATCTGCCATTGGTGCCAGGAGACTAGGAACTTAGTTGTGGCATATGACAGAGACACAGCAATAGATAAAATGTTCCTGTCTAAAGATGGGGGAGAAAATTTTGAAACACTGAATCTGACCAGTGCAGTAAGTAACGGCTTGTTCTGTGTTTCATTCTGAGACTGAATTTCATTCAGACAGAAAATATTGAACAGTTACAAAGCTGCAAATATAAAGGTTATTAGAGATATGTAAAAAGGGTTATAAAAAGTCTGCAAGATCATACATGTTTAAGGCCAATAGAGTTGACCACAATAGTTCAAGTAAAATGCTATGTGTGATAATGTTTCAGGTTGATATATCTGGTGTGACTGTACTCAGTAGCTATAAGTCTGTTGCAGTCTTAGTGAAACTGGCCTCAACTGAAGTAAGCAATTTGCTTATTTTTTTTATTGTATAATCTGTAAACTAAATTTCGCACTTCAAAATTTATATGTTGTAATTCATTATTATTCATATGTGATAGATCTTGATTCATATATTGAACTTCATTATTCAGATGTAAATTTGTAAATGACTCCTACAGGTATTACATGTTCAACCTAAAAACAACAGGCCATTTTGTAAAAACAACCGGTGAAAATCGCCTGTTGCCTGCTGCTAATGAAATACCAGATAATATTATTTAATTTTACGTATTCCACCTAAAAACAACAGGCGATTTTGTGAAATCAACGGGTGAAAATCGCCTGTTGCCTGCTGCTAATGAAATCCCGGATAATATTATTGAATTTTACGCGTTCCACCTAAAAACAACAGGCGATTTTGTGAAAACAACTGGTGAAAATCGCCTGTTGCCTACTGATAATGAAATCCCGGATAATATTATTGTATTTTGGAATAATAACTGCATTTTAGGCCAAGTTTGAAGTGTTCAACTATACTGATGCTATAACTTCATCACCAACTGTGAGCTTTACAATAGAGGGCACTGATCTACACTTCCTGCAGTTCCGCAGTGAATTTAGCTCATTATTGGTCTGGGACTCAAAAAGGATGTTCTACTCGCCAAATAGCGGTATTAATTTTAATATTTTTATGTCAGCACCAGAAGTGGTGACATGATGTCATAGTCTCCAACTATTTTTTGGATGGTGGTTGGTGCAGCGTCTAGTGGTTGGTGTTTGGTGGTTGGCATTTGGCAGTTGTTGACATTTTGCATGTTATTGCCTTGTAATATTTTTACTTTTCGGACTTTTTTTCAAGTAAACAAAAGTACTCATCCCTTGGAATTTTAAAGGAGATATCTTGAATATTGATAATTCCATATTTGCTTATACACTTTTAACATTGAAGCCAATTGGAGGAAAAAATGGGACAAAATGGTGTTTGGTTTGGGTGGTGTTTGGAGTAGCCATGTATTCAGATATGTAGGTTACACTGTAGTATTTGTGTCTAAAATTTCACTCATTAAAGATTCTCGCAATCTTTATCCAATCAGCGTTTGCGAGTGTGTCGGCTCACGTATAAAAGGCGAATCCAACTCAAATCCATGCAGGGGTGTATGAGGTACTCGAATATGAAAGAGCTCGTGAAATCTGAATTTATATGCACATGGTCAATGTTTACACATGTTTGGAGTTATTGAAGAAAATGTGATATGGGTGTGGTTCCGGATTTGAAGTCATTGCTGGAAAATATGATTTTAATACATGAAATTATATCTATAAATACAGCACTAAAAATAACAGTACACTATATACATGTATGATTGTGTCCAGAAATGTTTGAAACCCTTAAGGAAAATTCTGTCTACATTTTGTCACCATTGCTCTTTCTTCCCGCATTCTAGTGCTGTTTGAATGAATATATTAATTAATGTATTTCTAACTAAAGTATATCACTTTTTTTTATAAACCAAAAACATTTAGATCATAAAAAATTATTCAATACTTGAGTGAGCACGATATTCAAGGGTTACTAAGTTGACACAGTAAATGACCACTGATATTGTGTTAGTCCATGCACACAGCGTATTCTGCTAAGGCCATAAGAAGTAGATCCTCTGTTTTGCGTCCCCTTGCTTGCACGATTTTGAGTAAATCAGAAAAAACACATCCAAATAGCAATCACAAGGGTCTGAAAGTACCATCGCATTTCAGAATCAGATGAAATGGCGGATAATTTGATGTGCGTCAAAATTGACAGTGTTATAAATATTTGACATACATTGTGTTTTTTCTTATTTTTTACCCTTGAATAATAGCTATATTTTTATATATTGTATCAAATGTATAGATATGTGTTTGTAATCACTGCAAATTGGGATGTCATCCTTTTTTATGCCCCTAAAATGTATATATTTCTCAGCAAACAAGTTTTTTTTTTCTTGAGTTTGTGTTTGTTTTCCTTGTACCCTTGCATGATTTGGATTTTGCCAGGACGCAAAACAAAGAATCTACTTCTTATGGCCTAATATACATTTGCTAACACCCCCACTTTCATAGTGAAGTGACTAATTGGTTTATTTTTATGTTTTAATGTGTTTTGGGTTCCTTGTTACAGCAAGGGGGGCCAGTAAAGTAGACTAACATGTTTGCATGGCAAATTTTGATCGAATATGTGAGACACTTTAAGTGAAGACTTATCACACAGATTTAAATGTATATGAATATTTTATTTCTAGGTCATACAGTACACCCTATAGAGTTATATCCCACAGTCAGTTGGAGCAGCCCAGAGTTCTTGCAATCAAGTGAAAAATTCCAGCAAGTTATAACAGGTCTGTCTGTATGATGTCACATATTGAATGATGTCATACTTGATGTGACATCATGTTAACATTTCAGGACATCAAATATTGCATGACATTACAGTGATCTCCCCATCATTAAAGCAAGTGGGCGCAGCACCCACCCGAGAATCCATTTGCACCCACTTGAAAATTAGAAAATTCATGAAAAATGGGCATATTTGACCATATTTGGTCTGAATCGTGAAAATGAGAAATTTTCACCCACTTCAGCAAAAATTCTGTGGGGGTCACTGCATTAGTAATAATCGCAGGGGATATCAATAATGTAATGCATGGCATAAGAAATATGAAAGTCATTATACCTTATTTTGTTAAACATCTAGCTCTCTCTTGTGAAACCATATTATTTGTGGACATCATTTCTCAGAGTATGTTTGATCCATTCCATTGACATTCCTCTTTTTCTGCAGTGAACCACACTCTTAAATGGTTCTCAAAGTATTCACTACACTAGGTGTTACTATACTGTACAGTGAACACCTCTAGAAGCGGAACATCTCTTTTAGTCCCAAGATCAATGACTTAATGTTAAATAAACCTTTGTAAGTGGAACACTTCTCAAGTTGAACACTTTTTAGAGGTACCAAAGGTGTTCCACTTAGTCAGATTTTTGAATTGTCTCATTGCTATTTAATATTATTACTGAAAGGCACATATACATGTAGCCATTTTTAAATGTTTCAGATAAACAAGGAAACTTTGCTGCTCTTACAAATCAACAGAGATTGTTCTTTGGGAGAGAGGGTTTTAAGGCAGAAGCAGTTCTTGTAAGCAATTACATCTTATTTATGAGAATATCTGCCAAATTCTACCCTTGGGTTATTTTCTACAAAGGCTTATTGTTTAAATGTCCATTGTCTAGGGCATGCTTTGTGAAAATGCTTTGCTTTGCTGGGATTCTAGTTGTAGAATGATAATGATATTATATCTGCATGTAGGGAATGTGGACATAAAGATGACAGTTTGGATTGGTCTTTTTACTTCTGTATCTTGACCCTATTCTTTTTCTTAAAATTAAATATTTTATGAATCAACTTTTTTCTTAAATATATAATTTGTCTTTTAATCTTACCCCAGCTTCTTTAAGAGTACTAAAGGAAATAATTGTTTTAATATAGATTTGTTTTTTTTAGCTGTCAAACATTGGATGTACTTTAAATGCCAACTCAGCCATATTGTTTGATCACCTTGGCAACATAATTATTGTTGATATCGACAACATATCGCCTGGCAACAAAGTTATCACCCTGGAGATGTTCCAACTGGACCTTAAGACCATCATTACATACACTAAACCAGCCTTGCCTAAATGTCAGGTAATTTTGATTACTTGTCTATAGTACAAGAAGTTAGTACAGTAAAACCTGTCTAAATGGAAAGCCTTTGGTACCTATAATCGTGTTCCTCTTGGGAGGTGTTTATCGAGGTGTTCACATTATAGAGGTTCATGGGATTCTGAAGTGTTTGACTGTACCAATCGATTTCTGTAAAATGAGCCTCTATAAGTGGAAACTTCCTTAAACCCTTTCCCGACGTGAATATAAGTGGAAAAAGTTGGCCCTCGTGGCCGTTAAGTAAGAACAGTTTTGATTGGAAAACTGCAAATCACCTCCGCCCCAGGACCTATACCTTGAATTTCATCACTGAAATATAATTTCTAGTAAGGATTATCACATTAGAACATCTTGTCAAAATTTGTTGTAAAAATACTTAATAGAACTGGAGATATTGTCATTTGATTGATGAATATAAATAGAAATAATGGTGCCAAAAGGAGCCTATCGTCCTGAAATAGTATTACATAATAGGGCTCCATATGGAGCCTATCGTCATGAAAGGGTTAAAGAGGTACCAAAAGTATTCCACTTGCACAGACTTTACTAGTTTATTTAATTCCTTATAGAGGTTCATGGGATTCTGAAGTGTTACTGTACCAATCAATTTGTGTAAAATGAGCCTCTATAAGTGGCAACTTCATTTAAAGAGGTACCAAAAGTATTCCACTTGCACAGACTTTACTAGTTTATTTAAAGGAAGTTGGAAGGAAGTTCAAGAGACCTGTGTAAAATATTAGAAGTATGCCAATCCAATGTCTCCTTTTCAATTGATCAAATGTTGAAGTTTGAAGATGTAGAAATGTAACAATTAATTTATGTCTAAACTGAAATGAAAAGGGTAATGGTCACTTTTTATTATGTCACCACCACAAATGGTGACATATTGCTATAGTCTCATACTCTTTTGTGACAGTGTTCAGTGTCTGCTGTTCAGCGGTTGGAGTTTGGGTCTGTAACAAATAGCAGGTTGTGACATTTTGTGTTTTAATGCTTTGTATGGGTCCTTTCGTTTTACCCCTGGTTCTGACCCCTGATTAAACCCTTGGTTGATATCGAAAACAAATGCGTTTTTTATATTGAAAATGTACTTTTTTCGAATAAATTTTGTCTTTTCCATACAGATTGCATTACTATCTTTAATAATATCTGAAGGTTTGAGGAAAATATATCCAGATGTCTTAGAAAACTGTCACCAAACGTACCGTATTTTCATCAATTTTTTTCAAAACCCTGGATTAGACCCTTGGTCGGCGTTGGAAAAAAGGATCAATTCCTCATAAAATATCCCAATTTATAACATCTAGTAATTTGAAATGTTAAAAATACATCTAACTTTGAAATATAAAGCAAAAATAATTCCCATATCTTCCAAGTTTATTACCTAAAAACAGCTTATCAAAAACAAGTCAATTATCATGGAAATTTTCAACTTAGCTTACTTGATTAGTGCTGCCATCTATTGATAGTGATTCAGAGTTCATAGCCTTTATCAAGATTTTCTTAGATCAAGATTGCTTTTTATGTAACATAGACATGTGCTTCAATACTATTTATTTATTACATTGAATATGATATATCCATTCCTCACCACACCCATTCCAGAAGTTTTCGCTAATATGACTGATGGTGCCCAGGATCTAAGAGCAAATAATAGGCTAGGAAGATTGACTCCTTTCACGTATATGAACACCTCCTAACACATGAACACCTGAAGTCCTATTGTATGAATCATAAGGCCATCCATACCAATCCTTCATTTGCCACCTAGGTAATATGCTTCATCTATTTCTTTGTATTCGCCCACACTGTGCTTCCATGCTTCATGGTTTTTTGCTGCATGATGAGTTTCCAGGTTAAAAAGCAAAAAACTAAAGGAATACAGAGTGGCTTGAATAACACACAGACCACCTATATCAGTCAGTCATTTGCCACCTAGATAATATGCTTCATCTAACATTTCTTAGTTCAGTTTTGTATACATTGTGCTTGAATATTATTCTTTGGAAAATTATAATGAATTCATATGAGTTTTGTCTCTCTAATAATACACTTGAGTTTGTAAATTAAAGGTCCATTATGGAATCAAACTGCCTCATGCATTTCAAATATGCAGTCTTGTTCAGGAGAAAAACATGATGCTTTCATTGATAAAGTAGCCTATTTAAGATCATATTTGAAATGGCTTTGTATAAAAAACCTCCTACCCACGTACCCTCGTACCCACGTACGTGGGTCCTGACCCAGTCTTTAAAGAGTTAAATTTTTAAATGTTTAAAACATTATTCAATCTCAGTTTATCCTGGATTATAGATGAATTTATGCATCCATATGCCTTTATTTATAGGTCTGACATCTCTCTAGTAAAATAAAATAAAGCCGGAATTGCATAAATGTTCATTATTTTTGAGCTATTTGATTTATGTTTTTGATATGTCGAAATGTTTTTTGTTGATCGGGCAGTCTTACCTGTATAACCTGTATAACCTGATTAGCAATCTCCTAGCCTTCGTTCAGTGCAATCCGTGCCTCCTGTTACCTCATGCAGATTGTAAATGTCCCGGGAAGTTTACCCTTGTCCAAAAGTTGACATCTTTTTAAAAATATATTTCTTAGAGTTTCCAACCAATTAAATTCACCACATTTTATTAGATGTTTATTTCAAATGTTATTAGAATTCATTCTTACGAATATTATACGTTATTAACGTATGTTAGTCAAAGATATGGTGTCGTTGTTGTCCATTGTATTCACGTTTTACGCGCAAAAAGCTAGAAACTACAAAGCTGAACTTTTATCATTCAAACCAGTTTTACATCAAATCATTGTCAAAATAAAACTCTACTCTTCATATTACCTACTTATGGATCAAACGGCCATGAATAATGTCGAAGTTTACAAAACCAAACTTACACTCCCCTGCATAAGTTTGGCAACTCTAACTTTTAATTCCATCTAAATGATTCACTGAACTTGTGCGCACAATTATCCTTAAATTGTGCCAAAAAGCGATTAAAAACGAATATAGCGAATCCTTCTACTTTTCAAATATTTCGTTATTCAATTGCGCCACGGTTAAAGGGTGACGCATATCGTTTAGCAAATCGAACGCTCGTTTCTGGTGTTGCTCACCGTTTAGTATAAAAGGCCCGATCCCGGAATAATACTCAAGGGTTCACAGGTTCGAGGTCGTTGTGTCAACACCTCTAACTGTTATATAGCATAAGTATATTATAGATCGTCACACATTTATAAAAGGGTGATTTTTATTTTGACAAATCAATTCCACATTTATGGGTGAAGTTTCAGAATCTTCTATTTGTGTATAATAATGAAAAATTGGCATCTAAATTTCCCCATAACGTAATAGCACACAGCTTGGCATATGAAATATCCTACAAATGAAACAAAGCAAGACAAACCGGTTTCTAATACAAGGATTTATATTGGCTGTTGTACATGTATTCTTTGAACGCAATCACTCTTTGGATAACGTTTTCAAAATCATTATAAACGGATTACTTTAACTCAAAGACAATTTCAATAAACTGGATTTTACAGAACTCCCCTTATTTCTTAAAAATGGACTGATCCAGTTGATTCACCTGGAGCCGCCATATTGTTTTTATACGGGATGCTAATCGGAACCCTTTAAACAGAAATGCAGCCTTTATTATTCCTTGCGATCGTGTGAATTGATCACTCTATCACTTTGTATCTTCAATTCTGATATTAAATTAAATAAAAGACATAAGACAAATTACACGTATAGTTCAAATCTGTCGTGCAAACAATGAATACTATCGTTTGAAAGAATAAAAAGTATATGTGATAAAAATCGAAACTACAGGGTGTTAAAAAACAGGACCGATGAAAAGTTGAATAACTTCGTTAATCCAGAATCATTCAGGTCATTCAATGTGAATTTTGTTGTGAAAGTTTGACCATATTCTGCTCATGGAGTCAAAAACTACAGCACTTTACAACACATGCCCCATGTGGCCAATTTGCGCCAAGCAATAGATTGGTTGTACACTGTAAGACTGCCCGATCAACAAAAAATCGCTTCGATATATCAAAAACAACACTCAAATAGCTCAAATGAACATTATGCAATGCCGGCTTTATTTTATGACGAGACAGATGTCCGATCTAGAAATAAAGGCATATGGGTACATAAATTCATCCATAATTAAGCATACATTGAGATAGAATAGTGTTTAAAAAAATGTTAAAGATTTAACTCTTTAAAGACTGGGTCAGGACCCACGTACGTGGGTACGAGGGTACGTGGGTAGGAGGTTTTTTATACAAAGCCATTTGAAATGAACCCAATTCTTGCTTGTTTATAAGTTTCTTATTTTTGTTGATAAAGTATGCATCAAGTTTTTCTTTCGATCAATTCAGATCTCATCAGCTGAACTCTACTGAAAATGTTACTGATTAAAAGTTCATGTTAACCAACATATTACAAATGATTAAAAAAAACATATTATTAGCATTTCATGATTTATTCAAAATATACATACATGTACATTATACATAAATACATACATTATAGATACAGAATTGCAAAATACTCTTAAAAATATACACAATGTTAAAATCCACCGAGATCTACATAGATGACATATTATAATACCACGGGATGTCATCGCCTGATTTGGTCAATGTTAGGGAGCAGGTCGTTTTTACAATAAATTTCAATATTTTCACACAAAATATTTTTTTACTGAAAAACTGCTCATTCGCAGAGAAAATGTACTAGCACATGCAATGACAATGTCAATCACGCTTCTGTACGAAATTCGGCGGAAGTCTTTTATAATCTAATACGAAGTTACTAAAAAAGGCGCGAACGCCCTACACTCAAAATGATCGTTTTTCCATTATAACTTTTTTACGTAATTTAACGAAGGCTTCTAATTATTATCCAAGATAGTCTAAATACCGATTAAAATATTTCTTACTTCAAACAGATACGCCGTCTTTTATTCAATTTTTTAAAAAATAATAAAAAATAACTCTTGTCAATGTTAGGGAGCAGTCAATGTTAGGGAGCAAAATGATTTTATCAGAATATTAAAAATGTAGCAAATGGCCATTTAAAATATGTATGGCATTTATAAACTAAACAATATTGTTTGAATGATTATTTTAAACCCCTTGCCTTAACAAAATTTAACAAAATTGATAAAAAAAATTGTTTTGCATTTTTGTTATCTTCAGAAAATGGACTCTCAAAGATTTTTGACGAAGGAAAGTTAATTATTATCGATGGGGCAAGATGGGACTCCGTGGGATTTTGCCCCATCCTGCCCCATCGAATCCCATCGAGTCCAACGTGGGACCTCATGGGACTCGATGGGGCAAGATTATATGCAAGTTGGGGCAAAATCCGACGGAGTCCCATTGATTCCCATGGACTTCATGGGGCAAAATCCCAAAAGGTCCCACTAGGTCCCACGCCATGTTAAGTCTATGGAGGTCCCAACTTGTCCCATTGGTGTATACCGGGCTTTAGAGTATCATTAGCAAGTGGTACACATATAACAGAGATCGGTTATATACTGCATTGTCTGAGTATTGACAAATTGAAGTATACGTGTAAAAATCTACTATCATACATGTAACTGCGCAATGAGCCCTTCATAGCGTTTGTGCCAGCTATCAGGTGATACCCGGTCGTAAAGATAAGTGCGAGACTAACTCTCTTACTTTAATACTAGGAAAATATCAAATCATAGAACTGAAGGATGTCGGAGATTTCTCAAGCCTATATATCAGTTCAGATAATTTATCATCCACAATTTAGGATTGTGAACTGATGACATCATCAAAAAGTGTATATAACGATACATCCATTCATTTACAGTTAGAGGTCAACGAATAAAGAAGGAATGGTTCGCATCTAAATATTTCTAAAACGAACGTAAACAGGATTTAGCTGAAAATAAAAAATGCAAAATAACCTTTTCAATGATTTTCTTACAATTTTAACGCTTTCCTCCCCAAAGGGTATCAAATAATCATACAAACAAAATTGTTCAGTTTATAAATGCCATACATATTTTAAATGGCCATTTGCTACATTTTTAATATTCTGATAAAATCATTTTGCTCCCTAACATTGACTGCTCCCTAACATTGACAAGAGTTATTTTTTATTATTTTTTAAAAAATTGAATAAAAGACGGCGTATCTGTTTGAAGTAAGAAATATTTTAATCGGTATTTAGACTATCTTGGATAATAATTAGAAGCCTTCGTTAAATTACGTTAAAAAGTTATAATGGAAAAACGATCATTTTGAGTGTAGGGCGTTCGCGCCTTTTTTAGTAACTTCGTATTAGATTATAAAAGACTTCCGCCGAATTTAGTACAGAAGCGTGATTGACATTGTCATTGCATGTGCTAGTACATTTTCTCTGCGAATGAGCAGTTTTTCAGTAAAAAAATATTTTGTGTGAAAATATTGAAATTTATTGTAAAAACGACCTGCTCCCTAACATTGACCAAATCAGGCGATGACATCCCGTGAATACAGCATTGCCAAACATACTAAAATCTAAATTCAAAAGTTTTAAAATACATCTATGTAACCTGCCAACCTACTTATATGAGCATGCCTACTATCAATTAATGATCAGGACAATACATCTTCTTTGAAACTTTCTTAAGCTTAGAACATTTTTTATGATACCATGTTTGACATTCATGCTTTTTACTCACAAACTCACAGCCAACCATATCTTGTACTACATCAGCTTGGCCACATGGACAAAAACAACTTACTTGGAATGTTGATGTGGCAACTTTGGATAATTTTAATTTTTTCTTAGCCTGTTTTGGAAAGGGAAGAATTTTTTTCTCTGTTAAACAGGATACCAAATGTGATCTCATTTCTTTTTCTTCAAATACGACTCTACTTGTCCCATTGAACCCATTGAAGCAAAACTCAGTCATAAATGCAATAGAGAAGAGGCCACAATCATAACCATTATTTTGTTTTTGAACAGCTGGAATAATAACATCAAAATGGTTTACCCTATCTGGTTTATAAATCTGAGTTAATTAAATTTGTAAACTACTGTTAATGTCTTTTTTATTTAAGCTATCTAATAAATATACTTTGCCATCAGAATCTTGAATTGAAGTTACCCAATGAGAATTGCCATTATGATGAATCTGCACAGAAGGACCATTAGTTGAAATCATTGGAGTACACCAAGTGAACATATTTTTATTTGCTACATAAATGGGAGCATAGTTTGTTAATTGGAATCCGGAAATATTTTCAAATTGTCCAATTAGAACTGACTGAGCTGCATTAATTATCTGGTCATCTAACCATCCCTTTGGATTAAGAATAAGTTCATAATGTTGAGTTTTAAGAAAGTTAATATTATCTGCACCTTTGTCAACTGATTGAATTTCATTTTTTCCATTTCATTACTATCTTTACTACTATTTTCACATTTTAATTGAACATCTGATTTATTACTTAAATTATCATCACTGGCCATTCCATTGATTAAACTATTTGAAATTTCATCATGAAATATACAAAAGTTAGGATAAATATAAATGTTTCTATTTTTACATAAACTGTTTCAATATGGTCATTTGATTGCTTATTTCTTAAATTCAAAGTACTCACAAACATTACTGTTTTGACTGTATATGTAGTTGTGTTGTCGCGATGTGCCATAATCGTACATCGATGCATCAGCAATTTTCAATAGTAAACATCGATGCACATCGCGATGTACATCGAGAAAAAGTCTGAGAAAAGTGCACTGAAATACCAAACGTTAATGCTAACGCTAATTCTAATCAATAGAAATTGTTTTTTTGCTCATCTAATACCATCTTTGAAGGTAGGATCAATTAAAACATCAGATAATCCCATGTGATTATATCCCAGAACTTTGAGAGATGATTCCAATGTTTGGAAAAATCAAAAGTGTATTGTCTATTATTGTTCCTCTAATCACACCTTTGAAGGTATGATGAATGAAAATAATTAAATCTTAAAGGTAATAGGCCAAATAAATGGTCCGAATATCAATTGTCCAAATCCCTTTGGTCAGAAACCTAATGATCCTAAAATTAACAATTGTTGATATGATATTTAAATTTCAATACTGTACTCCTGGTCAATTTAGCAAGTTTTAATTCTGCAAATTTTGAGAAATCACAATTTACAATTTCGTGGCTCTATTTCACAAGTTTCAATTTCATATTCTCTGAATCATCAAGCTCTGTAAACTAAGTTACCCTATGTACAGTAATTACACCTACCCTATTTGGATATGGTACGATATACAATTACTTGCACCTCAGTCTTAAAATGGGAAATTTGCGAAGATTATTTTTCTGCGAAACAAAATCAAACAAAATCCAAATGAAAATTATCTGGAGTACAGTGTTTAAATTTAAATATCATGACAGAAAGACTTAATATAAGATTTTAGCTCAACCTATCTAAAACCTACATTCAATTCCATTTACCTAATATATTCGAATGATGTTAATCCCCTAAGTGCAGATTGACATGTAGGGAGTATGGTAACCACAAGAAATGCGAAATGTAATATTTTGAATAAGCATGGCAAAATGGATAATCTACATGTATGTTATTCAATAAACACACATCAATGTGATGTATTCCATGTTCACACATTTCTAGCATCTTTATCTTGATATTAAAATTAAGTTCAGACCAATGGGATTCAGACTATTGGGATTTGGATGAATGGGATTTAGACCAATGAGGCGACCCCTATGATAGACTAATACTTATAGATTAAGAGGATGGCAATTCTGTCACAGAGATTTGACAAACTAAAGCCACTAAAGAAATAGAAGTAAGGGAGTAGAAGAGATAATATAGACATCATACATGGAGCAAAGAAAGTTTGCATGCATACACTGAGTTACATGTGTAGCCTACAGGGGCCCACTTTGGACAAGACAAATTTGTCCCAATGCAATATGACCTTCACCGTTTCATACGAAACAGACGTTATGACCTTCACCGACACCGATTCATACGAAACAGTTATACATTACAAAACTTTTCGACAGGGTCCTCACTCTCTTTTTCCTTGGTACACATAGAGTGGAGGGCAGTGGATATATTTATTTCGGTCAATTCTACTTGTCCCAATGCCAGGTGTGGTCCCGCCTTGTGGTCCAAATCCTTAGGGAGCTAGAGAAAATCCTAATGGTCTGACCTGACCTTATGGCATGATGTGTCTAGGCTCTCTAGTGATTTATTGAAACCCAATTTTAGCTGAAATAACATTAGAAATATGCTTCATACAGTATATTCAATTCCTATCTATATAGGCCTATGCATAAAATTGAAAATATTTATGATTTTTTGTGGAAAATATTAGAGTTAGACTACTGTAGTTCTAGATCACAGGATCTTGTAGCACGTTTATGATGACTGATATGAGGCTGCCTGATATGGGAGACTGATATGCTTTATTATACTATAGGGCCTATCATAGTGCTCATCTCATATCATAGTGCTACATGTCTCTGTGTTCTAGATTACAAATCTAAAAAAAAAAAATACAAACTGATTTTATTTCCAATGTAACATGTCTAGATATCGAAGTTAGGTCTTTCCGACAACAGATATTGCACAATTTGCGTGTACACGACGAATATATCGCACTAGAAGTTTAACTTTGAAAATTTCAATAAAAAATGGCGACTCGAAAATTTTAACTCGTAACCGTTTCAAAATTTTAGTATTTTCTGCACAAATACATAATGCAGCGACTTATCCTTGACAATATTTATAATTAATATATTTACTTATATGTACACATTAAAATCTCTCGAGTAAAACACCAAACTTTCATGGTATTACTATTCCATTTCCAAGGGTCAAATCATGTGAAAATAAACCATGTGGCTTTTCTAATCGCGGGTCCAATCAGGGGGAAAACGAAACGTCCCCTTTGTATAGCTTTTGCCATATAACCTCAACAACTTAATGATGATATCCTAAATCAAACTAGATATTTCACTCTTTAGAAAATATTTATTATGGTATATTAGAATGCTTCTCTTTCTTCAAGGCTATGTCTCAAATGTTTTGCACTGAGTTCTATCTACACTTTAAGAATAATTCTAAAACACTTTTAGAATGCATACTAAATTAACTTTATTCATACAAACTTGATCAGTTTGTACACTTCATCATATAACATATTTAAAATAACTTAAATGTACAATAAAATCTCTGTAAAATGCATGAATGAATCTATAACCTATATTTTTCACCATCTGTTTAAAAATATACATCCTGCCTCTGTCAACAAAATTCTGTGCATTATCGTGGAATGTTGTTAAATGTTGATTATGGTGACTGTGTATTTCAATATTTCAGTACATGTAGATTAATAAATTCTGAAAAAATAAAGTTATGAGGATATGAGTTTCACTAAAATTTCTGACAAAAGTCAAAATAAATGAAAACAACAGACAAAATCATTGAAAATTATAATTTTAACATGAAAACACTTCATGAAAAACATTCATCATAACAGCAGACTACTTTTAGTAAAAAAAACAACCAGAAAAATCCACATGCTGTCTGCTATGAAATGAAACCCATCCGTGCTTTTTAAAGAAATACAGCCATGGACATCATCAAATATCATACATTCATCAATGCAGTGATCTCCCATGGGCTTTTTCTCTACCAAGTGCATCCTATGTCCTAATTTTAGCAGTTTTGGTTGAAATACCTCAAGATGGTAAAACTGTTTTTAGTAGAAACCTTTTTACTCTAAAAAGTATTTCACTTACAGAGGTTCATTAAACATAAACCAAGCCATGGGACTCTGAAAAGTGTTCTAATTACAGAGATTCATTTAACATAAGGTTAGTGAGGGGTTCCGAAGTGTTGAACTTAAAGAGGTGTTCCACTAACAGAAATGGTCAGCTTGACAGTTTCTACAGTATTTCATAGTTGGAACAGATTTTTAATTTTTCTAATTTTCGATAGGAGCATAGGAGCAGCACCCAATTGCTCTTATTCCAGGGAGAACACCGCAATGATTTGAATAAAATATAGCATGAGATAAATCACTTAGAAAAATGTTGATATTAAGACCTGTATAAAGGACAAAAAGGGGACTCACTATGGGAACCATCCCAGGCCCATGAAAGCCAAAATAAGGCCAAATCAAAGCTAATTATTCCAAGACAGGCTCAATAAAGCCAAAAGGGGCAATTTAGTCTCAAAAATGCCAAATCAGATCCAGTGATTGTATATTGTGAATGTTTATTTACAGGGGAGAAAAATGCAAGCAATAAGGCATCATTTATTTTCCTTAATGGATCGTGTAATTATCTATCACTGAACTGTGGCTGTGTGAAAACTAAATTAAAAAAAAGATAGGAGAGATTCACCATGGGGAGCCCCCTCAAGGTTTTTGAGGTTTGAGTTCAGACTTGCTGGATTTATACACCCAAATCTCCAAAACCAGACAGCCTTCTGTGTGGCACCCATCAGCAGTAATACATTAATGATTTACATTAATACATTTACTTAAAGCTAGAATCATAGTTATAGTGGCTACCAAATGTCAAGGATGTGGCAGCAGAAATACATTTACTTAAAGGCAGCATCAGAGTTATAGCACCAAGCAGTTATGAAATGGCATTTAACAAGTGCAGTTGACCAGGAACTATTGTATTTTTGACACCTCAAATACAGGCCTATCCAACTGTCCCGCAATTTGCGTATTTTGTCACACATTTGCTGGAAAGTTTGAAGTCAGAATATGTCACAAAAATATATGCATTTTACCTGATTATTGTCAAGCAAAAATATTTCTGTAGAAAACTTCAAAAAAGTGATTGCCGATACAGCAAAATAATGAACGCCAAAAAAAACCAACACATTTCGTTCAGACTTTCCCCCCAAATATTATCCCTAAAAAAGATCTGTTAAAGCAGATTAGTAATGGAAAATACTCTGGAGTTCAAGTGACATTGAATCCAATTTGGACTTAGTTGATGGAAATGTAGCTAAACTATTCCAAAAATTATTTTAAATAATGATAAGAAGGTTATAGAGAAAACACCCATCCACTTTGTCACCCATCCACTTTGTCATGTCTCTAAAATGAAGGCAAAATAATCCCAGCTAGTTAATTATTTCTATATATGTACAATGTACATGTGCATAACTTGTACTGCTAAGGGATTCACTGCTAAGGAGTGTACATGTATTGCTAAAGGGTGCCACACTCACGGTGATGTAGAAACAACGAACAAGCTCTACTAAAACGTAGAGACTTTTCTTTGATTAAACTTCAGAGAAAAATATTTCTTCCAAAACCTGAAATAAGTTGTAGGCTAATTGAAAATATTAAATTAATTTCCATATAGAATGTAACATACTGTCAACTTCTGGGTGAACACTTACTATTTAGTAAATAATCATATAATTCTAGTTTTGCAGTTTTTGGCGTTTTCCCGGAATTGAATAACCTTAGGTTGGGTGGTATGCATTTAATTTACGGTAGAACCCCAGGCCAGTAGCCAGGGGAGGGAGCGGTGTGGACAAAAAGTCTTTCAAAATTTTGCAGTTTTTCACAATTCTGAACTATTTCAAGTAATTGCAAATATTTAATGAAATATATAATAAATATGTGTATGTAATAATTTTTCATCTGAAATCTACTCAATGGTTGCTTGTTTTTACATCCGTACTAGTTAAGTTTCCAATGCAATAAATCAGTACAATTTAAAACTAATGTATGACTTGGTTGGTTAATATTTGATGTCCATTGTGATATTACTAATTGATTATCTTTTGAAAGATTATTTCAATCAAAGTAGAATGCACAGATAATGGTGAATATATTGATTGTATATTGATATATTGAATGCTCTTCGAGTGAGAGGGAAATGCTGGACAGTTAAAAGGTGAGGGGAGATACCCCAACTCAATAAAATGTTGGTTTGAAAGATTTCACTCATGTACTTAACACAAATTTTCCATGTTCATGTCCATGTATTTAGATTTCCATCTATTCAACAAGATTCAGGTCCTTAATGCGCTGTTTTCTTTCCCTTTGTTCTTTTTTCGTTGCCAATTCATTAATATATGGCAATCGTCTTGTCTTCTTTATGATTTTTACCAAACTCTCCTCAAAAACACATAATTTGACAGTCTTTGAAGGGACTTTTGGACAGAGTTCATCACAGGAGCTTCCTTCAATATCTGCTCTTTTCTCTATGAGAACTTCAATGCCCTTTTTGTTCAAGCGTTTGTCAACTACATCTCGTATTAAGGGATCTCGTTTTAGACGGTTTGTAACTTGCAGAAAGGATTTTTTGAAGATACGAAGCTGTAGGGCCAAATTTACAATTTTGGAGCACCAGCGTCGACAGTCTCGTTCTCCATCCATTTCATCATTTAGACTGTTTGGATGATGGGTGACATTTTCAACATAACCTTCTGGATCACTAGATTTCTGTTCATCACCTACTTTGGTGATATCAGGTGTATCTAAAGAACTCTCTTTTGTGTCAATAGATCTTTCATTAAGGTCACTTGATTTCTCAACAGTATCATTTGATTCTGTATCAATGTCAATAGATCTTTCATCAACATCAATAGATCTTTTTTCCTCACCTTCTTCAAGTTTCTTATTGACCAAACCAAGTTTTTCAAGTTTTTTAAGTCTTTTATTGACAACCCTATCAATGTATGGGACTCTCATTAGGGATCTCTCTAAGACAACCACTTCATTACTGAACTCGCAGAATTTGACCGCGACACCTGGAGCTCTATTGCATAAATCCAAACAATTCTGTTCTCTATCTGTCGGTGCCCTTTTTTGGAGTTCAAGTTCTCGTTTTACAGAATGCATTACATCTAAATCTATGTTGAACTGAAAACTAGGATGACTCAAGATGGTTCGTTTTCTTTTCTCTTCTGGGCTAGCAAGTCTTGCTTTGTAACGTGCCAGTTTTTTCTGGATGATTGTGCTAATCTCCGGTTCACTTTTGAATTTGGTAAGTTGGTTACTAAATGTGGTGTTGAAGTCAATCATTCTTTTGTAAACTTTGAATATTTTTTTGCAAGTTTTTTTACACTGATCAATTCTTGGATCTCTGGTTGAAGGCAGCACTGTTGTTGTTGTTGGTACTGTTGTGCTAGTAATTGTAGTAGTAGGTACTGTTGTACTAGGTTTAGGTGTAGAAGGCACTTTGGTACTTGGCTCAGGCGTTGAAGGAACCATTGTGCTGGGTTTAGGTGTAGAAGGCACTATGGTACTTGGCTCAGGCATTGAAGGCACTATTGTACTAGGTCCAGGTGTTGAAGGCACTATGGTACTTGGGGCAAGTGTTGAAGGTACTTTTGTACTAGTTTCAGGTGTTGGAGGCACTATTGTACTAGGTTCAGGTGTTGAAGGCACTATTGTACTTGGCTCAGATGTTGAAAGCACTATTGTAGTCGGCACAGGTATTGAAGGTACTATTGTACTTGGTTGATGTGGTGTTGAAAGCACTATCATGCTGGGTGCAGGTGTTGAAGGCACTATGGTACTTGGTTGAGGGGGAGTTGTAGGCACTATTGAACTTGGTTGAGGGGGAGTTGAAGGCACTTCAGTACTTGGTTGATGGGAAGTTGAAGGCAATATCGTACTTGGTTGAGGGGGAGTTGAAGGCACTATTGTACTTTGTTGAGGTGGAGTTGAAGGCACTTTGGTACTTGGTTGAGGGGGAGTTGAAGGAACAATTGTACTTGGTTGAATGGGACTTGAAGGCTGAATTGTACTTGGTTCATTTGTTGAAGGAACTATTGCACTTTTTGCATGTGTTGGAGGAACAAAAGTACTTGGTGCAGGTGTTAAACGCACTATTGTACTTGGTGCAGGTGTTAAACGCACTATTGTACTTGGTGCAGGTGTTGAAGGCACTATTGTACTGGGCTCAGATGTTAAAGGAACTATTGTACTTGGTGCAGGTGTTGAAGGGGCTATTGTACTTGGCCAAGGGGGTGTTAAAGGAACTGTTGTACTTGGCTCAGATGAGGTAGAGGATGTCTTTAAGGTTTGTTGACCTGGTGTTGTTTTTTCATAAACAGAAGTGGCATCTGTGTCAAAATTAGGTTGTCCACTGACTGGTGTTGTGATACCTTCTCTTATTATTGTGGCAAATGAGCTTGCCTGACTTGCCCTTGTAGGGACCACTGTAATAGGTTGCTCACTGACTGGTGTTGTGAAACCTTCTCTTTTTATTGTGGCGAATAAGCTTGCCTGACTTGCTCTTGTAGGGACCACTGTAATAGGTTGTTCACTGACTGGTGTTGTGAAACCTTCTCTTTTTATTGTGGCGAATGAGCTTGCCTGACTTGCTCTTGTAGGGACCACTGTAATAGGTTGTTCACTGACTGGTGTTGTGAAACCTTCTCTTTTTATTGTGGCGAATGAGCTTGCCTGACTTGCTCTTGTAGGGACCACTGTAATAGGTTGTTCACTGACTGGTGTTGTGAAACCTTCTCTTTTTATTGTGGTGAATGAGCTTGCCTGACTTGCTCTTGTAGGGACCACTGTAATAGGTTGTTCACTGACTGGTGTTGTGAAACCTTCTCTTTTTATTGTGGCGAATGAGCTTGCCTGACTTGCTCTTGTAGGGACCACTGTAATAGGTTGTTCACTGACTGGTGTTGTGAAACCTTCTCTTTTTATGGTGGCGAATGAGCTTGCCTGACTTGCTTTTGTAGGGACCACTGTAATAGGTTGTTCACTGACTGGTGTTGTGAAACCTTCTCTTTGTATTGTGGCGAATGAGCTTGCCTGACTTGCTCTTGTAGGGACCACTGTAATAGGTTGTTCACTGACTGATGTTGTGAAACCTTCTCTTTTTATTGTGGCGAATGAGCTTGCCTGACTTGCTCTTGTAGGGACCACTGTAATAGGTTGTTCACTGACTGGTGTTGTGAAACCTTCTCTTTTTATTGTGGCAAATGAGCTTGCCTGACTTGCTCTTGTAGGGACCACTGTAATAGGTTGTTCACTGACATGTGTTGTGAAACCTTCTCTTTTTATTGAAGCGAATGAGCTTACCTGACTTGCTCTTGTAGGGACCACTGTAATAGGTTGTTCACTGACTGGTGTTGTGAAACCTTCTCTTTTTATTGTGGCGAATGAGCTTGCCTGACTTGCTCTTGTAGGGACCACTGTAATAGGTTGTTCACTGACTGGTGTTGTGAAACCTTCTCTTTTTATTGTGGCGAATGAGCTTGCCTGACTTGCTCTTGTAGGGATCACTGTAATAGGTTGTTCACTGACTGGTGTTGTGAAGCCTTCTCTTTTTATTGTGGCGAATGAGCTTGCCTGACTTGCTCTTGTAGGGACCACTGTAATAGGTTGTCCACTGACTGGTGTTGTGAAACCTTTTCTTTTTATTGTGGCGAATGAGCTTGCCTGACTTGCTCTTGTAGGGACCACTGTAATAGGTTGTTCACTGACTGGTGTTGTGAAACCTTCTCTTTTTATTGTGGCGAATGAGCTTGCCTGACTTGCTCTTGTAGGGACCACTGTAATAGGTTGTTCACTGACTGGTGTTGTGAAACCTTCTCTTTTTATTGTGGCGAATGAGCTTGCCTGACTTGCTCTTGTAGGGACCACTGTAATAGGTTGTCCACTAACTGGTGTTGTGAAACCTTCTCTTTTTATTGTGGCAAATGAGCTTGCCTGACTTGCTCTTGTAGGGACCACTGTAATAGATTGTTCACTGACTGGTGTTGTGAAACCTTCACTTTTTATTGTGGCGAATGAGCTTGCCTGACTTGCTCTTGTAGGGACCAATGTAATAGGTTGTTCACTGACTGGTGTTGTGAAACCTTTTCTTTTTATTGTGGCGAATGAGCTTGCCTGACTTGCTCTTGTAGGGACCACTGTAATAGGTTGTCCACTGACTGGTGTTGTGAAACCTTCTCTTTTTATTGTGGCGAATGAGCTTGCCTGACTTGCTCTTGTAGGGACAACTGTAATAGGTTGTTCACTGACTGGTGTTGTGAAACCTAAACCTTCTCTTTTTATTGTGGTGAATGAGCTTGCCTGACTTGCTCTTGTAGGGACCACTGTAATAGGTTGTCCACTGACTGGTGTTGTGAAACCTTCTCTTTGTATTGTGGCGAATGAGCTTGCCTGGCTTGCTCTTGTAGGGACCACTGTAATAGGTTGTCCACTGACTGGTGTTGTGAAAACTTCTCTTTTTATTGTGGCGAATGAGCTTGCCTGACTTGCTCTTGTAGGGACCACTGTACTAGATTGTCCATTGACTGGTGTTGTGAAACCTTCTCTTATTATTGTGGTGAATGAGCTTGCAGTTGAAGGTACCATTGTACTAGGTGGTATTATTGTAGGTACTTTTGTACTAGGTGGACCTTTTTCATATGTTGTTGAAAGATATTTTGTTGAGGAAACCATTGTACTAGACACAATTTCATCACCCTTTTTCCTAATTGGTGCTCTTGTAATATGCTTACCATCTGTACTGGTCTGAACTATTGTTGGAGGCTTGACAGAGCTGGGCAATCCTGGTGTTGGAGGTACTTTTGTATTAGCTTGTGTTGTCCATGGTATCCAAGTAGTTTCTTTCTGATTTTTACCTGCTATTGAAGTCTTGGCTGTACTGGATAATCCTGGTGTTGAAGGTGCTTTTGTACTAACTTGTGTTGTCCATGGCATCCAAGTAGTTTCTTTCTGATTTTTACCTGCTATTGAAGTCTTGGCTGTACTGGATAATCCTGGTGTTGAAGGTGCTTTTGTACTAACTTGTGTTGTCCATGGTACCCAAGTAGTTTCTTTCTGATTTTTACCTGCTATTGAAGTCTTGGCAGTGCTGGATAATCCTGGTGTCGAAGGTCCTTTTGTATTAGCTTGTGTTGTCCATGGTATCAAAGTAGTTTCTTTCTGATTTTTATTATCTGCTATTGAAGTCTTGGCTGTACTGGGTAATCCTGGTGTTGATGGTGCTAGTGTAGTAAAGGAGAAAGGTGTTGTCCATGGTACCCAAGTAGTTTTTGTCTGACTTGTAATGGGTCCAATACAGAGGATCAAGATTAGCACACTAGAACTGACACGTTTCATCTGAAATGAAAAATGTGTAATTTAAAAAAATCGAAATTTATACTCAAGCTTAAAATTGAATGTGGATGACTTGAAAAAATTGATATGTTTGGTTTGTCTCAAAAATTCTTTCCTAGTAAGAGTAAAATAAAATTTTATAATATAAATGAAGTACATGTATTTGGTATCATGCCTATTTTCGGAAAAGACCATGCAGTTGTGAAAATTACAAACCTTTTATCTGTCTTTATCATACTCTGAGAATGCTCTGGAAACTGCATCAGTGTCTCCCAAACCTGCATCTGGTCTCTGAGTACTAGATTCTTTGAAGTGTTTTAATTTTTTGACAATGCTAAATGGCTGTTTACTTCACAAGACCTCATTTGAATATGTAGATTTTAAAATTTGACAATATAGTTGATGTTTCTATTGTTTCTTAATGTTCATTAATTTATCAGTATGTTATGTAAATCATTAAACTGGAATTGAAAGATTGTAATTAATATAAACATCAATAAGCAGAAATCTTATTGATGATCGAGAGTTCACATTGATTTTTTAAAATTATCACTATTGAAATACAGTAAAGCTTTTGTAATTGAAACATCTTTGGTGACTTTAAAAAGTCTTAAAACTTAAACTTACTTACAACCTACATACAGAGGTTCATTTAACATTAAGTAATTTGGTCATGGGACTTTGAAAAGTGTTCCAATTTTGGAGGTTTTCTACTTATACAGATTTGTTCCACTTAACATGTTTAACTGTACTTATTTGTCTTTTCCATTGTGTAAATCATATAAAGTTTTAAGTTTGATATAACTCCTTTACAATACTTTTCCACAATAGAAGTTAATGATGTTGCCCTTTGTGCAGTTATAATATAGAATGTAACCCATTTTCTCTTTGATTGCAGTGTTGAACGTCTATGTACACACACCCCTATTTTCTATGTAGAACTAGTACAAATTTTTGTTTTGCAAAATTTGCCTAGTAGACTATAGGCCCATATTTGCAAAACCTTGAACTTGCGACAATTTTTTCGGAACATGCTCTCAGTGCTTCTACTTTAAGGCTCTGTCATTAAAAATAACTATAAACCACATTTGAAATGCATACTAGTTAACTTTATTCATACAAACTTCTCAAGTTTGTACACGTCATCATATAACATATTTAAAATAACATACATGTATAAATATTATCTCTGTAAAATGCATGAATGGATCTTGTATAACCTATATTTTGCACATGCAGTTTAAAAATCTACATCCCACCTCCAACAAAATTCTGTGCATTATCATGGAGTGTCATTACATGTTGATCATGGTGGTATGTTAAGTATTTCAGTATATTATTGAATTTTGAAAAATTTGTCGAAAGTTGTGAGTAATAAATGAGGATGCACACATTTTTGTAATCATAATGAAAAACATAAACTGTTTTATTGTCTTTGCTATCACTTTCTATCTTGTTCTATCTTGTATTCTGAATGAATATACCTTAGACAATCAAATGATTTGTACAAAAACTTTATATTCTGAAAATGTTGATGCTTATTAAATTAATGATTTTAACATGAAAATGGTTGTAAAATTCCTCAAAACATCTTTTTTTAGTAAAAACAACCATGAAAATTGCATGTTGGGGATCCCCATGCCCCCTCCCCCCATAGGATGGCTTTAATGTAGGGCTTCAATTAGTAGGCCTTTTGGGCATTACTTGGCCTTTTTGGACCTTATTTTTAACTTGTTTTTCTGAATTGAAATGTACATCTGCCAGTGTTGCCTACTATGATTTGAAACCATTGTTAAAGTTGTAAATAAATACAGTCATGTACATCAACTAATATCATATATTCATCAATGTTGTGATCTCCCATGGGCCTTTTTCTACAGGGTGCTATGTCCTGATTTTAGCATTTTTTCAAATTACCTTTGTTAGTGGAAACTTTTAGAGGTCTCTTTGTGCTCTCAAATATGTTTCACAAAGGAGGTGTTCCATTTACAGAGGTTCATTTACAGCGATTTCCTTAGAATTTCTCACAACAGGCTAAATAAATGAAAACAGGCAGAATTAATGGAAATTTTGAATGTTATGAATTTAACATGGAAAAGTTGAAAAGTCCCTGAAAACAACGAGCGATTTTGTGAAAACAACCGGTGAAAATCGCCTGTTGCCTGTTGCTAATGAAACCCTTGATATAAAGTGGGCCATGGGACTCTGGACAGTGTAACACTTATGAAGATGCTTCATTTACGAAATATTTGGCTTGACAATTTCAACTGACATGATGCTAATAGATTTTCAACATGTTAGCCTATAGTTTTCAACTTTTCAATATGAGCAGCACTTGGTTGCTCTTATACCAGGGAGATCACTGCAATGATTAAAATAAATAGAATATAACATGAGATATTTCACTTTGAATGTCTTCTGATATTTAGACCTGTATAAAGGACAAAAAGGGGACTCAGGATGGACAAAAATGACCAGGTGGCTCAAGACTTTTTCAGGGGCAAAATAAGGATAGATAGGAGAGATTCACCATGGGAGCCCCCTCAAGGTGTTTGAGTTCAGACCTGCTGGATTTATACACCCAGATCTCCAAAACCAGGCATCCTTCTGTGTGGCACCCATCAGCAGTATTACATTTACTAACAGCAATAATACATTTACTTAAAGGCAGAATCATAGATATAGGGTTTGCAAAATTCCAAGGATGTACATGTACAGTTGACCTAGTTGTCCAGCTGTAATACATTTACTTAAAGGCAGCATCAGAGTTATATATAGCGGTTATAAAATTGCATATAACAAGTGCAGTAAACTAATTACCAATGAATTCTTTAACATCTGAAGTACATTGTCTCCCAAAAGATCTGTTGGCGCATAATAGATAAATAATGGATCAACTGTGGAATACAAGTGACATTGAATCCAAATGGACTTCTTGATAGAAATGAAAGTAACTATTCCAAAAATCATTGTGATGTGCCCACTCACTTTGTTTTGAAATTTCCAAAAAGCTCATGCCCATATCCTTTTCCAATTTTGATATCATTTTCCTCTATAATGAAGGAAAAATAATCTCAGCTAGTTAATTATATACATGTGTATAATTTGTACTGCTAAGGGATTCACTGCCAAGGAGTGTACTGCTAAAGGGTGCCACACTCACGGTGATGTAGAAACAATAAACAAACTCTACTAAAGCATAGAAACTTTTCTTTGATTAAACCTCAGACAAAAAATATTTCTTCCAAAACCTGAAATCTGGAATAAGTTGGAAATGAAAATATTAATAAACTGTATGGAACACAACATATTGTCCGCTTCTGGGTGACCACTTTCTATGTAGTTGATGTTACGATATGATTCTAGTTTGCAGTTTTCTTCTTTTTCATGGAATTGAATAACAGTAGGTTAGGTGGTATGCATTTAATTTATGGTAGAACCCCAGGCCTTTAGCCAGATCCTGACCAAAGATTCTTTCAAAGGATGAGTATCAATATTGTGTACTTTTTGAACACACGTTTCTCTTAAACCACTCATCAAAAAATTCTGAAAATTTTACACATCGTCAATTTAATGGTCATCTTTTGAATGGTAACAATTGAGTTTGAAAAAAATACATATACTTTTCTCTATATTGTTTTAGAAAACACATCAGACACTTCTTTTGTTCTTGATATCATATGTTCGGAATGAAATGAAACATCTATCCGAAGCTCATTGGAACAAAACAACAATATTGCAATTGTACAAAGGAAAGTTTGGTTGATTTAAAAAAATTCTTGTTAATGAAATAAAAGGTTTATCTTAATTTTTATCTATTTTCGGGAATTTGTTTAAATTTTCTGAATACTTTTTGTGAAATCAACCAAAATTTCCTTTGTATATCTAGAATATTGAAAGGTCTAAGAAAATGTTGAATATGCCAATTTGTTTGAACAAGGTTTGGAAAGACGTTTTATTTCATTCTGAAGAATTGGTAGAAAGGAACAAAAAACAAAACAAAAAAAAAAATGTAACAAAAACAGTTATATAAAATATAAATAAATAATTTTCGCATTAAATTGTTGTCATTCAGTCAACATTACATAAAGGACCATGTTTTTTACAAAATGTTTTCAATAATTGGTTTAAGAGAAAAACATTGTTGAATTCAGTTCACCATATCAATACCCATCCATTGTAGTTTTTCACCATTCTGTACATTTTTCAAGTTATTTTGGCCGAAATTTGAACTGTGAACCCCGTAGTATTTTTAGGAAAGTGAACTCTCCCTGTCAAAAGCTGGCTACGGGCCTGCACTCTCTCCTTGTGATATTATAGAATACTGCATCTGTGTTTGGATATGGAGAAGATTTTATCCAGAGCTGGAAAAAATACATTAAATCTTTCACATTGACAAATTTGCTATGTCTTTCATGTGTGCGTGTGTCAAGTTGTTGCACATGCAATCATGTTTGTTATAATTTTTTATCTGAAATCTACTCAATGGTTGCTCGTTATTTTTACATCCATACCAGCGAAGTTTCCAATGCAATAAATCAGTACAATTCAAAACTTTTGTTGGTTCATATTTGATGTCCATTGTGATATTTCTAATTGAGATCATTTCAATCTAAGTAGAATGGTAAATATTTTGATGCTCTTTGATGCTACCAATCAAATGATTGGTAGTTAAAAGGTGAAGGTAGATACACCAAATTCATAAAAATGTTGATTTGAAAAAGATTCCATGCATGTACTTAACACAAATTTTGAAAATGTCAATGTATTGAAATTTCCATCTATTCATCAAGAGTCAGGTCCTTTATGCGCTGTTTCCTCTCCCTTTGTTCCTTTTTCACTGCCAATTCATTAATATATGGCAATCGTCTTGTCTTCTTTATGATTTTTACCAAACTCTCTTCAAAAACACATAATTTGACAGTCTTTGATGGGACTTTTGGACAGAGTTCATCACACGAGCTTTCATCACTATCTGCTCTTTTCTCTACAAGAACTTCAATGCCCTTTTTGTTCAAGCGTTTGTCAACTACATCTCGTATTAAGGGATCTCGTTTTAGACGGTTTGTAACTTGCAGAAAGGATTTTTTGAAGATATGAAGCTGTAGTGCCAAATTCACGATTTTGGAGCACCAGCGTCGACAGTCTCGTTCTCCATCCACTTCATCATTTAGACTGTTTGGATGATGGGTGACATGTTCAATATAGCCTTCTGGATCACTAGTTTTCTGTCCATCACCTACTTTGGTGAGATCAGGTGTATCTAAAGAGCTCTCTTTTGTGTCAATAGATCTTTCATTAAGGTCACTTGATTTCTCAACAATATCATTTGATTCTGTATCAATGTCAATAAATTTTTCCTCAACGTCAATAGATCTTTTTTCCTCACCTTCTTCAAGTTTCTTATTGACCAAACCAAGTTTTTCAAGTTTATTAAGTCTTTTATTGACAACCCTATCAATGTATGGGACTTTCATTAGGGATCTATCCAAGACAACCACTTCATTACTGAACTCACAGAATTTGACAGCGACACCTGGAGCTTTATTGCATAAATCCAAACAATTCTGTTCTCTGTCTGTAGGTGCCCTTTTTTGGAGTTCAAGTTCTCGTTTTACAGAATGCATTACATCTAAATCTATGTTGAACTGAAAACTAGGATGACTCAAGATGGTTCGTTTTCTTTTCTCCTCTGGGTTTGCAAGTCTTGCTTTGTAACGTGCCAGTTTTTTCTGAACGATTGTGCTAATCTCCGGTTCACTTTTGAATTTGGTAAGTTGGTTACCAAATGTGGTGTTGAAGTCAATC
Source organism: Owenia fusiformis (assembly GCA_903813345.2). Classification (NCBI taxonomy): domain Eukaryota; kingdom Metazoa; phylum Annelida; class Polychaeta; order Sabellida; family Oweniidae; genus Owenia; species Owenia fusiformis. Next base: position 21,860,452 of record CAIIXF020000004.1, read on the forward strand.
ATTCTTTTGTAAACTTTGAATATTTTTTTGCAAGTTTTTTTACACTGATCAATTCTTGGATCTCTGGTTGAAGGCAGCACTGTTGTTGTTGTTGGTACTGTTGTGCTAGTAATTGTAGAAGTAGGTACTGTTGTACTAGGTTTAGGTATAGAAGGCACTATGGTACTTGGCTCAGGCGTTGAAGGCACAATGGTACTTGGTGCAAGTGTTGAAGGTACTTTTGTGCTAGGTTCAGATGTTTGAGGCACTATTGTACTAGGTTCAGGTGTTGAAGGCACCATTGTACTTGGCTCAGATGTTGAAAGCACTATTGTACTTGGCACAGGTGTTGAAGGTACTATTGTACTTGATTGAGGTGATGTTGAAAGCACTATTGTGCTGGGTGCAGGTGTTGAAGGCACTATGGTACTTGGTTGAGGGGGAGTTGTAGGCACTATTGAACTTGGTTGAAGGGGAGTTGAAGGCACTTTGGTACTTGGTTGATGGGAAGTTGAAGGCAATATCGTACTTGGTTGTGGAGGAGTTGAAGGCACTTTTGTACTTGGTTGAGGGGGAGTTGAAGGCAATATTGTACTTGGTTGAGGGGGAGTTGAAGGCACTATTGTACTTGGTTGAGGGGGAGTTGAAGGCACTATTGTACTTGCTTGAGGGGGAGTTGAAGGCACTTTGGTACTTGGTTGAGGGGGAGTTGTAGGCACTATTGTACTTGGTTGAGGGGGAGTTGAAGGCACTATTGTACTTGGATGAGAGGGAGTTGAAGGCACTATTGTACTTGGTTGAGGGGGAGTTGAAGGCACTATTGTACTTGGTTGAGGGGGAGTTGAAGGCACTTTGGTACTTGGTTGAGGGGGAGTTGTAGGCACTATTGTACTTGGTTGAGGATGAGTTGAAGGCACTTTGGTACTTGGTTGAGGGGGAGTTGAAGGCAATATTGTACTTGGTTGAGGGGGAGTTGAAGGAACTATTGAACTTGGTTGAGGGGAAGTTGAAGGCACTATTGTACTTGGTTGAGGGGGAGTTGAAGGCATTTTGGTACTTGGTTGAGGGGGAGTTGTAGGTACTTTTGTACTTGCTTGAAGGGGAGTTGAAGGCACTATTGTACTTGGTTGAGGGGGAGTTGAAGGCACTTTGGTACTTGGTTGAGGGGGAGTTGAAGGCACTATTGTACTTGGTTGAGGGGGAGTTGAAGGAACATTGGTAGTTGGTTGAGGGGGAGTTGTAGGCACTATTGTACTTGGTTGAGGGGGAGTTGAAGGCACTTTGGTGCTTGGTTGAGGGGGAGTTGTAGGCACTATTGTACTTGGTTGAGGGGGAGTTGAAGGCACTTTGGTACTTGGTTGAGGGGGAGTTGTAGGCACTATTGTACTTGGTTGAGGCGGAGTTGAAGGCACTTTGGTGCTTGGTTGAGGGGGAGGTGAAGGCACTTTGGTACTTGGTTGAGGGGGAGTTGGAGGCAATATTGTACTTGGTTTAGGTGGAGTTGAAGGCACTTTGGTACTTGGTTGAGGGGGAGTTGAAGGCACTATTGTACTTGGTTGAGGGGGAGTTGAAGGCACTTTGGTACTTGGTTGAGGGGGAGTTGTAGGCACTATTGTACTTGGTTGAGGGGGAGTTGAAGGCACTTCGGTGCTTGGTTGAGGGGGAGTTGTAGGCACTATTGTACTTGGTTGAGGGGAAGTTGAAGGCACTTTGGTACTTGGTTGAGGGGGAGTTGTAGGCACTTTTGTACTTGGTTGAGGGGGAGTTGAAGGAACTTTGGTGCTTGGCTGAGGGGGAGTTGTAGGCACTGTTGTACTTGGTTGAGGGGGAGTTGAAGGCACTTTGGTACTTGGTTGAGGGGGAGTTGAAGGCAATATTGTACTTGGTTGAGGGGGAATTGAAGGCAATATCGTACTTGGTTGAAGGGGAGTTGACGGCACTATTGTACTTGGTAAAGGGGGAGTTGAAGGCACTTTGGTACTTGGTTGAGGGGGAGTTGAAGGCACTATTGTACTTGGTTGAGGGGGACTTGAAGGCTGAATTGTACTTGGTTCATTTGTTAAAGGAACTATTGTACTTGTTGCAGGTGTTGTAGGAACAAAAGTACTTGGTGCAGGTGTTGAACGCACTATTGTACTTGGTGCAGGTGTTGAAGGCACTATTGTACTGGGCTCAGATGTTGAAGGAACTATTGTACTTGGTGCAGGTGTTGAAGGCCCTATTGTACTGGGCCAAGGGGGTGTTAAAGGAACTGTTGTACTTGGCTCAGATGAAGTTGAGGATGTCTTTAAGGTTTGTTGACCTGGTGTTGTTTTTTCATAAACAGAAGTGGCATCTGTGTCAAAATTAGGTTGTCCACTGACTGGTGTTGTGAAACCTTCTCTTATTAGTGTGGCGAATGAGCTTGCCTGACTTGCTCTTGTAGGGACCACTGTACTAGGTTGTCCACTGACTGGTGTTGTGAAACCTTCTCTTATTATTGTGGCGAATGAGCTTGCCTGACTTGCTCTTGTAGGGACCACTGTACTAGGTTGTCCATTGACTGGTGTTGTGAAACCTTCTCTTTTTATTGTGGCGAATGAGCTTGCCTGACTTGCTCTTGTAGGGACCACTGTACTAGGTTGTCCACTGACTGGTGTTGTGAAACCATCTCTTATTATTGTGGCGAATGAGCTTGCCTGACTTGCTCTTGTAGGGACCACTGTACTAGGTTGTCCATTGACTGGTGTTGTGAAACCTTCTCTTTTTATTGTGGCGAATGAGCTTGCTGTTGAAGGTACCATTGTACTAGGTGGTATTATTGTAGGTACTTTTGTACTAGGTGGACCTTTTTCATATGTTGTTGAAAGATATTTTGTTGAGGAAACCATTGTACTAGACACAATTTCATCACCCTTTTTCCTAATTGGTGCTCTTGTAATATGCTTACCATCTGTACTGGTCTGAACTATTGTTGGAGGCTTGACAGAGCTGGGCAATCCTGGTGTTGGAGGTACTTTTGTATTAGCTTGTGTTGTCCATGGTATCCAAGTAGTTTCTTTCTGATTTTTACCTGCTATTGAAGTCTTGGCTGTACTGGATAATCCTGGTGTTGAAGGTGCTTTTGTACTAACTTGTGTTGTCCATGGCATCCAAGTAGTTTCTTTCTGATTTTTACCTGCTATTGAAGTCTTGGCTGTACTGGATAATCCTGGTGTTGAAGGTGCTTTTGTACTAACTTGTGTTGTCCATGGTACCCAAGTAGTTTCTTTCTGATTTTTACCTGCTATTGAAGTCTTGGCAGTGCTGGATAATCCTGGTGTCGAAGGTCCTTTTGTATTAGCTTGTGTTGTCCATGGTATCAAAGTAGTTTCTTTCTGATTTTTATTATCTGCTATTGAAGTCTTGGCTGTACTGGGTAATCCTGGTGTTGATGGTGCTAGTGTAGTAAAGGAGAAAGGTGTTGTCCATGGTACCCAAGTAGTTTTTGTCTGACTTGTAATGGGTCCAATACAGAGGATCAAGATTAGCACACTAGAACTGACACGTTTCATCTGAAATGAAAAATGTGTAATTTAAAAAAATCGAAATTTATACTCAAGCTTAAAATTGAATGTGGATGACTTGAAAAAATTGATATGTTTGGTTTGTCTCAAAAATTCTTTCCTAGTAAGAGTAAAATAAAATTTTATAATATAAATGAAGTACATTTATTTGGTATCATGCCTATTTTCGGAAAAGACCATGCAGTTGTGAAAATTACAAACCTTTTATCTGTCTTTATCATACTCTGAGAATGCTCTGGAAACTGCATCAGTGTCTCCCAAACCTGCATCTGGTCTCTGAGTACTAGATTCTTTGAAGTGTTTTAATTTTTTGACAATGCTAAATGGCTGTTTACTTCACAAGACCTCATTTGAATATGTAGATTTTAAAATTTGACAATATAGTTGATGTTTCTATTGTTTCTTAATGTTCATTAATTTATCAGTATGTTATGTAAATCATTAAACTGGAATTGAAAGATTGTAATTAATATAAACATCAATAAGCAGAAATCTTATTGATGATCGAGAGTTCACATTGATTTTTTAAAATTATCACTATTGAAATACAGTAAAGCTTTTGTAATTGAAACATCTTTGGTGACTTTAAAAAGTCTTAAAACTTAAACTTACTTACAACCTACATACAGAGGTTCATTTAACATTAAGTAATTTGGTCATGGGACTTTGAAAAGTGTTCCAATTTTGGAGGTTTTCTACTTATACAGATTTGTTCCACTTAACATGTTTAACTGTACTTATTTGTCTTTTCCATTGTGTAAATCATATAAAGTTTTAAGTTTGATATAACTCCTTTACAATACTTTTCCACAATAGAAGTTAATGATGTTGCCCTTTGTGCAGTTATAATATAGAATGTAACCCATTTTCTCTTTGATTGCAGTGTTGAACGTCTATGTACACACACCCCTATTTTCTATGTAGAACTAGTACAAATTTTTGTTTTGCAAAATTTGCCTAGTAGACTATAGGCCCATATTTGCAAAACCTTGAACTTGCGACAATTTTTTCAGAACATGCTCTCAGTGCTTCTACTTTAAGGCTCTGTCATTAAAAATAACTATAAACCACATTTGAAATGCATACTAGTTAACTTTATTCATACAAACTTCTCAAGTTTGTACACGTCATCATATAACATATTTAAAATAACATACATGTATAAATATTATCTCTGTAAAATGCATGAATGGATCTTGTATAACCTATATTTTGCACATGCAGTTTAAAAATCTACATCCCACCTCCAACAAAATTCTGTGCATTATCATGGAGTGTCATTACATGTTGATTATGGTGGTATGTTAAGTATTTCAGTACATTATTGAATTTTGAAAAATTTGTCGAAAATTGTGAGTATTAAATGAGGATGCACAATTTTTTGTAATCATAATAAAAAACATCAACTGTTTTATTGTTTTTGCTATCACTCTCTATCTTGTATAAAGCAAAAATGATTTTAAATCTGAATGAATATACCTTAGACAATCAAATGATTTGTACAAAAGCTTTATATTCTGAAAATGTCGAAGCTTTTCAAAATAATGATTTTAACATGAAAATGGTTGTAAAATTCCTCAAATGGAAATTGCACATTGGAGATCCCCATGCCCCCCATTAGATGGCTTCAATGTAGGGCTTCAATTTGTAGGCCTTTTGAGCATTAATTGGCCTTTTGGGCCTTATTTTTAATTTGGGCTCAACTTGTTTTTCTGAATTGAAATGTACATCTGCCAGTGTTGCTGCCTGCTATGATTTGAAACCCATGTGAGCTAAAGTTGTAAATAAATACAGTCATGTAGTACATCTACAAAGACCATACAACTTGGAATCTACATTGTACATTCATCAATGTGGTGATCTCCCATAGGTCTTTTTCGACAGGGTGCTATGTCCTGAATTCAGCAGTTTTGGTCAAATTACCTCAAGACAGTAAAACCTGTGTTAGTAGAAACCTTTAGAGGTCTCTTTGTGCTCTCAAAAAGTGTTAAAAACAGGCAAAATTAATGGAAATTATGAATTTAACATAAAAGTTGAAAAATCCCTGAAAACAACAGGCGATTTTGTGAAAACAACCAGTGAAAATCACCTGTTGCCTGGTGCTAATGAAACCCCTGAATTATAAAGTGGGCCATGGGACTCTGGACAGTGTAACACTTATGAAAGTGCTTCATTTACAGAAATATTTGGCTTGACAATTTCAACTGACATGATGCTAATAGATTTTCAACATGTTAGCCTATAGTTTTCAACTTTTCAATATGAGCAGCACTTGGTTGCTCTTATACCAGGGAGATCACTGCTATGATTAAAATAAATAGAATATAACATGAGATATTTCACCCAGAATGTCTTCTGATATTTAGACCTGTATAAAGGACAAGAAGGGGACTCAGGATGGAATAAAATGACCAGGTGGCTCAAGACTTTTTCAGGGGCAAAATAAGGATAGATAGGAGAGATTCACCATGGGGAGCCCCCTCAAGGTTTTTGAGGTTTGAGTTCAGACCTGCTGGATTTATACACCCAGATCTCCAAAACAAGGCAGCCCTCTGTGTGGCACCCATCAGCAGTATTACATTTACTAAAAGCAATAATACATTTACTTAAAGGCAGAATCATAGATATAGGGTTTGCAAAATTCCAAGGATGTACATGTACAGTTGACCTAGTTGTCCAGCTGTAATACATTTACTTAAAGGCAGCATCAGAGTTATATATAGCGGTTATAAAATTGCATATAACAAGTGCAGTAAACTAATTACCAATGAATTCTTTAACATCTGAAGTACATTGTCTCCCAAAAGATCTGTTGGCGCATAATAGATAAATAATGGATCAACTGTGGAATACAAGTGACATTGAATCCAAATGGACTTCTTGATACAAATGAAAGTAACTATTCCAAAAAACATTGTGATACACCCATTCACTTTGCCTGAAATTTCCAAAAAGCTCACTCCCATATCCTTTTCCAATTTTGACATTACTTTCCTCTCTAACTAAGGAAAAATAATCTCAGCTAGTTAATTATTATACATGTGTATAATTTGTACTGCTAAGGGATTCACTGCTAAGGAGTGTACTGCTAAAGGGTGCCACACTCACGGTGATGTAGAAACAAAAAACAAACTCTACTAAAACATAGAGACTTTTCTTTGATTAAACCTCAAACAAAAAATATTTCTTCCAAAACCTGAAATCTGGAATTGGAAATGAAAATATTCAATAAATTTCTGTATGGAACACAACATACTGTCTGCTTCTGGGTGACCACTTACTATGTAGTTGATGTTACGATATGATTCTAGTTTGCAGTTTTCTTCTTTTTCATGGAATTGAATAACAGAAGGTTGGGTGGTATGCATTTAATTTATGGTAGAACCCCAGGCCTTTAGCCAGATCCTGACCAAAGGATGAGTATCAATATTGTGTACTTTTTGAACACAAGTTTCTCTTAAACCACTCATCAAAAAATTCTGAAAATTTTACACATCGTCAATTTAATGGTCATCTTTTGAATGGTAACAATTGAGTTTGAAAAAAATACATATACTTTTCTCTATATTGTTTTAGAAAACACATCAGACACTTCTTTTGTTCTTGATATCATATGTTCGGAATGAAATGAAACATCTATCCGAAGCTCATTGGAACAAAACAACAATATTGTAATTGTACAAAGGAAAGTTTGGTTGCTTTAAAAAAAATCTTGTTAATGAAATAAAAGGTTTATCTTAATTTCTATCTATTTTGGGGAATTTGTTTAAATCTTTTGAATACTTTTTGTGAAATCAACCAAAATTTCCTTTGTATATCTAGAATATTGAAAGGTTTAAGAAAATGTTGAATATGCCAATTTGTTCGAACAAGGTTTGGAAAGACATTTTATTTCATTCTGAAGAATTGGTAGAAAGGAACAAAAAACAATTGCACGAAAAAAAAAATGTTAACAAAAACAGTTATATAAAATATAAATAAATAATTTTCGCATTAAATTGTTGTCATTCAGTCAACATTACATAAAGGACCATGTTTTTTAACAGAAGGTTTTCAATAATTGGTTTAAGAGAAAAACATTGTTGAATTCAGTTCACCATATCAATACCCATCCATTGTAGTTTTTCACCATTCTGTACATTTTTCAAGTTATTTTGGCCGAAATTTGAACTGTGAACCCCGTAGTATTTTTAGAAAAGTGAACTCTCCCTGTCAAAAGCTGGCTACGGGCCTGCACCATCTCCTTATGATATAATAGAATACTGCATCTGTGTTTGGATATGGAGAAGATTTTATCCAGACCTGGAAAAAATACATTAGATCTTTCACATTGACAAATTTGCTATGTCGTTCATGTGTGCCTGTCTTAAATATTTCAAGTAGTTGCATTACACAATCATGTATGTTATAATTTTTGTCTGAAATCTACTCAATGGTTGCTTGTTATTTTTACATCCATACCAGCGAAGTTTCCAATGCAATAAATCAGTACAATTCAAAACATTGTTGGTTCATATTTGATGTCCATTGTGATATTTCTAATTGAGATCATTTCAATCAAAGTAGAATGGTAAATATTTTGATGCTCTTTGAGCAAGAGGGAAATGATTGGCAGTTAAAAGGTGAAATTCATAAAAATACTGGTTTAAAAGATTCCATGCATGTACTTAACACAAATTTTGAAAATGTCCACGTATTGAGATTTCCATCTATTCATCAAGAGTCAGGTCCTTTATGCGCTGTTTCCTCTCCCTTTGTTCCTTTTTCACTGCCAATTCATTAATATATGGCAATCGTCTTGTCTTCTTTATGATTTTTACCAAACTCTCTTCAAAAACACATAATTTGACAGTCTTTGATTGGACTTTTGGACAGAGTTCATCACACGAGCTTTCATCACTATCTGCTCTTTTCTCTACGAGAACTTCAATGCCCTTTTTGTTCAAGCGTTTGTCAACTACATCTCGTATTAAGGGATCTCGTTTTAGACGGTTTGTAGCTTGCAAGAAGGATTTTTTGAAGATATGAAGCTGTAGTGCCAAATTCACGATTTTGGAGCACCAGCGTCGACAGTCTCGTTCTCCATCCACTTCATCATTTAGACTGTTTGGATGATGGGTGACATGTTCAATATAGCCTTCTGGATCACTAGATTTCTGTCCATCACCTACTTTGGTGAGATCAGGTGTATCTAAAGAGCTCTCTTTTGTGTCAATAGATCTTTCATTAAGGTCACTTGATTTCTCAACAATATCATTTGATTCTGTATCAATGTCAATAAATTTTTCCTCAACGTCAATAGATCTTTTTTCCTCACCTTCTTCAAGTTTCTTATTGACCAAACCAAGTTTTTCAAGTTTATTAATTCTTTTATTGACAACCCTATCAATGTATGGGACTCTCATTAGGGATCTATCTAAGACAACCACTTCATTACTGAACTCACAGAATTTGACAGCAACACCTGGAGCTTTATTGCATAAATCCAAACAATTCTGTTCTCTATCTGTTGGTGCCCTTTTTTGGAGTTCAAGTTCTCTTTTTACAGAATGCATTACATTTAAATCCATGTTGAACCGAAAACTAGGATGACTCAAGATGGCTCGTTTTCTTTTCTCTTCTGGGCTTGCAAGTCTTGCTTTGTAACGTGCCAGTTTTTTCTGAACGATTGTGCTAATCTCTGGTTCACTTTTGAATTTAGTAAGTTGGTTACCAAATGTGGTGTTGAATTCAATCATCTTTTTGTAGACACTGTACATTTTACTACAGGTCCTTTTACACTGATCAATTCTTGGATCTCTGGTTGAAGGCAGCACTGTTGTTGTTGTTGGTACTGTTGTGCTGGTAATTGTAGAAGTAGGTACTGTTGTGCTAGTAATTGTAGTAGTAGGTACTGTTGTACTAGGTTTAGGTGTTGAAGGCACTATGGTACTTGGCTCAGGCGTTGAAGGCACTATGGTACTTGGTGCAAGTGTTGAAAGTACTTTTGTACTAGATTCAGGTGTTGGAGGCACTATTGTACTAGGTTCAGGTGTTGAAGGCACTATTGTACTTGGCACAGGTGTTGAAGGTACTATTGTACTTGGTTGAGGTGGTGTTGAAAGCACTATTGTGCTGGGTGCAGATGTTGAAGGCACTATGGTACTTGGTTGAGGGGGAGTTGTAGGCACTATTGTACTTGGTTGAGGGGGAGTTGAAGGCACTTCGGTACTTGGTTGATGGGAAGTTGAACGCAATATCGTACTTGGTTGTGGAGGAGTTGAAGGCACTATTGTACTTGGTTGAGGGGGAGTTGAAGGCACTATTGTACTTGGTTGAGGGGGAGTTGAAGGCACTTTGGTACTTGGTTGAGGGGGAGTTGTAGGCACTATTGTACTTGGTTGAGGGGGAGTTGAAGGCACTATTGTACTTGGTTGAGGGGGAGTTGAAGGCACTTTGGTACTTGGTTGAGGGGGAGTTGAAGGCACTATTGTACTTGGTTGAGGGGGAGTTGAAGGCACCTTGGTACTTGGTTGAGGGGGAGTTGTAGGCACTATTGTACTTGGTTGAGGAGGAGTTGAAGGCACTTTGGTACTTGGTTGAGGGGGAGTTGAAGGCAATATTGAACTTGGTTGAGGGGGAGTTGAAGGAACTATTGAACTTGGTTGAGGGGAAGTCGGAGGCACTATTGTACTTGGTTGAGGGGTAGTTGAAGGCATTTTGGTACTTGGTTGAGGGGGAGTTGTAGGCACTTTTGTACTTGGTTGAGGGGGAGTTGAAGGTACTATTGTACTTGGTTGAGGGGGAGTTGAAGGCACTATGGTACTTGGTTGAGGGGGAGTTGAAGGCACTTTTGTACTTGGTTGAGGGGGTGTTGAAAGCACTTTGGAACTTGGTTGAGGGGGAGTTGTAGGCACTATTGTACTTGGTTGAGGGGGAGTTGAAGGCACTTTGGTGCTTCGTTGAGGGGGAGTTGTAGGCACTATTGTACTTGGTTGAGGGGGAGTTGAAGGCACTTTGGTACTTGGTTGAGGGGGAGTTGTAGGTACTATTGTACTTGGTTGAGGGGGAGTTGAAGGCACTTTGGTGCTTGGTTGAGGGGGAGTTGAAGGCATTTTGGTACTTGGTTGAGGGGGAGTTGAAGGCAATATCGTACTTGGTTGAGGAGGAGTTGAAGGCACTATTGTACTTGGTAAAGGGGGAGTTGAAGGCATCATTGTACTTGGTTTAGGTGGAGTTAAAGGCACTTTGGTACTTGGTTGAGGGGGAGTTGAAGGCACTATTGTACTTGGTTGAGGGGGAGTTGAAGGCACTTTGGTACTTGGTTGAGGGGGAGTTGTAGGCACTTTTGTACTTAGTTGAGGGGGAGCTGAAGGCACTTTGGTGCTTGGTTGAGGGGGAGTTGTAGGCACTATTGTACTTGGTTGAGGGGGAGTTGAAGGCACTTTGGTACTTGGTTGAGGGGGAGTTGTAGGCACTATTGTACTTGGTTGAGGGGGAGTTGAAGGTACTTTGGTGCTTGGTTGAGGGAGAGTTGTAGGCACTATTGTACTTGGTTGAGGGGGAGTTGAAGGACCTTTGGTACTTGGTTGAGGGGGAGTTGAAGGCAATATCGTACTTGGTTGAGGGGGAGTTGAAGGCAATATTGAACTTGGTTGAGGGGGAGTTGAAGGCACTATTGTACTTGGTAAAGGGGGACTTGAAGGCACTATTGTACTTGGTTGAGGGGGAGTTGAAGGCACTATTGTACTTGGTTGAGGGGGACTTGAAGGCTGAATTGTACTTGGTTCATTTGTTGAAGGAACTATTGTACTTGTTGCAGGTGTTGAAGGAACAAAAGTACTTGGTGCAGGTGTTGAAGGCACTATTGTACTGGGCTCAGATGTTGAAGAAACTATTGTACTTGGTGCAGGTGTTGAAGGCCCTATTGTACTGGGCCAAGGGGGTGTTAAAGGAACTGTTGTACTTGGCTCAGATGAAGTTAAGGTTTGTTGACCTGGTGTTGTTTTTTCATAAACAGAAGTGGCATCTGTGTCAAAATTAGGTTGTCCACTGACTGGTGTTGTGAAACCTTCTCTTATTATTGTGGCGAATGAGCTTGCCTGACTTGCTCTTGTAGGGACCACTGTACTAGGTTGTCCACTGACTGGTGTCGTGAAACCTTCTCTTTTTATTGTGGTGAATGAGCTTGCCTGACTTGCTCTTGTAGGGACCACTGTACTAGGTTGTCCACTTACTGGTGTTGTGAAACCTTCTCTTATTATTGTGGCGAATGAGCTTGCCTGACTTGCTCTTGTAGGGACCACTGTACTAGGTTGTCCACTGACTGGTGTCGTGAAACCTTCTCTTTTTATTGTGGCGAATGAGCTTGCCTGACTTGCTCTTGTAGGGACCACTGTACTAGGTTGTCCACTGACTGGTGTTGTGAAACCTTCTCTTTTTATTGTGGCGAATGAGCTTGCCTGACTTGCTCATGTAGGGACCACTGTACTAGGTTGTCCACTGACTGGTGTTGTGAAACCTTCTCTTATTATTGTGGCAAATGAGCTTGCCTGACTTGCTCTTGTAGGGACCACTGTACTAGGTTGTCCACTGACTGGTGTTGTGAAACCTTCTCTTATTATTGTGGCGAATGAGCTTGATTGACTTGCTCTTGTAGGGACCACTGTACTAGATTGTCCATTGACTGGTGTTGTGAAACCTTCTCTTATTATTGTGGTGAATGAGCTTTCAGTTGAAGGTACCATTGTACTAGGTGGTATTATTGTAGGTACTTTTGTACTAGGTGGACCTTTTTCATATGTTGTTGAAAGATATTTTGTTGAGGAAACCATTGTACTAGACACAATTTCATCACCCTTTTTCCTAATTGGTGCTCTTGTAATATGCTTACCATCTGTACTGGTCTGAACTATTGTTGGAGGCTTGACAGAGCTGGGCAATCCTGGTGTTGGAGGTACTTTTGTATTAGCTTGTGTTGTCCATGGCATCCAAGTAGTTTCTTTCTGATTTTTACCTGCTATTGAAGTCTTGGCTGTACTGGATAATCCTGGTGTTGAAGGTGCTTTTGTACTAACTTGTGTTGTCCATGGTATCAAAGTAGTTTCTTTCTGATTTTTACCTGCTATTGAAGTCTTGGCTGTACTGGATAATCCTGGTGTTGAAGGTGCTTTTGTACTAACTTGTGTTGTCCATGGTATCAAAGTAGTTTCTTTCTGATTTTTATCTGCTATTGAAGTCTTGGCTGTACTGGATAATCCTGGTGTTGAAGGTACTTTTGTACTAGCTTGTGTTGTCCATGGCATCCAAGTAGTTTCTTTCTGATTTTTATCTGCTATTGAAGTCTTGGCTGTACTGGATAATCCTGGTGTCGAAGGTGCTTTTGTACTAGCTTGTGTTGTCCATGGCATCCAAGTAGTTTCTTTCTGATTTTTACCTGCTATTGACGTCTTGGCTGTGCTGGATACTCCTGGTGTCGAAGGTGCTTTTGTATTAGCTTGTGTTGTCCATGGTATCAAAGTAGTTTCTTTCTGATTTTTATCTACTATTGAAGTCATGGTTGTACTGGGTAATCCTGGTGTTGATGGTGCTAGTGTAGTCAAGGAGAAAGGTGTTGTCCATGGTAACCAAGTAGTTTTTGTTTGACATGTGATGGGTCCAATACAGAGGACCAAGATTAACACACTAGAACTGACACGTTTCATCTGAAATGAAAAATGTGTAATTTAAAAAAAATCAAAATTTATACTCAAGCTTAAAATTGAATGTGGATGACTTGAAAAAATTGATATGTTTGGTTTGTCTCAAAAATTCTTTCCTAGTAAGAGTAAAATAAAATTTTATAATATAAATTATGTACATGTATTTGGTATTGTGCCTATTTTCTGATAAGACCATGCAGTTGTGAAAATTACAAACCTTTTATCTGTCTTTATCATACTCTGAGAATGCTCTGGAAACTGCATCAGTGTCTCCCAAACCTGCATCTGGTCTCTGAGTACTAGATTCTTTGAAGTGTTTTAATTTTTTTTGACAATGCTAAATGGCTGTTTACTTTCACAAGATCTCATTTGAATATGTAGATTTTAAAATTTGACAATATAGTTGATGTTTCTATTGTTTCTTAATGTTCACTAATTTATCAGTATGTTATGTAAATCATAAAACTGGAATTGAAGATTGTAATTAATATAAACATCAATAAGCAGAAATCTTATTGATGATCGAGAGTTCACATTGATTTTTTAACTTATCACTATTAAAATACGGTAAAGCTTTTGTAATTGAAACATCTTTGGTAACTTTGAAAAGTCTTAAAACTTAAACTTATTTCATAGACTATTGAGTATTCCGTAATTCCACGGTGTGGACGGAATTTGACAAAACTTCAATTTTTTGCAGAATCCCTGATTTTCATGAAAATCCCGCGGAATTACCAGAATTTCCAGAAATTACATATTTTACGATCTCCTACCTTTGCGGGGTATTTGAAGAGTGTCTGTTTATGTCCAACAATCAATCATTATTGAGTACAAGTACGATTTCACCGTGAAATTCAACATTCTATCACGTTTAAATTCGCTAAAGCGAGTTCGCTAATGACGCGCAGTTCTTACCTAGAAAGTAGCTGACTTCTGTTTCCATTTTTCATCGTTTTAAAAGATTGCAGAATTTGGACTTTTTCTGAAAATTTGTGCAGAATTTCGATTTTCTCCTTGCAGAATTTGCTTTTTTTCTTGCAGAATTTTTTGCAGAATTTTGATTTTTTTCATGCAGAAAACTAGTATCTGTGTTATTTACAACCTACATACAGAGGTTCATTTAACATTAAGTCATTTGGTCATGGGACTTTGAAAAGTGTTTTCCTTACTGAGAGAAGTTCATTTAACATTTGGTCATGGGACTTTGAAAAGTGTTCCACTTTTGGAGGTTTTCTACTTATACAGATGTGTTCCACTTAACATTTTTAACTGTACTTAATTGTCTTTTCCATTGTGTAAATCATATAAAGTTTAAAGTTTGATATAACTCCTTTACAATACTTTTCAACAATAGAAGTTAATGATGTTGCCCTTTGTGCAGTTATAATATAGAATGTAACCCATCTTCTCTTTGATTGCAAAGTGTTGAATGCCTATGTACACACCCCTATTTTCTATTTCTGTAGAACATGGAACATGGAACATGCTCTCAGTACTTCTACTTTAAGGCTCTGTCATTAAAGATAACTATAAACCACATTTGAAATGCATACTAGCTAACTTTATTCATACAAACTTTTCAAGTTTGTACACGTCATCATATAACATATTTGAAATAACATACATGTATAAATAAAATCTCTGTAAAATGCATGAATGGATCTATAATATATAACCTATATTTTGCACAATGCAGTTTAAAAATCTACATCCCACCCCTGTCAACAAAATTCTGTGCATTATCATGGAGTGTCAATGTCATTAAATGTTGATTATATGTACATTGCATATGTATGTTAAGTATTTCAGTACATTATTGAATTTTGAAAAATTTGTCATTTAAATTATTAAATGAGGATGCCCAAATTTTTGTAATCATAATGAAAAACCTCAACTGTTTTATTTTTTTGCTATCACTTTCTATCTTGCTCTATCTTGTATTCTGAATGAATATACCTTAGACAATCAAATGATTTCTACAAAAACTATATTCTGAAAATGTTGAAGCTTTTAAAAATAATGATTTTAACATGAAAATGGTTGTAAAATTCCTCAAAACATCTTTTTTTTTAGTAAAAACAACCATGAAAATTGCATGCTGGGGATCCCCATGCCCCTCCCCATAGGATGGCTTCAATGTAGGGCTTCAATTAGTAGGCCTTTTGGGCATTACTTGGCCTTTTTGGGCCTTATTTTTAACTTGTTTTTCTGAATTGAAATGTACATCTGCCAGCCAGTGTTGCCTACTATGATTTGAAAGCCATGCTAAAGTTGTAAATGAATACATTCATGTCCATCAACAAAGATCATACATTCATCAATGTTGTGATCTCCCATAGGTGCTATGTCCTGATTTTAGCAGTTTTTCAAATTACCTGTGTTAGTAGAAACTTTTAGAGGTCACTTTGTGCGCTCAAAAATGTTTCACATAGGAGGTGTTCCATTTACAGAGGTTCATTTACAGGGGTTTCCTTAGAATTTCTCACAACAGGCTAAATAAATGAAAACAACAGGCAAAATTAATGGAAATTATGAACGTTATGTTATGAATGTAACATGGAAAAGACCCTGAAAACAACAGGCGATTTTGTGAAAACAACCAGTGAAAATGGCCTGTTACTAAAGAAACCCCTGATATAAAGTGGGCCATGGGACTCTGGACAGTGTAACACTTATGAAGGTGCTTAATTTACAGAAATATTTGGCTTGACAATTTTAACTGACATGATGCTAACAGATTTTCAACTGGTTAGCCTGTAGTTTTCAAATTTTCAGTATGAGCAGCACTCAGTTGCTCTTATACAAGGGAGATCTCTGCAATGATTAAAATAAATATAATATAACATGAGATATTTCACTTAGAATGTCTTCTGATATTTAGACCTCAGGCCTCCTAGACTTCCAACAACGCGAACATCAGTTATGATACCACGAACTACGTTCCTTGCACTCGAACCACGAATCTCATATTGCGAACGTGAAATCTTATGTCGCGCACCACCATTTCCTTGTGTCCGAACATATTTCTTGTACCGCGCACAAAGATCCGTTACCGCGAACCACGCATCTGATCGAAAAAAGTCCGTAATTTTGTTCGTATTATTACGCATAAGTGTAATTCCAAAGAGGTGTTTTCATGTGGAATGCGGAAGAAATATTTTCCCAGTTTTTCATGCATGTGAATGAATATCCAATCATTGACGATAACAGTATTTTCAAGCTCTAGGAAACACAAGCTATTGGGACTACCTTGCAATCACGCGCATTGACATTTTCAGTGAAAGGGCTGGGTAATAACAACAAAAACCTGACTTATGAGTAACAACACGTATGGCCAAATTAGTGACATCTCTGATCACAGGGCTTCAAAATCCAGAATATCTTCTTTCTCTTTACCAGCTTTTTCCAAATTTGTCCATTTGAGCCGATGATTGCATCATAATAAAGAAATGAGTTATCCTATGTACAATATTCCTGATTTTATAGAATACTTGATGTGCTATATCTGTCGCTCCAGCTACTGATAATTTGAAGATGCTACCCTTTGCCTGTCAACGTTTTAAATGAAAACTTAACTTAAATGTTGCCCCCTCCCCCATTACGGCTTGTGGGATTAACTGTTTACATACAGGAAAATAACAATCTATCATCCTGATAAAGATTTTAACACTTGGTTTTTCTTTCAAAACATATCAAATGACTACTAAATCGCAATTTAAGGGTAAGGGCTAAGAATACTTTATCTGTCTAATCTTTGACTGTCTGAAATAAATGTGTGTTGACGAGTCCTGTAATTAATTAATCTTGGTTTTAAAACCGAAGCTTTCATTGTGGGCTGTTCTGCCCCACGCATGAGCCATTTTGCCCTACTCTCAACATTATTTTCGGACACTCTGAAAAATCACAGAAAATGTGAAATAGAATCCCTTCATAAGATGGGACATGAAAATTCGCGATGATCGACAGATTAGAAAAACCTCTGCACGGATCAAACTATTATGAGGGCCGTTTTGCCCCATGTTCCCAAAAAATTCCTGACTTCAGCAACCAGGACGATATCTGACCCAAGACATGTGGAGCGCTAAAATGTCGGACCCTTTTTTTCTGGGCCCATCTCAGAGGGAGGGGCGGGCCAGTGCATCTACACAGAACACAGCCATAACTGATTACTACAATGTAGGTGTACTGTATAAAAGTAAACCTTGTAGTTAAAGGTCGCATGATGCAGTGTGACCAGGATCACACTGACCATGGTGAGAATGACCTTAGACATGATGGTCACATGAAAAGGTCACTGTAAATAGCTTTAAGTAGGAGCATAGGAAAGGTCAATGAACAGAGTCTTTTGAATTTTTCAGAAAATGTGCCCAATATATTGCTCTAAATGATAAAATCTTTAAAATTTTAGAAACTTGTCTGAAAAAATGGCGGTCATAAAAAGGAAAAAAATATCGCTTTTACAAATGACATCTCCTATTACACCACACCGTGCGCAGATACTCTCTGATCCCAAAAATGAATGACTGTGGGACGCAGTGCTTTCCTTTGACACATCATTTAAAGCCCTGCCAACTCGGGGCGTGGATGTTAATCTTAAGATTATGTTTCAAAATACAGTGACGAATGGGTCATCTAACATGCAAGTGCATGCTTTTCATAGGAACGAAAGTCCGGCGAAAGCGGAGGAGAAACTGAATTTCGTTTCCTTGTTTCACTCCGTTGCATGGTATATACATGTAACTTGGAATCCCAAACACCCGGATGTATTATGTACAATTTGTTCGCGGTAACGGATCTCTGTGCGAGGTACAAGAAATATGTTCGGAAACTAGGAAATGGTGGTGCGCGACATAAGATTTCACGTTCGCGATATAAGATTCGTGGTTCGAGTGCAAGGAACGTAGTTCGCGGTATCAGAACTGATGTTCGCGTTGTTGGAAGTCTAGGAGGCCTGGACCTGTATAAAGGACAAAAAGGGGACTCAGGATGGACAAAAATGACCAGGTGGCTCAAGACTTTTTCAGGGGCAAAATAAGGATAGATAGGAGAGATTCACCATGGGGAGCCCCCTCAAGGTTTTTGAGGTTTGAGTTCAGACCTGCTGGATTTATACACCCAGATCTCCAAAACCAGGCATCCTTCTGTGTGGCACCCATCAGCAGTATTACATTTACTAACAGCAATAATACATTTACTTAAAGGCAGAATCATAGATATAGGGTTTGCAAAATTCCAAGGATGTACGTACATGTACAGTTGACCTAGTTGTCCAGCTGTAATACATTTACTTAAAGGCAGCATCAGAGTTATATAAAGCGGTTATAAAATTGCATATAACAAGTGCAGTAAACTAATTACCAATGAATTCTTTAACATCTGAAGTACATTGTCTCCCAAAAGATCTGTTGGCGCATAATAGATAAATAATGGATCAACTGTGGAATACAAGTGACATTGAATCCAAATGGACTTCTTGATAGAAATGAAAGTAACTATTCCAAAAATCATTGTGATGTGCCCACTCACTTTGTTTTGAAATTTCCAAAAAGCTCATGCCCATATCCTTTTCCAATTTTGATATCATTTTCCTCTATAATGAAGGAAAAATAATCTCAGCTAGTTAATTATGTACATGTGTATAATTTGTACTGCTAAGGGATTCACTGCCAAGGAGTGTACTGCTAAAGGGTGCCACACTCACGGTGATGTAGAAACAATAAACAAACCCTACTAAAACATAGAAACATTTCGTTGATTAAACCTCAGACAAAAAATATTTCTTCCAAAACCTGAAATCTGGAATAAGTTTGAAATGAAAATATTAATAAACTGTATGGAACACAACATATTGTCCGCTTCTGGGTGACCACTTTCTATGTAGTTGATGTTACGATATGATTCTAGTTTGCAGTTTTCTTCTTTTTGATGGAATTGAATAACAGTAGGTTGGGTGGTATGCATTTAATTTATGGTAGAACCCCAGGCCTGTAGCCAGACCCTGACTGAAGATTCTTTCAAAACCATAGTGTTTCACCATTCTGTACATTTTTCAAGTTATTTTGGCCGAAAATGTGAACTGTGAACCCCGTAGTATTTTTGGAAAAGTGAACTCTCCCTGTCAAAAGCTGGCTACGGGCCTGCGCCCTATGCACTTATGATATTATAGTATACTGCATCTGCGTCTGGACATGGAGAAGATTTTATCCAGAGCTGGAAAGAATACATTAAATCTTTCACATTGACAAATTTGCTATGTCTTTCATGTGTGTGTGTCTTAAATATTTCAAGTAATTGCATAACACAATCATGTATGTAATAATTTTTTGTCTGAAATCTACTCAATGGTTGATTGTATTTACACCCATACCAGTTAAATTTCCAATGCAATCAGTACAATTCAAAACTTTGTTGGTTCATATTTGATGTCCATTATGATATTTCTAATTGAGATCATTTCAATCAAAGTAGAATGGTAAATATTTTGATGCTCTTTGAGCAAGAGGGAAATGATTGGCAGTTAAAAGGTGAAATTCATAAAAATACTGGTTTAAAAGATTCCATGCATGTACTTAACACAAATTTTGAAAATGTCCATGTATTGAAATTTCCATCTATTCATCAAGAGTCAGGTCCTTAATGCGCTGTTTTCTTTCCCTTTGTTCCTTTTTCACTGCCAAATCATTAATATATGGCAATCGTCTTGTCTTCTTTATGATTTTTACCAAACTCTCTTCAAAAACACATAATTTGACAGTCTTTGATGGGACTTTTGGACAGAGTTCATCACACGAGCTTTCATCACTATCTGCTCTTTTCTCTACAAGAACTTCAATGCCCTTTTTGTTCAAGCGTTTATCAACTACATCTCGTATTAAGGGATCTCGTTTTAGACGGTTTGTAACTTGCAGAAAGGATTTTTTGAAGATATGAAGCTGTAGTGCCAAATTCACGATTTTGGAGCACCAGCGTCGACAGTCTCGTTCTCCATCCACTTCATCATTTAGACTGTTTGGATTATGGGTGACATGTTCAATATAAGCTTCAGGATCACTAGGTTTCTGTTCATCACCTACTTTGGTGAGATCAGGTGTATCTAAAGAACTCTCTTTTGTGTCAATAGATCTTTCATTAAGGTCACTTGATTTCTCAATAATATCATTTGATTCTGTATCAATGTCAATAGATCTTTTTTCCTCACCTTCTTCAAGTTTCTTATTGACCAAACCAAGTTTTTCAAGTTTTTTAAGTCTTTTATTGACAACCCTATCAATGTATGGGACTCTCATTAGGGATCTATCTAAGACAACCACTTCATTACTGAACTCGCAGAATTTGACCGCGACACCTGGAGCTTTATTGCATAAATCCAAACAATTCTGTTCTCTATCTGTTGGTGCCCTTTTTTGGAGTTCAAGTTCTCGTTTGACAGAATGCATTACATCTAAATCTATGTTGAACTGAAAACTAGGATGACTCAAGATGGCTCGTTTTCTTTTCTCTTCTGGGCTTGCAAGTCTTGCTTTGTAACGTGCCAGTTTTTTCTGAACGATTGTGCTAATCTCTGGTTCACTTTTGAATTTGGTAAGTTGGTTACCAAATGTGGTGTTGAATTCAATCATCTTTTTGTAGACACTGTACATTTTACTACAGGTCCTTTTACACTGATCAATTCTTGGATCTCTGGTTGAAGGCAGCACTGTTGTTGTTGTTGGTACTGTTGTGCTAGTAATTGTAGAAGTAGGTACTTTTGTACTAGGTTCAGGTGTTGAAGGCACTATGGTACTTGGCTCAGGCGTTGAAGGCACTATTGTACTTGGTTCAGGTGTTGAAGGCACTATTGTACTTGGCTCAGGTGATGAAGGAACAATTGTACTTGGTTCAGGTGTTGAAGGAACTATTGTACTTGGTGCAGGTGTTGAAGGCACTATTGTACTAGGTGCAGGTGTTGAAGGAACAATTGTACTAGGTTCAGGTGTTGAGGGAACTATTGTACTAGGTGCAGGTGTTGAAGGAACAATTGTACTAGGTCCAGGTGTTGATGGAACTATTGTACTTTGTGCAGGTGTTGAAGGCACTATTGTACTGGGCTCAGGTGTTGAAGGAACAAGTGTACTTGGTTCTTTTGTTGATGGAACTATTGTACTTGGTGCATGTGTTGAAGGAACAATTGTACTAGGTTCAGGTGTTGAAGGAACAATTGTACTTGGTGCAGGTGTTGAAGGAACTAATGTACTCGGTACAGGTGTTGAAGGCACTAGTGTACTAGGTTCAGGTGTTGAGGGAACTATTGTACTTGGTGCAGGTGTTGAAGGCACTAATGTACTCGGTACAGGTGTTGAAGGCACTAGTGTACTAGGTTCAGGTGTTGAAGGAACTATTGTACTAGGTTCAGGTGTTGAAGGAATAGGTGTACTTGGTTCTTTTGTTGATGGAACAATTGTACTTGGTGCATGTGTTGAAGGAACAATTGTACTAGGTTCAGGTGTTGAAGGAACAATTGTACTTGGTGCAGGTGTTGAAGGAACTAATGTACTTGGTACAGGTGTTGAAGGCACTATTGTACTAGGTTCAGGTGTTGAGGGAACTATTGTACTTGGTTCACGTGTTGAAGGAACTATCGTACTTTGTTCAGGTGTTGAAGGAACTATTGTACTAGGTTTAGCTGTTGATGGAACAATTGTACTTGGTTGGGGTGGTGTTGAAGGAACAATTGTACTAGGTTCAGGTGTTGAAGGAACTATTGTACTTGGTGCAGGTGTTGAAGGCACAATTGTACTTGGTGCAGGTGTAGAAGGAACAATTGTACTTGGTTCTTTTGTTGATGGAACTATTGTACTTGGTGCAGGTGTTGAAGGTACTATTGTACTTGGTGCAGGTGTTGAAGGCACAATTGTACTTGGTGCAGGTGTAGAAGGAACAATTGTACTTGGTTCTTTTGTTGATGGAACTATTGTACTTGGTACAGGTGTTGAAGGCACTATTGTACTTGGTTCAGGTGTTGAAGGAACAATTGTACTTGGTTGAGGTGGTGTTGAAGGAACAATTGTACTAGGTTCAAGTGTTGAAGGCACTATTGTGCTTGCTGCAGGTGTTGAAGGCACTATTGTACTAGGTTCAGGTGTTGATGGCACTATTGTACTTGGTACAGGTGTTGGAGGAAGAATTGTACTAGGTTCAGGTGTTGATGGAACTATTGTACTTTGTGCAGGAGTTGAGGGCACTATTGTACTAGGTCCAGGTGTTGAAGGAATAATTGTACTAGGTTCAGGGGTTGAAGGAACTATTGTACTTGGTGCAGGTGTTGAAGGAACTATTGTACTTGGTGCAGGTGTTGAAGGAACAATTGTACTTGGAGCAAGTGTTGAAGGAACAATTGTACTAGGTTCTTGGGTTGAAGGAACTATTGTACTTGGTGCTGGTGTTGAAGGCACTATTGTACTAGGTTTAGGTGTTGATGGCACTATTGAACTTGGTGTAGGTGTTGAAGGAACAATTGTACTTGGTGCAGGTGTTGAAGGCACTATAGTACTTGGTGCAGGTGTTGAAGGAACTATTGTACTTGGTGCAGGTGTTGAAGGAACAATTGAACTTGGTGCAGGTGTTGAAGGAACAATTGTACTTGGGGCAGGTGTTGAAGGAACAATTGTACTAGATTCTGGGGTTGAAGGAACTATTGTACTTGGTGCAGGTGTTGAAGGCACTATTGTACTAGGTTTAGGTGTTGATGGCACTATTGTACTTGGTGCAGGTGTTGAAGGCACTATTGTACTTGGTGCAGGTGTTGAAGGCACTATTGTACTTGGTGCAAGTGTTGAAGGAACTAATGTACTAGGTTCAGGTGTTGATGGCACTATTGTACTTGGTACAGGTGTTGAAGGAACAATTGTACTTGGTTCAGGTGTTGATGGAACTATTGTACTTTGTGCAGGAGTTGAGGGCACTATTGTACTGGGCTCAGGTGTTGAAGGAATAATTGTACTAGGTTCAGGGGTTGAAGGAACTATTGTACTTGGTGCAGGTGTTGAAGGAACAATTGTACTTGGTGAAGGTGTTGAAGGAACAATCGTACTTGGTGCAGGTGTTGAAGGAACAATTGTACTAGGTTTTGGGGTTGAAGGAACTATTGTACTTGGTGCAGGTGTTGAAGGCACTATTGTACTTGGTACAGGTGTTGATGGCACTATTGTACTTGGTGTAGGTGTTGAAGGAACAATTGTACTTGGTGCAGGTGTTGAAGGCACTATTGTACTTGGTGCATGTGTTGAAGGCACTATTGTACTTGGTGCAAGTGTTGAAGGAACAATTGTACTTGGTGCAGGTGTTGAAGGAACAATTGTACTTGGTGCAGGTGTTGAAGGAACAATTGTACTTGGTGCAGGTGTTGAAGGAATAATTGTACTCGGTGCAGGTGTTGATGGAACAATTGTACTAGGTTCAGGGGTTGAAGGAACTATTGTGCTTGCTGCAAGTGTTGAAGGCACTATTGTACTTGGTACAAGTGTTGAAGGAACAATTGTACTAGGTTCAGGTGTTGAAGGAACAATTGTACTTGGTGCAGGTGTTGAAGGAACAATTGTACTTGGTGCAAGTGTTGAAGGAACAATTGTACTTGGTACAGGTGTCGAAGGAACTATTGTACTTGGTGCAAGTGTTGAAGGAACAATTGTACTTGGTTGAGGTGGTGTTGAAGGAACAATTGTACTTGGTGCAGGTGTTGAAGGAACAATTGTACTAGATTCAGCTGTTGATGGAACAATTGTACTTGGTGCATGTGTTGAAGGAACAATTGTACTAGGTTCAGCTGTTGAAGGAACTATTGTACTTGGGGCAAGTGTTGAGGGAACAATTGTACTTGGTGCAAGTGTTGAAGGAACAATTGTACTGGGTTCAGCTGTTGAAGGAACTATTGTACTTGGTGCAAGTGTTGAAGGAACAATTGTACTTGGTTCAGGTGTTGAAGGAACAATTGTACTAGGTTCAGCTGTTGAAGGAACTATTGTACTTGGTGCAGGTGTCGAAGGCACTATTGTACTTGGTGCAGGTGTTGATGGAACTATTGTACTAGGTTCAGGGGTTGAAGGAACTACTGTACTTGGTTCAGGGGTGGAAGGAACTATTGTACTTGGTGCAGGTGTTGAAGGGACAATTGTACTTGGTGCAGGAGTTGATGGAACAATTGAACTTGGTGCAGGTGTAGAAGGAACAATTGTACTTGGTTCTTTTGTTGATGGAACTATTGTACTTGGTGCAGGTGTTGAAGGTACTATTGTACTTGGTGCAGGTGTTGAAGGCACAATTGTACTTGGTGCAGGTGTAGAAGGAACAATTGTACTTGGTTCTTTTGTTGATGGAACTATTGTACTTGGTACAGGTGTTGAAGGCACTATTGTACTTGGTTCAGGTGTTGAAGGAACAATTGTACTTGGTTGAGGTGGTGTTGAAGGAACAATTGTACTAGGTACAAGTGTTGAAGGCACTATTGTGCTTGCTGCAGGTGTTGAAGGCACTATTGTACTAGGTTCAGGTGTTGATGGCACTATTGTACTTGGTACAGGTGTTGGAGGAAGAATTGTACTAGGTTCAGGTGTTGATGGAACTATTGTACTTTGTGCAGGAGTTGAGGGCACTATTGTACTAGGTCCAGGTGTTGAAGGAATAATTGTACTAGGTTCAGGGGTTGAAGGAACTATTGTACTTGGTGCAGGTGTTGAAGGAACTATTGTACTTGGTGCAGGTGTTGAAGGAACAATTGTACTTGGTACAGGAGTTGAAGGAACAATTGTACTTGGTTCAGGGGTTGAAGGAACTATTGTACTTGGTACTGGTGTTGAAGGCACTATTGTACTTGGTCCAGGTGTTGAAGGAACTATTGTACTTGGTGCAAGTGTTGAAGGAACAATTGTACTTGGTACTGGTGTTGAAGGAACTATTGTACTTGGTGCTGGTGTTGAAGGAACTATTGTACTTGGTGCTGGTGTTGAAGGAACTATTGTACTTGGTACAGGTGTTGAAGGCACTATTGTACTTGGTTCAGGTGTTGAAGGAACTATTGTACTTGGTACAAGTGTTGAAGGGACTATTGTTGATCCTGGTCCAGGTGTTGAAGGAACTATTGTACTTGGTGCTGGTGTTGAAGGCACTATTGTACTTGGTGCTGGTCTTGAAGGCACTATTGTACTTGGTGCTGGTGTTGAAGGAACTATTGTTGTACCTGGTCCAGGTTTTGAAGGAACTATTGTACTTGGGGCAGGTGTTGAAGGAACAATTGTACTAGATTCTGGGGTTGAAGGAACTATTGTACTTGGTGCAGGTGTTGAAGGCACTATTGTACTTGGTGCTGGTGTTGAAGGCACTATTGTACTTGGTGCTGGTCTTGATGACAATTGTGTGCTGGGCTGAGGTGACTTTGATTGGACCTTTGTACTAGGATTACCTGGAGTTGATGATGTCTTTGAGGTTTGTTGACCTGGTGTTGTTTTTTCATAAACAGAAGTGGCATCTGTGTCAAAATTAGGTTGTCCACTGACTGGTGTTGTGAAACCTTCTCTTTTTATTGTGGCGAATGAGCTTCCCCGACTTGCTCTTGTAGGGACCACTGTACTAGGTTGTCCATTGACTGGTGTTGTGAAACCTTCTCTTATTATTGTGGCGAATGAGCTTCCCTGACTTGCTCTTGTATTGACCACTGTAATAGGTGGTATTATTGTGGCTACTTTTGTACTAGGTGTACCTTTTTCATATGTTGTCGAAGGATAATTTGTTGAGGGTTCCATTGTACTAGACACAATTTCATCACCTCGAATTGTTGAAGGTACCATTGTACTAGACACAATTTCTTCACCTCTAATTGTTGAGGGTACCATTGTACTAGACACAATTTCATCACCTGTTGTTATGGGTTCCTTTGTTGTAGGCTGACCATTCGTACTTGTTTGAACTGCTGTGGAAGGCTTGATTGAGCTTGGCCATCCTGGTGTTGTAGGTGGTTTGGCACTAGTTTGACTTGCTGTTGAAGGATTGGCAGAGCTGGGCCATCCTGGTGTTGATGGTGCTAGTGTAGTAAAGGAGAACGGTGTTGTCCATGGTACCCAAGTTGTTTTTGTCTGACTTGTGATGGGTCCAATACAGAGGACCAAGATTAACACACTAGAACTGACACATTTCATCTGAAATGAGAAAAGTGTAATTAAAAAAAAATATAAATTCATCCTCAAGCCTTATTGTAAATGAAATAAATTTTTCAGGTAATGATGCAATTCAAGTGTTTAATTTCATATATACGAGGGTTGTCCCAGAAGTAATGCACTATATGCTCTAACTTTCTTTAATATTCTTCAATTCAGCTGAAATTTTGTGTAGATAACAACTTAAGTTTTATCTATTACATCCTGAAGTTTCAGCATCCAACATTAATATTAAGTCTTTATATGGTTGCTATAACAACATGGGGGTAGGGGTGGGCGGGGCAGGTACCAATTTTTCTAATTATGAAAAGATCTTAAGTGTTATTTTATTTATATTTCTTTCCTCTAAATGGTCAAAATGTTTGGGAAATTTATTCAGCATGATGTAAACCAAGTACGAATAATGACATTTAACACTGTGATGTCATAATACCACATTTCAATAGTCACGAATTCAAATACAGTCACGGTCAAGAAATTGCAAAAATGGCTGCAATTCTCACCTGATAACAGAAGGCCTTGCGTTTGGTGGCCTAATTCCATACTTCACTTGGACTCACAGCCACGCAAAACAATGCTACCATGAAGAAAGTATATAAGGAGTTCTATGTAAGTTCATCTCTCTGGTTAATATATCAGAAACAAGTCAAATTCTTTACTTCAGAGAATATTTTTAATTTATTGAGACTTTCGACTAATATCCCTTAGTCTTTTTCAAAATATAACAGCATGTATACATTTAAAAATATTCTCTGAAGTAAAGAATTTGACTTGTTTCTGATATATAAGGAGTATATACCAGATAGAACTTCAATTATGGGGTGGCAGAAGAGATGTAAAAGAGACGATTTGACCCTGTATGACAACTCCAAACATGGGAGGCAAAAACTCCACAAGTCACAGTGGAAGAAATTGCCGAGGGAGTTTGACCTGACAGGCATCAAAAGTACATACTATGCAAAGGGCAATATTTTGAGAAAATGTGAAATGGGACACTGTGCAATATACATCCATTAAATCTAGGATGTGCTCATAGTAATTTAGTATCTTAAAATGTATTTTTGAGCATACTTCTTATAGCTACACCAAATGGTATTTGTTGATTGATTATTTCATATTTTCAATTTTTTATTTCTTTTGACGTGACTGTATAACCTGCCCCGCCCTACCCAAACTCACCAACTTGATTTTATTATAACATCAATATAGTTTTATCAGTCAACATGAAAGTTTGTAGAATAATCAAAATGTCTCTAAGGAACATTTACTGAAAATTTCATGGAAAAATATCAATTATTGATAAAGTTAGAGCATATAGTGCATTACTTCTGGGACAACCCTCGTATAGTTTATCTGATGAACATACATATAAAAAAATATTGAATTTTTTTTTATTATTATTATTATTTTTTTTTATTGAAGTGACACCTATTGTACAAAATAGCCAGCCCAAACTGGGCTTATGAGACACATTAAACATTTAATTATTAAATATATGCGATTCTTTCTCATATTAAAAATACAGCTCAAATAGTTTGCAAATTTTTTAACAATACTCTTAGTTTTAAATATATTTATAAATGATTCAATATTTGGTGTTAAAATGAAAGTCTCTCTCCTCCATTTTGATAAATCCGTTCCAAAGGCGTAATATTTCGAGTTTGCGTGTGTAATTTTTTGGTAGTCGACCCTGTATCACCATACATCACAGGTATAGAACAAAATTCATGGACTCCCAAATAAGCCCTTATAGATTACTCAAACAATTTGTATAGTTTTATTTTTTTTATTTTGTATGTCCTTTTGCATGTGTTCAAAACCCAATCATAGGTTGATCAAAATTAAATTTTTTACCATCTATATCAAAAGTCTTTCTGAACCGAGTACAATAGTTTTACTCAAAATATTACATATATAACATAGAATATACCTAAAATGTGATGTTAAATTACTTAAGATTACCACACTGAGCAAAATCAGGCTACTCTTGGGCAAAAGTCTTGATACTACAAAATGCTGATTATGAGCAATCTGAATACATTACAGAATTTACAAATGATCCAGTGTTCATGACAGTTGTATATTTCATAATATAAAGATGTCACTGAAAACTGTGTACTAGTACTAGCAATGCAAAAGTCCCTACACTTGGGTCTTATAACAATGTTGCATTACTATTCGGTGTTATGTTATATTTCCTTAATTCTTACCCCTTACCTGCCCAATCACATCAATTAGTATAATGTTGAGACTAATGTGTTAATTTGATTTTCTCGTGGGTTTATCTTCTCGATATGTGTGATGTAATTTTGGTATTTATTCAAATGAATCTATCATATTTCCATTTTATTGCAGTAATTCTGAATCATAATGCATCGACATGATATATTAATGTGGTATTGCTTATTGTTATGACATATTTCTGAATTCCTCAAATAATTTTGGGCAAAAAAGGCTTTAGCATAGTATAACATGGTTTAGGGCTTTTAGTAAAATGTATGTAGACATTCAGAGTATATATTTGCATAATTTTACAGAGCAACCTGATTTTGGTCAGTTTGTCAATTTAAAAGTTTCAGTTGAGATTGTTATATTATACTAGCTTGTTTCATTGTTACAAACATCTGCAATAGTGGATGGAACCACCTTTTTTACTTTTTACTTTGATTTAAAAGTTATCATAATTTTGTTTGGGATGATATTATTGATATACATAATATGGAATCTTGTTATTGATTATCCAAGGGGGGGGTTGTTCAAGGAGAACGGGCAAACCCTTTTCCCTGGCCAAGTATTATCTCAAAATCATGCAGTTTTTCGCCATTTTGATCAGTTTTGCTTGGTTTTGGGCAAAAATTGTCTGATGTGAGCTTTCCCCTGGAATTTTTTAGAAAGTGAACCCCCCGGCAAGTATTTTTGTTTGAAAAATGTTATCCAATGTTGACCAATTTTATCTGCTTTTTTCACCAACTTAATGAAAAGTTTTTTTTTCAAAACATTGGGAATCTTGAATAAAAATTAAATGTTCGGTTTACCTCATAAAATGATGTTCCCTGGGATGAGTATATATATAGAAGTGTGTAATATGTTTAGTATGCCATCTTTCTGAAAAGCCCAAGAGTTCTGACTTCTTACACTAGAAATGATTTGGTTTTGAGGTTATATGACAAAAATGACATCCTTATTTTAATGAATTTTGACAATCACTCATCTCTAAATTCAGTAACTTAATTTCCTGATGAGATACTAGGTTTTTTTCCTATTCTTTTTTATAATTTATTTCAAGATTTAGAATATAATAGAATATAATAGAATAAAATAATTAGGAGGCCCCATCGGGGGGCCTCCTATAGATTTTATTTAATTAAAAAAATTAATTACATGAAAAAAACATCCCAATTACAGTACTTTACTTTTTTCTACAAGGTAATAATATTTGAATGTTCATGTAAGATTTATTTCAACATTTCACAATTGATATCCTTTAGAACTACATGTATATGCTTTAAATCTAAATTCTAAACAAATTTAAATTTGAATAATAAACAACAGTGATAATTCAAAAATAATTTAACATTAATAATGAATTTCTAATACTGGCAATATTTAATTAGACTAATATTATTAACAATATTTTTAGAGTATGTTGTTATTAAATGAAGAAGTGATTAAAACTACTAATCTATGCGCATGGATGACATAGTTATAAAAAATGACAAACCTTTTACTGTCTTTATCGCTTCATGCTCTGCGAATGATCCGCAAACTGCACCAGCGTCTCCCAAACCTGCATCTGATCTCGGATGAACTATGACAACACTTTAAACTAAATTTAAACAATTTAATTGTCAAACTGAAAATGCTCTTACAAAAAACATTATCGCTCTTGGCTTCTGTCTCATTTTTTATAAACACAGTAGTGTGTAATGAAATTGAAAATATTCAAATTGAATTTGTCTGTAAATTGTAAATTTATGTAATACTAAGATAATTGGGATAAATGAGAACAGAGAGGAATTGAGTGAAATTTTATGTTAAGTACTAGATTCTTTGAAGTGTATCAATTCATTATTTTGACAATACTAATGTATGTTTACTTGACAAGATCTCATTTGAATATGTAGATTTTAAAATTTGACAATATTGTTTATGTTTGAATTGTTTCTTAATGTTCACTAATTTATCAGTATGGTTTGTAAATCATTAAATTTGAATTGAGAGATTGATTTGTAATTAATACACAAAAGTTAAAAAACAGAAATCTTAATGACGATCGAGAGTCACATTAATTTATAAATCAATACATGTAACTGTTGAAATAGAGTAAAACTTGTGTAGGTACATCCTCCTAAGCAGGTGTCCATAATCCGTACCTCCTTCTTCCCCCTGCTATTACCAATTTGGAAGTGCCCGATTTAACTGAATTACCTGATATAATTAATCTTAAATGGTAACTGCTTATCGCAGGGGGTAAAAAGAAAGAATATATTCTGGATTTTGAAGCCCTGTGATCGGAGGATGGTGTAAGTAGAAGATTTTGGATAACATTCAAAAGTTACTTACAACTTTCTTACAGAGGTTCATTTAACATTGAGTCAATTTGTCATGTGACTTTTAAAAGTGTTCAGCTTTCTGAAGTTTTCTATAACAAAAGTGTTCCACTTAACACATTTTACTGTAGTTAATTATTTTAACTCCTTTGTAATACTTTTCCATGATAAATGTTGTCCTTTGTGCAATGTTTGAGTGCTAATGTATACCTAATTATATCACCACTAAAAAAATGGTGAAATATTGTTATGGTCTCTATTTTTTGTGACGGCATGCTGAAATGTGTAATAACTGATATTATTATATCACTATCTAGCTAGCGAAAGTATGATTGGTCAAAACCGGGTCACATGTCGTGGGATATCTGGCGATATTCAATGGCAATGTTAATCAGATAAGACAACCGTGAGATATCTAGCGATATCCCACGCTCCCGGGAATTTTCAAAGAATTTGTTTTCGTTCAGTGTAAATAATTTAGTTCAGTGTAAGTCAAAATGGCAGATGAACCGAGTAGATTCAATGTATTTCAATGTTAACCTATGACTTAATAATATTAGGGATGTTTAACTAGACAGTGATATAATAAAACAAATATTTCACTCTATTTTCGGTGAATACCTGTAGCACTTTCACAAGGTGATATTCCACTTGCCCTTCGGGCTTCGTGGAATATCACTTGTGAAAGATGTACAGGTATTCACCTCAATAGAGTGAAATATTTGTTCAGTATTAAATCTGTAAAGTTGAACCTGTCTATGTATACACACCCCAGTTTTCCATTTCTGCAAAGCAAGTACAAAATTTGCATAGGCCTATATATTTGCAGAATATTGAACTTTGATCAATTTCTTCTGGTAATTAATTTTGTGGAATAATCAGCATTTTCTCTCATTCAACAGCTATATTTTCATTAGTTCACCCAAAATCAAATACTTCTACTCTGATAATATCAATTTAAATGGAAAGCATAATAATATGGTAATATTTATTCATCTAATACAGCATTTACAGCAATAAAACATACAGCATGGTATGCCCTTAAGAAGAAAATGATTTAATATGCATGGAAAGGGGGTACTCTTACTTAATTCTTTAATCCTCTCATATGTGATGTGGAAAAATAAAGTAAAAACAATAACATTATATCCGCCATTCTCCCCACTCATCCACAGCAGGAAATATATGGTGAAATGATATGAAATAAAGATGAGAGTTATTTCATTTAGCCACATTACTCAACTGTCCTCCACATTTTTCCCTCTGGTAAAAGTGAGTAAAAACAAGAGTACAGTCTTATTTTTTATGTCACCGCCAAAAAGTTGCGACATATTGTTACGGTCTCCGTTTATTTGACGGCAGTTGGCTGTCTGTAACAAATTCTTACAACTTCCAATAACTTTACAAATACTGTTTAGACTGATAAGTTTTCAGAAGTTCAAATCTGACTTAAGATTTGACCTTCAATGACCTTTACAAGGTCAAAAAGGTTTTTTTTAATTTGCTTCAAATTGACCAATTTTTTTTCAAAAGCATCTACAAGTTCTCAGAAATTGATATCTGACTTTAGATGTGAGATTTGACCTTCAATGACCTTCTCAGGGTAAAAAGGTCAAAAGGTATTTTTTCACCTTGCTCGAAATTGACCAATTTTTCTTTTCAAAATCATCTAAATTGACATGACTTCTACAGTGATCATCAATTTGGCATGTTTTATATATGTTTAACCTTTTAGCAAAATCTGGTACATAGAACCATATTACATGAGACTTGTGCTTACATTTAACTTTTGATTACTCTAATATTGTGTGAAACTAGGTGGTGGTGACATTTTGTAATGATAACGCCTTGTTACTTTATTATTTCCCACCACACGTGGGAGGATCAAAGAACAAATGTGAAAAAATAACAACATATAAAAACGTGATTTGTTCCTAATTAAGGGCAGTCATCACAGTAGCAAAATACATTACTTAACCCAAAGGTTTCATTCAAACCTTGATAACAGGCAAAATGCACGAAAGCAAAACAGTCAAAATATTTTGAAAAAATAATATTATGCTACATGGAAACTATGAAATAACTGCAAAGTTTACAAAACAACAGGTTAGTATTTGTGAAAACAGAAGGCCTGTAGCCAGGATTTGCCAAGGGGGTTCAGTTTTCAAAAATTTCCAGGGAGGTTCGTATTTGACAATTTTGGCCCAAATATGGCTAAAATCACTTGAGAAGTGCTCAAAATGGTGAAAAACTGCATGATTTTGAAAGAAATTTTGGCCAGGGAAACACCCCCCCCCCCCTTGTTACGGGCCTGAACAGTCACTTGAATTGTTGCCATTTCAAGCACCTTTCTTGTGAATTTGAACCCACACTGAATTGTTTTAAAAACTGAACCCCATGTGAATCCCCCTCCTTGTCAAAAGCTGGCTAATGGCCTAAACTCCTCTACATTTGTTATATCCTTAAATACTTACAAAAAATGTATCCAAGTGTGTCTTGGATAAAAGGTAGAGAAAAACAGGTCAGTCAAGAGAGGGAACAGGGATTGGGAGAATTTCCAAGCAATATAAGTCAGTCTTATCTGTTCTGTCTTCACACCGGAATAGCTTGACTACGGTAAAGTCAGATACCGTTTTCACAAATGGTGAACATAACCGTCGCTTCAATAAGATTTTCATCTAATTATATATTATTATCTAATAATATCTGACTTTACCGTTGTCAGGCTATTCCGGGGTGGTCTTGTCCAATGAGATTTTCTTAGATGACTGTTCCCCCTTTTGGCACCCCCCTCATACAAATAAACTGTATGTTGTTATATATATACAGGTACAAGATATGCATGCAGCATACAACCATGAAGTGTTTTACATTGATAAAGATGGGCAAACAACAATACAGACCAAGACAGTGCCCCAACAGTGGCAGACCAACCAACTCATAGTAAGGATTTAAATTTATGTCTCATGTTTCAGATAAATTCTTCATCTTATACATATATAAATTATCCAAAAAACTACTGGAAAATCTTTATTTCTTAATGTTTTTATCTGTAAGGTATTACAAGCATGTTATTTCCAGGTCCAACTTGGGTTATCATTGTCAAATCAATATTTACTTATTTTTGTTTTGGAAATACAGAAATACTGTTCCCTATATATCTAATGATTACATACGTATATGTCTTTCTTTTAAATTAAAATACCTGTCTTGAGATTGGGCAAGGCAAAATTAAAGGCAGAATCAGATCGATGGGGGTGACAAAATTACAAGCAACATGTACAATAATTGGCCTACCAATCTATTCCTTACAATCTCAAATCCAATATCTCCCTAAAGATTCATGATATGTTATAAATTGGTGAAGTTATAATGGATTCAAAGTGCAGATATGGGTGAAAATGTTTAAATTCTCCCAAATGATAAGAGTGGTATAGAAAAATAATACATTATTGTAAAAATCTTTAATTTTCCTGAAATAAAGTGTGCACTTAGGGGATCTTTAGACAAAAGACATGAAAAGGAATGACATAAGCCAGAAATATTTCAAAATTGAAATAATTTTTTGTGAGGCTGCTTGCTAGATCTGACTCTCTCTTTAATTAACTCTGAGTTTGTAAAACAATACTATAATAGTGTTGCTTCCATCTGCCATCGTTTGAGTCCAGATTGAATATTCTTTTATTTTGACCAAATATTTCACTGGGCTTCCTGAATATCTCAAGTCTCTGAGGCGCATTCCAACTTTATATAATTAAATTTTCTTCTGAATGCACATTATACACAATGTAAAAATATCAAGTTTTCTAATTGTCCAGAACTATAAAAGATGTACATGTCATGGATAAGCTTTTGTATAAGCTATTTATGATAGCCATCAATACAGTTGGCATATTTACACTCGATCATTCTAAGACAGCTTGACCAAGAGCCCTTACAAAAAATTCTGGTGAGCTTTCACAATTATTCTCAAGACGTCTTACAAGATATCATGTGCTCAGCGCCAAAAGGATGTTAAGTGAATACAAAATTCCACTAAGATACATGAACATCCTTTTTGGCGCTGAGCATGTGATATATTTGAGTTTACAACTAATTTTCTAAGACGTCTTAGAAAATGAGCTGTGACTGAGGTGGCTTCCCACTTTTCTTTTTTTACTACAAAATATATTGGGTCTTTTAAGAATATTTTTAAAAAATGGATATCCACATTGATATTATTAGCTCACATTGTGAGCTTTTGCAATCACTCACTTGTCCATCCGTCTGTCTATTTGCCTGTCTGTAAACAATAGTGGCATGTTTTGAAACCTCTGTCGATAAGATTCCTGTTTTAAGTTATTTTTGTTCAACATCATTTATGATGCAATAATTGAATAAAATAGTACCCAGTTGACAATAACCTAAGTACAATCATAGAAACAGAATTGTGCACATCCATTTTTAAAAAATATTCTTGATAAACTGGTAGAATAATTGGTGAGACGTTGAAAATAAATTATATTAGTCTTTGAAGTAAATGAACTTGAGGTAATTAATGCACTACCAGAAACTGAGATGAATTTAAATATAAATTATATTTAATTGAATTGAATTGATGTCATTGATTTAATAAAATTATGAATGGGTTTAAAATCATTTTATGAAAAGACTAGTCTCCAAATTGAAACTTGTCTTTTATTTAATCAGTCTTCTGCACATTACGCCTGCCTCGGACAATTTTTATATTTTCACCTATTGTAGATTTCTTATGAATATTCATAATTTATTTGAGTGTTATTTTGACATTTAATGTCCTGAAAAATTATTAGCCCAGTAAATTGTTCTCCAAACTGTCCGGTACATGCATTATACAGGGTGTTCACTAAGTAATGACATTAGGTCTCCCATTTCTACAGTCTTTAACCAATCGTTCTAAATCTGAACATATCATCTGGCATGTAATAATGAGGGCACATACTAAATTTCATGTCTCAAGAATGAAAATAGTTAATTTTATCATTTATATTTTGATTTGATAACATGGTCCTTGACATAGCACATATCACATCACATTTTACATCAATTAGGAATCTTTAATCCCTAGCATATCCCTTCTGCAAATGATATAATATTTATCATGTATTTATTTTCCACTCTTGGTCCATGCCCAGTGGATACGATATTCACTTTAATAAAAGTAATTTGTATTTTCTTTAATGCATTTTTATTGTTGTTTAGCCACCCATTTTTGGAAGACATTTGTTTGGCCAATCTTATCTCATTTCAACCTGGCTGCCCTTACAGTTTTCTCACTGGAATGAAACTTCTGACTCTTTAGGAGACCAACAGTAAAAAAAATGTAGTTCAAGTTCATTTGGTGAATAATGAGCAAGGTCTACATTTTTAAATCATAGATTACTCTGCAATCTGTTCATTCTCTATGGACTACATTGCAGTATGACAAGGATGTTTCTGCGATGCAGCCAGTTTCCTATTTCCACAAAATTTGTTTTCCGATGACATTTTGAACTTTGGCAGACTTTCCAACCCATGGAGATCCCAGACTATTACAATGTCTTTTAACCAGGACTATTATTAGGCTATATGTTGCCATACTATGAATGTAACTACTATATAGACATATATTAAATAACCAACTGGCATAAGTTTAATGGAGATTTCATAGCTCAAAATCATGTGACCCCAATCATATTATGCTTCGTTTCATGAAAATTGAGTAGAAACTGAAGTCTGTGTCAACGCAACGCACCTGTCGTCAAGTTGCTATGGCAACCATTATTTCATTGTTTTGAGGTTATGAGCTTTAAGACTTCAAATAAAATCACAATTACAATAAGACATGCTGAAAATTTAAGTAAGATTTCTTAAAATCTGACAAAATGGGAGAACTAGTGTCGTTACTTAGTGAACACCCTGTATATTTAAAATAATGTGATAGTACCTCTAATGAAATGCTCTCCAGTATATGTTTAATTTAGTGCTCTAGTGTTTAGACAAGCCTAAATGATATACATGGTGGACCTTTTGCTTAATGATGCAGAAATATATATATTATTTTGATTTACTTTGACAGATAGGTACAATTTATATTAATGACTCTCTTTTTCATGATCATGTTACGCTACTATTTTCTTTGTTATTTGGAACTATTTATCATTTATTATCTATATTATGTCCCTTGGGCTTCTGGTCTTGGATTGTGATAATGGTTCTTGAATGGTGGGGGGAAAGGGGGTATTAGACATTGTTTCTTTTCACGTTAGATCATGGTTTTGGGATATATGGGGTTTGTTTTTCTTGACTGGTATGCTCTTAGAGTTTGCTTTTTCTTGCTAAGTTCTATTACAACTTTTGGTCCTTTTCCTTTGGCACTAGTGCTTATATATTGTAATTTGAAACATCAAAAATTGCCCTGATCGTGAACCTGAACAACCAGCCAGGTATTATACTCACCAGTGGCCTATAAGCCTCTTTGATGTGCTTAACAAGATTGTAATATCAAGTTTTCATCACAATAATTCTTTAACAAACTCATCTCTTTGTAACTTACACTGGCCAATAATATTGGAAATTGCAATTTCAGATGTACATGTACCCTAGAATCCATTATTTACCACCTTTTGTGATAGTGCCTCACATAATTGAATATAGTATTTC
Organism: Owenia fusiformis; assembly: GCA_903813345.2. Classification (NCBI taxonomy): domain Eukaryota; kingdom Metazoa; phylum Annelida; class Polychaeta; order Sabellida; family Oweniidae; genus Owenia; species Owenia fusiformis. Next base: position 21,898,050 of record CAIIXF020000004.1, read on the forward strand.
AATACAGGCTTTAACATAAATCATATAATATTATGATAAATTATCTTATGTACATGAATTTGCAAAGAACAAACACCATTGAGATTAAAGTATACACTAGCTCCACAAGAGACACTGCTGACATGCCAGCATACATCCCAATAATACCCCCAAAGTCAGACAACCACTTGTTAAATGGGTAACTTGGCTCTTCCGCAATTGTATTGACAGTCAAGGACTGATAGTATATGTTAACTTTCAAGAAGTTTGTCTCAATGATCTTGTTAAGAACTGGGTATTTTCTAATGGTTGGAAATCTATATCCATACGAATAATCATTTATGCAGTCTATATATTGCGAACCATCTGCCCAGAACTGAGGAGGCTCCATATAATAATCATGATAAGATTTCATCTGAGGATTTGCACACAGTACTCCTCCTTTATCAATTTCCCAAAACCAACTGTTCCTATGATTTTCATCTAGTAGTTGGGCAATTTTCGGTTGTCTCCTCAAGAATTTGATAAAGTTTCTGCGATTGATACCTTTGTAGTATTTTTCATTCGGCCATGGTACTGCATGTATTAGTGGGGTATAGTCTATACTATTACACTGCCTTTTACACCCACAGGTTTTCTCGCCTAATGAAAACATTTTTTTCACATCTCTTTCACAATTGATAATATGCAGCATTTCTTTGAAATTATCTTCAATTGACTCATGCATATACTCATACTTTCTAATAATACTTGTCCATAAGATACCCATTATCTTGGTATAACAGAACAAGGTTACTGTTGCAGTTTTATTTGGAGGAATTGGTGCCAAGCGAGTCATACATCCACAGGTTTCTATCATGTATTTTTGCAGACACTGCTTGAGGCACAAATCTATTGTGTATATGAATGATGTGTTCTTCTTGTAGTCTTCATTGGTACAATGTCCATATGGTGGCTCAAGCAAAGTACGAACATCTTGTGAAAGACCAATTGTTGTGAATTTTCCTGGTGAAAGGTCTATGCCTTCATTGTCAAGATCAGGCAGTGTGCCATGGGAATGAATTCCCAATCTTATTCCATCACTTGCTTTGGAATATTTACTAGAAAATAGATTTGGCGTATTTAACATAACATCACGGTTCTTACTTCGAAATTCGTCTAATGGAGAATAATCATTGAGAAATAAAATAAGTGTTAATCCAGAGTCTGGCCCTATTTCTCTCACCATATATCTTTCAGTGATGTTAGATTTAAATGTGTAACAGTTGCCATAATTATCGAGGGATATTGTGGTAAAATCACTTTCATTGCATATTTCTCCATTGAAGCGGCATGCTAGAAATATATCGCTGTATGTCTTGAGATGATATAAGTCACGTTGATTATCCAAGAATTTCTCATAGGTCCTTATTCTGTTCAGAACTGGTTCAAGTAAATGTTGCCTTGAGGTTTCATTTATTTCTCTATGAAAACTATCAATATAGCTTTCGAATATTATGTCACTTATATCACTCAAAACAACATTTTGATTCTTGTCAAAAATAACAGGCACTATAGGACACAGGGTAACTGAAGGAAATGTAATGACTTCCTCTCTGTTGTACAGAGAATCTTCAGTTGGGAAACTGAGGAATCTGGTGGTAATTTCTGTGACCTTTATGACTATAATACTTAAAACACCTAATGCTATCAAGAACCAAACCATCCTTCCAACCACAGATTTGGCATTGCGTATCTGGAGGAGAGAATGGATAGATGTTATGTTCGCAAATTCAGATAGTATGTTCTTGAGCCTGTTATACATCTCTAATAGGCCAATTGTAATTGGCTTGCCTTTATTTGTTTCTGGATCTTTAGCTACATCAACACTGCCTACCATTTCTTTATCTCTCTCATTCCTTGTATTGTTCTCATCAATTGTGACTTGGTTTGTAATTTCTTTTGTGTCATCTTGATGTTCAACACTGATTATATTTGGTACATCTTCATCACTCTCAATGGTTTCACACCTTCTGCCATTCTCTTCAATTGTTACTGGATTTGTATTTGCTTTTGTATCATTTGGTACTTCAGCATTTGCTTTTCGTCTTTCATTATTGATTTCAATTACGTCTGCAAATATGTGTGCTGGAACAGTGTCTGGCTGAGCATTTTGACACACCTGAAGTTTGCACAGAGAAATATTATTATTTCAGTGAATGAATTTTAAGTACAGATATAGAGAACTTGTCTGTCTATCCATCCATCTGCCTGTTCTTCTGTCAGGGAAAACAAATACCAGATAGCTTTTTATGTCACCACCAAAAGTGGTGACATATTGTTATGGTCTCCGTTTTTTTGCGACGGCGGTTGGTGGTTGGCATCCGGCGGTTGGTGGTTGGCGTCCGGCGTCTGTAACAATTTCTTACAACTTCCTATAACTTAACAAATACTGTTTAGACTGACTTCAATTTTTTTCTAAATCATCTACATGTTCTCAGAAGTTCAAATCTGACTTTAGATTTGGCATTTGACCTTCAATGACCTTCTCAAGGTCAAAAAGGTCTTTTTTCAACTTTCTTCACATTGACTAATTTTTTTTTCAAAATCATCTACATGTTCTCAGAAATTCAAATCTGACTTTACATTTGACATTTGACCTTCAAATCTGACTTTAGATTTGACATTTGACCTTCAATGACCTTCTCAAGGTCAAAAAAGGTCAAAAAGGTCTGTTTTCAACTTGCTTCAAATTGACTAAATTTTTTTTTCAAAATCATCTACGTGTTCTCAGAAATTCAAATCTGACTTAAGATTTGACATTTGACCTTCAATGACCTTCTCAAGGTCAAAAAAGGTCAAAAAGGTCTGTTTTCAACTTGCTTCAAATTGACTAAAAAAATTTTTCAATATCATCTACGTGTTCTCAGAAATTCAAATCTGACTTTAGATTTGACTTAAGATTTGACCTTCAATGACCTTCTCAAAGTCAAAAAAGGTCAAAAAGGTCTTTTTTCAACTTGCTTCAAATTGACTAATTTTTTTTTTCAAAATCATCTACATGTTCTCAGAAATTCACATCTGACTTTAGATTTGACATTTGACCTTCAATGACCTTCTCAAGGTCAAAAAAGGTCAAAAAGGTCTGTTTTCAACTTGCTTCAAATTGACTAAATTTTTTTTTCAAAATCATCTACGTGTTCTCAGAAATTCAAATCTGACTTAAGATTTGACTTAAGATTTGACATTTGACCTTCAATGACCTTCTCAAGGTCAAAAAAGGTCAAAAAGGTCTGTTTTCAACTTGCTTCAAATTGACTAAAAAAAATTTTCAAAATCATCTATGTGTTCTCAGAAATTCAAATCTGACTTTAGATTTGACTTAAGATTTGACATTTGACCTTCAATGACCTTCTCAAAGTCAAAAAAGGTCAAAAAGGTCTTTTTTCAACTTGCTTCAAATTGACTAAATTTTTTTTTCAAAATCATTTACATGTTCTCAGAAATTCAAATCTGACTTTAGATTTGACATTTGACCTTCAATGACCTTCTCAATGTCAAAAAAGGTCAAAAAGGTATTTTTTCATCTTGCTTCAAATTGACTAAATTTTTTTTCAAAATCATCTACATGTTCTCAGAAATTCAAATCTGACTTTAGATTTGACATTTGACCTTCAATGACCTTCTCAAGGTCAAAAAAGGTCAAAAAAGGTCAAAAAGGTCTTTTTTCAACTTGCTTCAAATTGACTAATTTTTTTTCAAAATCATCTACATGTTCTCAGAAATTCAAATCTGACTTTAGATTTGACATTTGACCTTTAATGACCTTCTCAAGGTCAAAAAATGTCAAAAAGGTCTGTTTTCAACTTGCTTCATATTGACTAAAAAAAATTTTCAAAATCATCTATGTGTTCTCAGAAATTCAAATCTGACTTTAGATTTGACTTAAGATTTGACATTTGACCTTCAATGACCTTCTCAAAGTCAAAAAAGGTCAAAAAGGTCTTTTTTCAACTTGCTTCAAATTGACTAATTTTTTTTTCAAAATCATCTACATGTTCTCAGAAATTCAAATCTGACTTTAGATTTGACATTTGACCTTTAATGACCTTTTCAAGGTCAAAAAAGGTCAAAAAGGTCTGTTTTCAACTTGCTTCAAATTGACCAAATTTTTTTTTCAAAATCATCTACATCTTTTCAGAAGTTCAAATTTGACTTTACAAGTTCTCAGAAATTCAAATCTGACTTAAGTTTGAACTCATAATATTGTGAGCAACTAGGTGGTGACATTTTGTCATGTTAATGCCTTGTGTTCAATTCTGATGTAATATTGTTTCTGGTAGTATCATTTGTCAAATTGCAGTTTCAGTACAGATTCGAGTGGGAAAAGATGGTTTGAAACATACTCGAGATAAATGTAAAGGTTGCAATTTCAAGAGAACCTGGTAATAGACTAATGCCAAGAACATGAGAAATACACCACACTATATACACAATGATCTCAATATATTCAATAGATGTTTGCTTCAAAATCAGGTGAAAATTGATAGAGTCAGAATTTTTTGTGAACATAAATTGCAACCTTTGAAACATTTGAGATATAATTCATACTATTTGGCTTGCTCCTATCTCAGTGCAATGTGTCTAATACATCATAATTGAAATGAGTGCTTATTTAATGAATGGAACTATGTTTTCAAATTGAATAGTATTAACTTATACATACAAAATGAAATCTTTCAAAATAGATTTCACTTCATATGCCTGAATTTTAATTTTTTTCTATGTCTTGACATGATAGATGTAAATAAATAAATTTTGCATGATTTCGCGTGATTTTATCATTCCTTTTGATTTTGTGGGACCATCTTTTTCTGCAACTGCCTATTGAGAAACATTTCCCGGCATATTAGTCTACTGGTAAAGTGCCATTTTCGGAGACAATCTCCCAATGCTTAGTACATTTTATTTTGCATTTTCTCTTTATACAAGATGTTCACATGCAAAAACTCAGATGATACAACATCCAAGTATTATTGGTCATTCTCCATTGGATAACCCCCCCCCCATTTGACCATTAGAATTAGCATTTAACATAATGAGAATATGTAGTTGTTGCTGAACAAAATATCAGAGAGTGAACTTGTTTTTAAACCACAAACAAATTCAAGATGGCTGCCAGTTATTTTAAGATATTCAAACAAACAGGATAATGACTTCTTATTGAACGCTACCTCTGGTATGAGATAAACAAAATTTCAAATTTTTTCTCAGTGTTTTTTTTTATTCATAGAACAGAAACAAATATTAGCCCAGTCACTGTGTTATAAACAGATAATATAAGATCAAGTCAGAATCGACCTGAATTGACCTTCCCAAAAATATGAAAAAAATTACCATTGAGTACATTGTATGAACAATTCTGAGGATGCATAACAAATAGTAGGTAATCTTCTGAAATCACAGAAATATTAATGAATGAAATGCCAATGTCAATATAAATGTATTTAATCTGTTTGATGAGATGTTAGCATGTGATGTGAGTTTATAATAACTGTTATGTATACTTTTAGTATAATTACTATGCCAGTCATCAGTATAATTGTGACGTCAGTATACCATCAGTAAAATTAGAATGGCAGTGATAATGGTCTGTCCTCTATATTAAAAAGTATTAAATTGTGATTTGTTGCTCTGAAATGATGTACTATACGAGGAACACCTCAAATAAGAATTTTCTGACTTAATTCAACCTTATATGCATTTGGCATATAGTTAAAGGCTCCATTACATGCAAAGTTGAAAATATTGTTTGTCATCCAAATATTATACGTTATGACTGAAAGAATTATCTAAAACATGTATTTGAAAAATAAAAAAAATCTACATATAAAGATTATATGGTTGAAAGGATGGGTATCAATATGATGAACTGAATTCAACAATGTTTTTCTCTTAAACCAATTATTGAAAACATTCTGTAAAAAAACACAGTTCTTTATGTTATGTTGACTGATTGGCAACAATTAAATGCGAAAATTATTTATATATATTTTATATAACTGTCTTTGTTAACATATTTTGTTTTTTAGTGCAATTGTTTTTTTTGTTCCTTTCTACAAATTTTTGAGAATGAAACAAAATGTGTTTCCGAACCATATTGGAACAAAATAGCATGTACAACATTTTCTTAGACCTCTTGATATTATAGTTATACAAGGAAATTTCTAAATAGAAATGAGGTTCAGATAGATGTTTCACTTCATTCCGAAAATATGATACCAAGAACAAAAGAAATGGATGATGTGTTTTCTTAAACAATGAAGAGAAAAGTATAAATATATACATATTTCAAATTATAATGTTACCATCTAAATGATGACCATTAAATTGACAATGAGTAAAATTTTCAGAATGTTTTTATGACTGGTTTAAGAGAAACGCGGGTTCAAAAAGTTAACTATACCGATACCACTCCTTTCATTTGTGATGTCATCAATTTATGATGTGAGGTCACTTTGGTAATTTATTATCCTTCAATATTATTCACTATTTATTAACCCACGGAAAGAAGTTCACAGGGCATATAGGAAAGCCGTCCATCTGTTCTTCCAACTGTCCGGGCAATAACTCAAATGATGGATTTGATTCTAATGTTATAGGCATATGCCTTATCACGGTGTCCAACCTAAACGTTCTTGCATGCACGATGGAAAGTTTCATTACTTAAACTAAACAAAGAAATGCTCCGGAGTAGGACAACTGGTGGGCGGGAATGATGAGCTGTCTGACGATTTCCCCAATAATGGGAATAAGAGGCATAACTTACTTATTTCGAGTATACCATTCGATGGGTGTGATATTCATGTTGTACTTGGCTGGCTGTTGACATTTGAAGCAATTGGGAAGAGCTGTACGAAGCAGAATAGTTATGGAAATTCAAGTATTTGTCATTCTACCGGTCAAAACCCCTTTCGTCGAGACATGTGATTAGATGAGCCAAGATAAGATCACTAATGTATATTTTGGTCAAATTTCAATGCTTCAACACACCATACAGGGTGTCAAATGGCGTTGTGCCCCCTATCCCCAGCATAAACTAGAAGAGGTACACATGCATACTATATACCATTGGAAAGAGCATTTAATTGTTCTTAAAGTGTGAAAAGATGAAGATGGATGATAGAAAATAAAACATAATTTGAACCAACTTTTAAAAGAGAGTTTGACCATCCCCCGCTGCTTTAAACGGATGCCAGTCAGGCTGGATATCGAGTTAAAAGGGCATTGAAAAGAGCAATGTCTTGAGCAGAGATCACAATACTTTTTGAGGTTCTCCTGGAGGGTATCTATGGAATATCTGTTCTCTACAGCTTGAGCTTCCATAAGTAGCTCTGTTTTATCCATTAATATAGGCTCAATTTGAACTGAAGCATTTAAGTCAGAGTTGTTGCTCGGGTATTCACCAATACCAAAAAGGTCTATGCAGGAATTTTTAAAAATCAATAAAAATAGCACTATACCGGTGCATTTCAAATGCTTATGAAACTTTGTAGCAATATCTGACCCTGGTCATCTAGGATTCATTTTATCCAGAATTGAATGCTCTTTCTAATGATATATATAATGTATGTGTATTTCTCCTAGTTAATGCTGTGGAAGGGGGGCACAACGCCATTTGACACCCTGTACATTATCGTAATAGTGATTTGATGACCAAAAATCCAGTCTTAAAAATGATGACTTTCTCATATTCCAGAAACGCTCCGATCTGGTTAACACAGTGAACTTGAAACGCTGCGGTAGTCTAGATCTGTTTAGGAAATATATAGCTTGACTTTCTGTTTTAGGAAAAGAAAAAAAAGATCTATTATACCCCTTGGCATCAAAAGAAGAAAGATTAAACTTTTCTTTTTTTTCAATAGTTATGTTTTAGCACACTTGTAGGCATGACATCATCTAATGTAGGCTTATTAGCCAGCTACCGTAGTTGCACGTTTAGCACCACCAGGTTAGAACATTTCAATTTGCCTAACAAGTACAACACGTTTTTGAGAGATAGATTCGATTCTTAACTCTTCTCTAATAATCTGAAAATTACATGAAAACAAAATGGTAAGAGCGTTTCTAAAATTGTGTCGTAAATCAACGGAGCGTTCCGAGGAAAACAAGCGATTTCTCGAGAACAGGTAATTGATTTAGACTGGGATTGTAGGAAATCTTCATTAGCCACCATTTTATTTTGCTCCGCAGTGTTTCGAAGGAAATGAAACGCTCCGTCGTGCATGTGTCGAGCATTTGGGTTGGACACCGTGCTTATGAGTGTAGGATCTCTGCCCGAGAAGGAATTTTCAATATGGCCGCTCAATTCAAAATGGCCACCATTTTTCGTAAAAACCAGTGGACGGATTAGATTCCAATTTTATATGCTGATGCCTAGGGACAAACGAGCTTTTATATAAGAAGAGATTTTAAAGATGGCTGCTGATTTTCAAAATGGCTGCCATTTTTCGCAAGAAAACGTAATCTTTGATAACTAGAATACCAGTGAACGGATTTCATGCTAATTTCATATGTCGATGCCTAGATACACAGTTGCTCTGTTTGATAAAGAATTTTCAGGATTACTGCTGAATTTCAAAATGGCCGCCATTTTTTTGTTACAAAATGTAATATTTGATAACCCAAAAAACAGTGAATTGATTTAGTTTAAATTTTATATGCTGAAGCCAAGGGACACTGTAGCTCTGTTTGAGAAAGAATTTTCAAGATGGCTCCTGATTGAATTGCCACCTTTTGTTCGTTAAAAAAAACGTAATATTTGATAATCCAAAAATCAATGAATGGATTTAGTTCAAATTTCATATGCTAAAGCCAAGAGACACTGGAGCTCTGTTCGATGGCTTCTGAATTTCGAAACAGCCACCATCTTTTCTAAAAAACGTAATGTTTGATAACTCAAATACCAGTAAACGGATTTGGTTTAAATTTTAGAAGCTGATATATACTCTGTTCAAGATGAAATTTTCAAGATAGCCACTAATTATCAAAATGTGTTTTGTTCGGTGGGATTTGCTACTCTGTGGAGTTGCTGTTTTCTATTTTTTTAAATTATCTTGCACATTCATTTGCCAATGGAGTTAATGACATTTTACTATAGGACTTCTATTATATTATTATAATATCTTGTCAATAAAGTAGATTGAAAAAAGCAAAGCATACCTGATGTTCATTATCATGTGTTTTTGTGTCTTCAGATGTCATATTGTCATTATTAAGTCCACATGTTTCAGCATTCTTTTTGGATTCACATACAGTGTCATTTCCCACAAGTTCCTGCTTTGATACGTTCCCTGGCATATCAACAGAAGTTTCAGCAATTAAATGTTTTTTGTTTTCCTGAAACTGTATTCTGTATTGGCCAGATGTTGAAGTGTCATTTCCCACCAGTCCCATCTTTGATACGTTTCCTGACATATCAACAGAAGTTTCACCAATTTCCTGAAATTGTATTCTGTATGGGCCATGATGCCAGTTCTGTCACAGTGTTTTATGAACAGTTGTCTCCAATCTACATTGCTGTATCAGTTCAAGTATGTGTTTTGTATTAATTTGTAAAGCCGTGTTGAGTTTTCTCAAAATATGAAGCAAAAATGACACTGGAATATGCAGTGCCTCTTATTATTATTTTCAAACCTATGTTGCTCATCTGTGATTGATTAAATGCAGATCACATGAATATTCTGTAATATTTCCCTCAGTGATGATAACTCTACACTAACATATATTTTCATTATCTACAAAGAAGCCCCTGGATGAACATTATTTCAGCTGATATTCCTCTTGAAATGTGGTGTATCTAAATAATATATAAGGGTCACTCCCTTTAAAGAAGCTTTGGACTGAATTTACACTTCTTAATGCTGAGATTGATTTTGTCGTGTTCAAAATATATTGTACAACATTTGTGATAAATTATCTTCTACACATGAATTTGCAAGAAACAAACACTATTGAGAGTAAAGTATACACTAGCTCCACAAGAGACACTGCTGACATGCCAGCATACATCCCAATGATTCCCCCAAAGTCAGACAACCACTTGTTAAATGGGTAACTTGGCTCTTCCGCAATTGTATTGACAGTTAAGGACTGATAGTATATGTTAACTTTCAAAAAGTTTGTCTCAATGATCTTGTTAAGAACTTGGTATTTTTTAATTGTTGAATCACCATTTTGATCTGAATTATAAATACAGTCAACGTATGGTGACCCATCTTTCCAGAACCTATAACGACTATGTTTTTGCAATGTTGAATTAGGATTTGAAACTTTACATAGCTTACGTCCTTTTCCAGTTTTACTTATTTCATGAAACCAACTGTTCTTATCGTTTTCATCTAGTAATGGGGATATTTTGGGTTGTCTCCTCAAGAACCTGATAAAGTTTCTGCGATTGATACCTTTATAGTATTTTTCATTCGGCCATGGTACTGCATGTATTAGTGGTATAAAGACTTTACTAGTACACTGCCTTTTACAGCCACAGGTTTTTTTCCCAATGAAAACATTTTTTTCACATCTCTTTCACAATTGATAATATGCACCATTTCAATAAAATCATTCCAATCAACACCCTCTGGCCAATAATCCGTGATACCAAGATATATTTTTTCCTTATTCTTTTCCCATAAAATGCTTATCTTTTGATAGCAGTATTTGGTTTTGGTTTTGTTTATATTTGAAAGAATTGGTGCCAAGCGAGTCATACATTCACAGGTTTCTATCATGTATTTTTGCAGACATTGCTTGAGGCACAAATCTATTGTGTATATGAATGATGTGTTCTTCTTGTAGTCTTCATTGGTACAATGTCCATATGGTGGCTCAAGCAAAGTACGAACATCTTGTGAAAGACCAATTGTTGTGAATTTTCCTGGTGAAAGGTCTATGCCTTCATTGTCAAGATCAGGCAGTGTGCCATGGGAATGAATTCACAATCTTATCCCATCACTTGCTTTGGTATATTTACTAGAAAATAGATTCGGAGTATTATACATAACCTGAATCTTCTTATCTCGGAATTCTTCCAATGGAGAGTAATCATTTAGAAATAAAATAAGTGTTAATCCAGAGTGTGGCCCTATTTGTCTCACCATATATCTTTCCATTGAGTAAGTTTGAAATATGTAACAGTTGCCATAATTATCAAGTGATACTCTTGTAAAATCGCTTTCATTGCATATTTCTCCATTGAAGCGGCATGCTAGAAATATATCGCTTGTCTTGAGATGATATAAGTCACGTTGAATATCCAAGTATTTCTCATAGGTCCTTATTCTGTTCAGAACTGGTTCAAGTAAATGATTTTTTGTAGTTTCATTTTCATTCCATGGATATGAAAGATACTATTTTCCATAGCTGCTTCTAAATCAAAATTATCATTCTCGTCAAAATAACATGACAGGCACTATTGGACAAAGGGTAACTGAAGGAAATGTAATCACTTCCTCTCTGTTGTACAGAGAATCTTCACTTGGGAAAGTAAGAAATCTGGTAGTAATATCGTGACTTCTATGACTATAATACTTAAAACACCTAATGCTATCAAGAACCAAACCATCCTTCCAACCACAGATTTGACATTGCGTATCTTGAGGAAACAATGAATGGATGTTATGTTTGCAAATTAGATAGCATGTTCCTAAGCCTGTTATTCATCTCTTATAAGCCAACTCCTATTGACTTGCCTTTATTCGTTTCTTTAATATCAGTTACATCATCATTAATTACTATTTGTCCATATCCATCATTCTCTTCATTTGTAACAGAGTTCGTAATTGCTGTTGTGTCATCTAATGGTTCAACATTGATTGTATTATGGTCATCTTCATCATGTACGATGGTTCCACATCTCCTGTCATTCTCTTCATTTGTAACAGAGTTCGTAATTGCTTTTGTGTCATCTAATGGTTCAACATTGATTGTATTATGGTCATCTTCATCATGTACGATGGTTCCACATCTCCTGTCATTCTCTTCATTTGTAACAGAGTTTGTAATTGCTGTTGTGTCATCTAATGGTTCAACATTGATTGTATTATGGTCATCTTCATCATGTACGATGGTTCCACATCTCCTGCCATTCTCTTCATTTGTAACAGAGTTCGTAATTGCTGTTGTGTCATCTAATGGTTCAACATTGATTGTATTATGGTCATCTTCATCATTTACGTTGGTTCCACATCTCCTGTCATTCTCTTCATTTGTAACATAGTTCGTAATTGCTTTTGTGTCATCTAATGGTTCAACATTGATTGTGTTATGGTCATCTTCATCATTTACGATGGTTCCACATCTCCTGCCATTCTCTTCATTTGTAACAGAGTTTGTAATTGCTGTTGTGTCATCTAATGGTTCAACATTGATTGTATTATGGTCATCTTCATCATGTACGATGGTTCCACATCTGTCATTCTCATCATTTGTTACAGAGTTCATAATTGCTTTTGTGTCATCTGATGGTTCAACATTGATTGTATTATGGTCATCTTCATCATTTACGATGGTTCCACATCTCCTGTCATTCTCTTCATTTGTTACAGAGTTTGTAATTGCTGTTGTGTCATCTGATGGTTCAACATTGATTGTATTATGGTCATCTTCATCATTTACGATGCTTCCACATCTCCTGCCATTCTCATCATTTGTAACAGAGTTTGTAATTGCTTTTGTGTCATCTAATGGTTCAACATTGATTGTATTATGGTCATCTTCATCATGTACGATGGTTCCACATCTCCTGTCTTTCTCATCATTTGTAACTGGATTTGTATCATCTGGTGTTTCAACATTGACTTTTGTTCTTTCATTACTGATTTCAATTACCTCAGTAAATATGTGTGCTGGAACAGTATCTTCTTTTCCTGGTTGAGCATTTCCACACACCTGGAGTTAACATTGAGATTGATTGTTATTACTGATCCACAACAGGATGTTAAAAATGGATCCTCAGTGGTGTTGAGGTCAGTTATTGGACTATTTTGCACCATTGTATGTTAATTGTAAAAGTTGTTAAGATGTTTCAACTAAGTAAATGAATAAAGCAAAAGCAGTTAAGAAAGATCACATAGCAATGATGTCTATTCACGGTGTACCATCGAATAATTTTGGCAACGTACCGGAGAACGACATTTTACTAAGAAATGGCAATAATTTAGCACAATATATTTTTTAACTAGAGTTCTATTTTGATTTTGACAAAAGTAAGTATTCCATGCAATAACTATTACATTCATGAGTTTGTAGGAATTCTGTTGGAACCCAGTTCTGATCAAGTACGAAGTTATTGAAATCGGCGCAGACGGACTTTACTCCGAAAGATGGTTTTTCGATTATAACTTTTCACAAGTATAGACTTTTGAAAAAAGTACAGAATAGTCCTTATACTTTTGAATAATTCTGTTATTTCTGATTCACACGACTCTGATTTGTTTAATTAAAAAAAAGTTTTAAAAATATTACTTAGGAACGTAACCGGAGCTGGGAACGTAACCGGAGCAGATCAGTTGAATTATTTAATCAAAAAAAAAAGATTTAAAGCACATATACTAATTTAAAAACATACGGGATTGTTCGAATGCATATTTATTAATATATATGCTTTAAATCATATATTTTATTTTTTTAAATTATTGCACTGCAGTATTCCACTGCAGTATTAAAATGTGTTTATAAACATCTAGAACTGTCCTAAGGTAACAGTTTGTTTAAATGAGCAAAAATGACACTGGGATATGTGACTGCCTCTTTTCATTATTTTTCTTACTCATGCTGCCCTGGCCCAATCTGTGATTGGTTAAATACAGGTCACATTTAATCCTGAAATTACTGAGATCGATTACTGATTACTGATTTGCATGCTTAAATCTGTCAATACTTTTTGCTCCTAATCCTTATACAGTTAATTGGTTTGATAAAAAAGACTTTCCAAATACAGTTATCAGATTAAGTAAATCCTGTTGCAGTCACAGAGTTCATATCAAACCTGTCATACAGGCCCACATTTACAAGATTAGTCTTCCTACTTGACTAATACCTTACTTTAACTATTGTTGTTGAGTGTATCAGACCCATATTTCCAAGATTAGTCTTCCTACTTGACTAATACCTTAATTTAACTATTGTTGTTGAGTGTATCAGGCCCACATTTCCAAGATTAGTCTTCCTACTTGACTAATACCTTACTTTAACTATTGTTGTTGAGTATCAGACCTACATTTCCAAGATTAGTCTTCCTACTTGACTAATACCTTACTTTAACTATTGTTGTTGAGTGTATCAGGCCCACATTTCCAAGATTAGTCTTCCTACTTGACTAATACCTTACTTTAACTATTGTTGTTGAGTGTATCAGACCCACATTTCCAAGATTAGTCTTCCTACTTGACTAATACCTTACTTTAACTATTGTTGTTGAGTGTATCAGGCCCATAGTTCCAAGATTATTCTTCCTACTTGACTAATACCTTACTTTAACTATTGTTGTTGAGTGTATCAGGCCGATAGTTCCAAGATTAGTCTTCCTACTTGACTAATACCTTACTTTAACTATTGTTGTTGAGTGTATCAGGCTGTTAGTTCCAAGATTAGTCTTCCTACTTGACTAATACCTTACTTTAAGTATTGTTGTTGAGTGTATCAGACCCATATTTCCAAGATTAGTCTTCCTACTTGACTAATACCTTACTTTAACTATTGTTGTTGAGTGTATCAGACCGATAGTTCCAAGATTAATCTTCCTACTTGACTAATACCTTACTTTAACTATTGTTGTTGAGTGTATCAGGCCGATAGTTCCAAGATTAGTCTTCCTACTTGACTAATACCTTACTTTAACTATTGTTGAGTGTATCAGGTCCATAATTCCAAGATTAGTCTTCCTACTGGACTAATACCTTACTTTAACTATTGTTGTTGAGCATCAAGCCCATATTTCCAAGATTATTCTTCCTACTTGACTAATACCTTACTTTAACTATTGTTGTTGAGTGTATCAGGCCCACATTTACAAGATTATTCTTCCTACTTGACTAATACCTTACTTTAACTATTGTTGTTGAGTGTATCAGGCCCATATTTCCAAGATTATTCTTCCTACTTGACTAATACATTACTTCAACTGTGTTAACTTTGTTGGATGATGCTATTTACAGACATATTTGGCTGTTCCAAGCAACCCCCTTTCATTTTATACCGGATTTTGGTCTTTAATACCTTACATCTACTATGTTAGGTGAGTGTATCAGACCCATATTTCCAAGATTATTCTTCCCACTTGACTAATACCTTTCTTTAACTATGTTAGGTGAGTGTATCAGGCCCACATTTCCAAGATTATTCTTCCTGCTTGACTAATACTTTACTTGAACTATTGTTGTTGAGTGTATCAGACCCATATTTCCAAGATTATTCTTCCCACTTGACTAATACCTTTCTTTAACTATGTTAGGTGAGTGTATCAGCCCCATTTTCAAGATTATTCTTCCTACTTGACTAATACCTTACATTTACTTTTGTAGGTGAGTGTATCAGCCCCATTTTCAAGATTAGTCTTCCTACTTGACTAATACCTTACTTTAACTATGTTAGGTGAGTGTATCCAAGATTATTCTTCCTGCTTGACTAATACCTTACATTTACCATTGTAGGTGAGTGTATCAGATTCATATTACCCAGTTAATACCTTACATTTACTTTTGTAGGTGAGTGTATCAGGCCCACATTTCCAAGATTATTCTTCCTGCTTGACTAATACCTTACTTTAACTATTGTTGTTGATTGTATCAGGCCCATATTTCCAAGATTATTCTTCCTACTTGACTAATACATTACTTCAACTATGTTAGGTGAGTGTATCCAAGATTATTCTTCCTGCTTGACTAATACCTTACATTTACCATTGTAGGTGAGTGTATCAGATCCATATTACCCAGTTAATACCTTACATCTACTATGTTAGGTGAGTGTATCAGGCCCACATTTCCAAGATTATTCTTCCTGCTTGACTAATACCTTACTTTAACTATGTTAGGTGAGTGTATCCAAGATTATTCTTCCTGCTTGACTAATACCTTACATTTACCATTGTAGGTGAGTGTATCAGATTCATATTACCCCAATTAAAAAATAAAACTAATTACCAACTTATTACCAACTAATTTACAACTAATTATCAACAATTCTGCTGGCAATTGGAATTAAAGTTAAGCGTTAATTAAAACAATGATAATTATGGCCTAATTATCAGTAGCAAGTTCAACGTAAATTAACTTACAAATGCTGATTTATGATTTTTGGTTGATAATTAAGATATGAAATGTTTGAGGGTGATAGTAAGTGGTAAATTAAAACGTTTTTGTTCTGAAGTAGATTATTGGTTGATAGTTAACATTAGGTGAGTGTATCCAAGATTATTCTTCCTGCTTGACTAATACCTTACATTTACCATTGTAGGTGAGTGTATCAGATCCATATTACCCAGTTAATACCTTACATTTACTTTTGTAGGTGAGTGTATCAGGCCCACATTTCCAAGATTATTCTTCCTGCTTGACTAATACCTTACTTTAACTATGTTAGGTGAGTGTATCCAAGATTATTCTTCCTGCTTGACTAATACCTTACATTTACCATTGTAGGTGAGTGTATCAGATCCATATTACCCAGTTAATACCTTACATTTACTTTTGTAGGTGAGTGTATCAGATCCCAGGTTGATTGCAGTTGAGTCACAATATCTGGAACCAGAATTCATCAGCCGCGGTGTGTCTACTAGCATGTTGGTGAGGTTAATATTAAACAAATACTGGATGATCAGGAGCTGGATATGGCAGAATACCTATTCGAGAAAAAATATTGGGCAAGGCGGCAGCCGAGCCTAATATTTTTTCGAGGATAGGTATTCTGGCCATATCCAGCTCCTGATCATCCAGTATTTGTTTTATTATGCACCTCCCAATCAAAGTTAAGTGGAGTACTTACTGGAGTACAGGCTTAAACTGTCGTTTAGTTGACATTATTTTGACATTTATTTATTTTTTCTTTCAAAACTCAGACGACTTCCGGCCAGTTTATTCGCTACACTGGACAAAAATATTTGCCCCAGGGATTTAATTTTTATTTATTCGAGACGTTCTTGAAGAATTATATGTAACTTTTGAATGATAAGAGTAATTGTGATTGATTAAGTGCATTTTTTCTTCTATTTTCCGCCAGTTTCAGATGTAAGCTTTTTAAGTAGTACTCCAGTTATTAAGAAATAAAACTCTGAAGTGGGAATGTTGCAAAAACATTGAAAAAAATATCCAACCCTTTTTCTCGAAAGGGTCAGATATTAAAAAAATATCCGGCAGTTTTCAGAAAAGAGCAGAGTATTGCCAAATTACAAGCAACTAAGAACCAATCAGATTTGAGTATTTTAATGAGGTGCATAATAATAAAACATATATCTGAGACACATAAACATGATTATATAAGTGTCCACAAGCATGTTGGTGAGGTTAATATTAAACATATATCTGAGACACATAAACATGATTATGTAAGTGTCCACAAGCATGTTGGTGAGGTTAATATTAAACATATATCTGAGACACATAAACATGATTATGTAAGTGTCCACAAGCATGTTGGTGAGGTTAATATTAAACATATATCTGAGACACATAAACATGATTATGTAAGTGTCCACAAGCATGTTGGTGAGGTTAATATTAAACATTCATCTGAGACACATAAACATGATTATGTAAGTGTACACAAACATGTTGGTGAGGTTAATATTAAAACATATATCTGAGACATTTCATGATTTATCTTGCTTCAATGAACTAACTGTTTTGAGGAAATAATAAATCGAAAAATGAAAAAGTTGTTTTGTAATGTTTTTATGATTAAGGAGACATATAGAAAAAATAAATAAAAATCATAAATATACACATAATGTTATGTCTTCAAAACAGAGGGGTCAGACCATATTTGAAAGAGGGGTGATGATGTTTCTCTCTGAGTGTTTTTACTTGTATAAGATCAACTCGAAAACAATCGTTTAAAAAATCTCTGATTTTCAGAATACCACGGTAAAGCAGCGACAGTTAGAGCGTCATAGCGATGAACCAGGGTGAGAAAGATATGAATATCGGTTGATAATCACTGGGGAATATCCTGACTATGGTAAAGTCAGATACCTTTGTCACAAATGGCGGACATAACCGTCGCTTCAATTAGATTTTCATGAACTGTATGTTTAATGGAGCACCTAGACTAAATTCCTTTGGAATAACAATCAATCAAAGTGTCTTAATACTCATTGTACAGTTAATTATATTCTACCATCGAAATAAAGTCTTTAATTTAACCGATCAAAATGAGATACGGGACAACGGACACTTACCATATGCCGTTGTCTTTCTAAATTACTCAAAATCAGATTCCGTTGTCATAGACGATATCGAAGACGCTATATTGTGGCGATTCCCGACCCAATTTGATAGAAAATGGGATTTCATATGATACCTTATCACAAGAGCTTAATGCATGCACAGAATTAGCGAAGATAAAATCCCATGAAATGAAGACCAAGTGATTAAACAGTTGAAGCGACGGTTATGTCCGCCATTTGTGACAACGGTATCTGACTTTACCGTAGTCAGGCTGTTCCAGTGTGATAATGGAACCAATAATAAGTATCACAGTCTACGAAATACCTTATATTAAGGAAGAAAAAACTAAAATCAGAGGGTTTAACTTTGTGGGCTCACCCTGTAGATTAAAACAAGAATGGAATGGAAGATATGCTTGAGAATGACAGTAGTTTTGAATTCTAATGAATTAAAGCATTTAAATCGCAATGTTTAGACATAATATTGGTAGATACATTAAATGTCTTTAGTAAAATAGATCCATATTCTTATTAATAAAATTAAGAGATTTTATATGAAACATGAAACAAAACAAATAATCTAAATGTTTGAATTTCAGTTTTGTCAGTGACAGGTCCATTTAAGATTATTCTTTGAATACAAAGAATAAATCTGGATTCTTTCCATTCTATATTCTATTTGAATTACAGCTTCAAGTTGACAGGTCCATATAAGAGTATACCTGTATACAAAGAATAAATCTGGATTCTTTCCATTCTATATTCTATTTGAATTACAGTTTCAAGTTGACAGGTCCATATAAGAGTATACCTGTATACAAAGAATAAATCTGGATTCTTTCCATTCTATATTCTATTTGAATTACAGTTTCAAGTTGACAGGTCCATATAAGAGTATACCTGTATACAAAGAATAAATCTGGATTCTTTCCATTCTATATTCTATTTGAATTACGGTTTCAAGTTGACAGGTCCATATAAGAGTATACCTGTATACAAAGAATAAATCTGGATTCTTTCCATTCTATATTCTATTTGAATTACAGTTTCAAGTTGACAGGTCCATATAAGAGTATACCTGTATACAAAGAATAAATCTGGATTCTTTCCATTTTATATTCTATTTGAATTACAGTTTCAAGTTAACAGGTCCATATAAGATTATACCTGTATACAAAGAATAAATCTGGATTCTTTCCATTCTATATTCTATTTGAATTACAGTTTAAAGTTAACAGGTCCATATAAGAGTATACCTGTATACAAAGAATAAATCTGGATTCTTTCCATTCTATATTCTATTTGAATTACAGTTTAAAGTTAACAGGTCCATATAGGATTATACCTGTATACAAAGTACGAATCTGGATTCTATCTATTCTATACTCCATTTGAATTTCAGTTTCAAGTTGACAGGTCTATATAAGATTATACCTGTATACAAAGTACGAATCTTGATTCTATCTATTCTATATTCCATTTGAATTTCAGTTTCAAGGTGACAGGTCCCTCTAAAGTTAGAGTGAATACCATAACCAAGAATATTGCATGCAAGAACAATATGCAAACTGTGAGTATATTGCATTACCATATTCTTTATTTGTTACCATAGCATCAATGTGCAACAGTGTTATTAGCTTGCATGGGAAGCATTTCACTTAATCAAAAGTACAAAAAAATGGCAGTCATATATTTTTGACAAAGTCACATGATTTTGTATTCTGTTTTCCTTATATGTGAATGCATTTCCTGACTAAAGAGACATGTCAAAGAAAACTTCACTTTTAAAGGCATTTTTTATAACTATGAATTGGAGCTGGTGCATGGGTCCCTAAAGCTAACATTAAGACCGTGAAATGAGGCTAAATTTTGAAAGTTTGAAGGAGTAGCCTTGCAACAGTCAAACATTTGCAAGAATCCAAAATTTCCACAAATCATCTTACCTTACCAAGGAACATCGAGGGAGCATGAAAATGTGCTCTTCTTGCATTGTTAGAGTATGATAAAGCTCAAACCAAAGTTTCTGATAAATATTTCATGTCCACCCTTTTTCTTGCCGGAACTACTTCTAGACTTCCTGTTATCCTCATATAAGTTTTTATCCCATCGAACGAAGTTCGGAGGGATATAGGGAACGCCTCCGTCCGTCCGTCCGTCCGTACGTCCGTCCGTCCGTACGTCCGTCCGTACGTCCGTCCGTCCGTACGTACGTACGTCCGTCTGTCCGTCCGTCCGGGCAATAACTCAAATACCGTTCGCCCGATTTTATTCATATTTTGTACACATATACCCTATGGGGGTAGAAGTTCTGCTCGAAAGCCAATTTTCAAAATGGCCGCTCATTTAAAAATGGCGGCAGTAATTTAGGTGCAATATGTAAAACTGTAATAGCAATATGTTTTAAATGTAAAAAAATTATATAGGACATTAATAAAGCTGGAAATGTAGATATTAAAAAAGCACATGGCAGCCATCTTGAAAAATGGCGGCCTTTACTCGTTGTTTTACGATTTTTCCTGTAACTCGAAAAGTGGTAGAGCGATTTTCTTCATATTTGGTATGTGAATACGTATAAGCATGGCACACTGTCCAATGACACTTTTGGTAGAGGGCGGTCATTTTTCAAAATGGCCGCCATTTTAACGTATTTTACTATAACTCGAAAAGTAGTGGAGCGATTTTTTTCATATTCGGTATGTGAATACTGTAAGCATGGCACACTGTCTAATGACACTTTTGTTTGAAGGTGGCCATTTTGAAAAATGGCGGACATTTTGAAAAATGGCTGCCATTTTGATAAATGGCTGCCATTTTAACTTATTTTACTATAACTCGAAAAGTAGTGGAGCGATTTTGTTCATATTTGGTACGTGAATACGTATAAGCATGGCACACTGTCTTATGACACTTTTGGTAGAAGGCGGCCATTTTTCAAAATGGCCGCTATTTTAACGTATTTTACTATAACTGGAAAAGTAGTGGAGCGATTTTGTTCATATTTGGTATGTGAATACTATAAGCATGGCACACTGTCTAATGAGACTTTTGGTAGAAGGTGGCCATTTTGAAAAATGGCCGCCATTTTAACGTATTTTACTATAACTCGAAAAGTAGTAGAGCGATTTTGTTCATATTTGGTATGTGAATATTATAAGCATGGCACACTGTCTTATGACACTTTTGGTAGAAGGTGCCCGTTTTGAAAAATGTTCGATGGGATTCGCTACGCTTTGGCGTTGCCGTTGTTCTGGTTGTGACTTCACCAAGTGGCATGGATTATCACTAGTATACTTTATATATAACAGTATAATAATCATGATAGATACATAATTGATGTTTTTTAAATGTAAACAATGGATACATGAGTGAAGATTATTTTGGACTAGAAAATAGTCCCAGCAAACAAAATGGTGGATATGAAATATTTAGAATTTACTTTGGTTTGAGCTTTATTATACTCTAACAATGCATGAAGTACACATTTTAATGCTCCTTCAGTGTTCCTTGGTAAGGTAAGATGATTTGTGGAAATTTTCGAGTCTTACAAATGTGTCTCCATTGCAATCCTACTCCTTGAAATTTTAAAAAGTTATCCTCACTCCACGGTCTCCATGCTAGCTTTAGGGACCCATGCACCTCCAATTCATCGTCAAAAAAAATGCGTTTAAATGTGAAGCTTTCTTTGACATGTCTCTTTAGTCAGGAAATGCATTCACATATAAGGAAAACAGAAAACAAAATCTTGTGACTTAGTCAAAAAAATATGCCTGCCATTTTTTTGTACTTTTGATTAACTTAAGCGTTACCTCAAAGTGGTTTGTAACCTTTTTAAAAAAATTTGTGGAGCCACTAAGTAAAATAGCAGATTTCTCTGCACAATGATGTCCAATCAAGATCATTGATGAGTATCTGTGTTCCTGGGATGTTTTGGCATTCAAGAATGACATTGCTACCCAAAGCAGGCCCGTAGCCAGGGGGGGTTCGAAGGGTTCGGGTGAACCCCCCCCCCCCCTGGCCAAAAATTCTTTCAAAATCATGCAGTTTTTGACCATTTTGAGCACTTCTCAAGTGATTTTAGCCTAATTTGCGCCAGAATTGTCAAATGTGAACCCCCCTGGAAATTTTTGAAAATTGAACCCCCCCCCTTGGCAAATCCTGGCTATGGGCCTGCAAAGTTTGCACACTATGTTGAAGTAAAGTTTATAAGCCACCTTAATGGATTCATTTTAAAATTTACATACAGCTACCAGTTCTATTACTGGAATTACACTATGTGTTTTAAGAAAGTGCGTTTGAGTTTAGCCTGGTTCTAGATTCAGGTGTAATCACAATTTGGATTTTAGAAAAAAGTTTTTACAGAAAAATTCATCAAACTATACTTAACACTCTCTAGAGTCCTCAAGTCATGAACCCTTCAATTAAAATTAAGCTTAAAAACTTTTTCTCTCTGTAGATTGCTCATATGTCAGTCGGATGTCCACCATTCAAGAACATAAGAGTTCAAAAGTGAGACTTTTAGGTAGTTACTAACAGGAGATGGGGGTTGCCAGATTGATTGTCCTGGATTCTTATATCTTAGATTCATTATGTCACCACCACAAGTGGTGACTTATTGTTATGGTCTCCAATTTTTTTTACATCGGTCGGGGTTCTGCATTCGGTGTCTGTAACAAATGGCAGGTGGTGACACTTTGCATGTTTATGCCTTGTTACAGCTTGTGTTGGTTTGAATGGATTCAAATAAAAAGTAGTAATATGCCATGACTATATAGTCAGGAATTGGAAAGTTTTTAGATTATATAAATCAAAACCCTTTGGCTTTATTACTCTGCAATCCATTATTTTGACAGATCCCGTGACAATTCTACTAATAGAGATTTTACATTTTGGCATGCCAACCTAAGGTCCTTACCATGACATGGGTGCACTAAGGTCCTATCACTTTTGGAAGAGTTTATTTTCATTCAAAAGGTAGTATAGGTGTCAACTTTACATAACAATATTTGAGTTCTAAACTAATTATTTATTCATGACGTAATCCAATGTATGAATTACACTGTACGAAATGATTACACAGTACATCAACTTATTCCCGGGAACACTCTCACCTGTATGGAACATTTACATATATATCAATAATATGACATCTCCCCTTATTAAGTATGTGAGAAAACTCAAGAGTCTATCAAGCATGAATAATACAAAAGCACATTTATATAAACAGTTGAACAGTCTTTTGAACAGTCTTTTATATCAATGCATCACACTGCATAATATGCTGTAGTGTCAAGTCACTCTGAAGTATAATAAACATATCGATGATTAAAATGCAACACACTGCATTATGTCAAATCATATTTCAAATGCAACACACTGCATTATATCAAATCATATTTCAAATGCAACACACTGCATTATATCAAATCATAACTCATAATCTGAAGCATGTTTATCATAACATAATGTCAATCAATTAGCATATCTGGCTGGTTTGTTAAC
Organism: Owenia fusiformis; assembly: GCA_903813345.2. Classification (NCBI taxonomy): domain Eukaryota; kingdom Metazoa; phylum Annelida; class Polychaeta; order Sabellida; family Oweniidae; genus Owenia; species Owenia fusiformis. The sequence continues at coordinate 21,921,949 of CAIIXF020000004.1, forward strand.
CTCTAGTCCTGACCTTGACCTAGTCTGAATGACTCTCTGAGTAGGTACTGTATTATGTCTGGGTGACATACTGGTACTGGGAACAGTATACTGTGCACTATCTTTAGTGTCACGATACACACTTGTATTGTTTTGACTATCCATAGACACATCTACAGGTTTGTGAACTACTGGACTTGATATACCAATCTGTTCTGATGGACCCTGATTTGTGTCACTGTTATGTAAAATTGGTTTTGACTTACAAAATTTGTAAATCAGATTATCATCATTATGTGGACTTGGACTTCTGGATCTGTGGTATAAGACTGGTTTGGGACTAAATGTACTGGCACTTCTGACCATAGGACCATTTACACTGGGACTTTTATTACTGGGACTTGGAATTGCCATTATGTGACGCCTGTTACGTCTGTAAGTTCCCTTAGGAGTCTCAACAATATATGACCTAGGTGAACTATGTTTACATTTGACAACACCTCTTGTTTTCCATCCCTTTTCCTGGTCAGTTTTCAATAAAACTTGTGAACCCGGTACTAGTTCAGTCAAAGGTCTCACTCCATGATGTTTGTCATAATTGGTTTTGTACATATTCTTAGCAGTCTTGTCATTTAAGGCTACCTGTCTGAGATTAGGCCATTTCGGGTTGAGATTGCTAGGCAGTGTAGGGACTGTAGATTTGATTTGCCTACCCATAAGCAATTGAGCTGGCGATGCTCCAGTCGCAAAGTGAGGCGTAGCGCGATAAGTTAATAAAGCTAGGTAAGGATCTTCCTGACACAAAATACGCTTCAAAATCTGGACTCCCCTCTCAACCTGACCATTTGCTTGACTAAAATGTGGACTACTTGTACAGTGAATAAAATTGTACCTTTCCGCAAATTCTTTGAACTCTGCACTGGTAAATTGCGGACCGTTATCTGAAATGCATGTTTCACAAACACCGAATCTTGCAAAAATAATCTTCAATCTGTCTATGACACTTTTTGCAGTTGTGTTTTTGTTCATTTTAGCAATTTCCGGATAACGCGAAAAATAATCTACCACTACTAGCCAGTGGCAATTTTCATACTCACATAAATCCACAGCTATCTTGGACCATGGACGCTTGGGAAGAACTGTAGGCATCAAAGGTTCCTTCCTCTGTGTACTTTTGATTGCTTGGCAATGTTCACATTTTTCTATCATGACTTTTATTTGTGAGCTCATACCTGGCCACCAAACTGATTGATTGGCTCTACTCCGGCATTTTGTAATACCAAGGTGACCATCATGAATTCTACTCAAAATCAAGTTTTGCATACCTACTGGTACGACCACTCTATTTCCATGAGTTATTAAACCATTGTATAGGCTCAAAGCACTCCGCTCGGGGAAAAATGGCTTAACAACCGGGGGAACGGACTTGATATTTTCTGGCCATCCATGCGTTACATAATCACGCACACGCAGTAATACAATGTCTACATCTGTTTCTACTCTGATTTTCTCAAGCAAATAATCCGCAATCGGTCTAGCACTATCTATCGACGCGAGATACTGCTCTATATCTTCATGAGATGTATCAAGAGATTTACCTACCTCTATTGGATCCCGACTAAGCATATCTGCCACATGCATGTCCTTGCCTGGAACATATCTAGCAACTGCATTGAAACGCATCAGCCTGATCAACAATCTTTGACATCTAATCGGTACTCTATCTAAGTCTTTGATATTAATCAATGGTACTAAGGGCTTGTGATCTGTCAATACTTCAAATCGATCGAGACCAATGAGAAACCGTTCAAAACGTTCAGTTGCCCATACCGACGCGAGACATTCTTTTTCTATCTGTGCGTACTTTTTCTCACTATCATTAAGACTTCTCGAAGCGTAACAGACTGGCTTGAGGCCATTTGAATGTTCCTGAAACAAACACGCTCCCATACCATAACTACTACTGTCCGCACTCACAATTGTAGGTTTATTCGGATCATAGAATGCTAACACGGGCGCACGGGTGACCAATTCCTTAATTTTGTCAAAGGATTCCTGCTGGGCCAACTCCCATGTGAAACTTACCTCTTTCCGCAGTAGCGCATACAGTGGGGCAGCTATCGTAGCCATACCCGGGATAAACTTTGCAAGATAATTGGCTGTACCCAGAAATCTCCGTAATTCTGTGACATTTGTAGGTACAGTGAGCTTCAGTATAGCTTGCACATTGCTATCTGACGGACTAATTCCATCTTTCGTAACTGTATGTCCGAAGAAAGTAACGCGCGACTGACGGAATTTACATTTCTTCTTATTAAGCTTGATTCCTACCTTCTTGAGTGTCTGCATAACACGTTCCAAACGCTCGTCATGTTCAGCTTTGTCCTTGCCATGGACTATCAAATCATCTATGATATTTTCAACACCTTCATGGTTCTCCAAAATTCCGGCCATTACACGCTGATACAACTCACTCGCGAATGAAAGTCCAAACGGAACGCGGTTGAATTTATATCGACCAAATGGGGTCATGAAAGTTGTTAAATATGAACTTTCTTCATCTAATACTAATCCCCAAAAACTATTGGACGCATCTAGAGTTGTAAACACTGTAGAGCCCTGCATTTTGTGAAACAAATCCTCAGCAGAAGGCAACATGAATTTTTCATTTTTCACAGATTTATTCAAATTTCTGAGATCTACACATATTCTAGGTTCTGGATCTGACTTCTTCTCAACAACAACCATAGGGGCACACCATTCTGTTGGCTTTGTTACTCTTGAAATGACACCCAAATTCTCAAGTTTTTTCAATTTATCTTGTACACGCGGCATCATTGGCAAACTTACCCTTCGCGAAATACTCACACTGTACGGCTGGGCATCATCCTTCAAATTTATCTTGACAGGGTCAGTTTTAATTTTACCAATCTCACCATACATTTCAGATGATGTTTCAATTGACTGAACACGCCGAACCAAACCCATCCCGATGGCACATCCCCTCGATAAAAGACTCATGTCTGAGGTCATGTCAGCTACATGTATATCTGTCTTAAAACGTTTGTTGTCTAAGTCAATTGTCCCAGAAAACTTACCAACACAGGCTACATTACCACCTGGACTTTTAAGTTGGACCTTGGAAGGTTTAAGGACAGGGGGCTTATCAAAAGACTCAAACACACATTGGGGCATAACAGTAACATCGGCACCTGTGTCCAGTTTGAACATGATTGGTTTACCATTTACACTGAGTTCACTCACCCATGGTGGTTCCTTGTTGTTGATGTCAATCACACCGACCTCGTCAACACGAAAATCTTGTGTAGGCTCATCATCATGCTGGAATCTCGGCTTAGGAATATCACCAACTGGATACATATCGTCACAGACAATCTCGCCAATGAATGCCTGGTAATAATCGTCATCTTCATGTTGATCACTATCACAATCAAGTATTTCATGAATATTTTTGCGCTTATCCATTGACTTTTGGTTGCGTTTGTTGCAACAACGTTTGTAGTGGTTCATGCCACCACACTGTAAACATGTTTTACCATATGCACCACACTCCCTAGGCTTGTGTGTTAACGCACACTTGTTACACTTGAATGCAGCTGATTGTGATTGTCCCTTGGACTGTGTTGTTGACCTTTTCGACCTCCTAGACCTGGTGACGTCATCCAGATTCTGCGGGGTTTCCGACTTCAGATGCACGGGTGCGACGTGCTCTCTGATCCGCGCCATTTCAATCACCTTGGCAAATGTTAATTTGCTATAGTCCATTATCTTTACCTTTTCTGATAAATCTTTATTGTTCATACCGTTAACAAACTGGTGCAAAAGTTCACGTTCAGTATTATCGAAAGAGCATATATCGGCTTGATCGTATAACTTACGTATGAAACTATCCACGTTCTCCTCAGACGACTGTTTCATGTGATGAAATGTTTTCTGTTCTTCAATCACATTCACCTTTGGCGTGAAGTATCTGTCGAATTTATCCATTACAACCGTGAACGATTTCTTGTTCTCTGCTTCAGTGAACACAAATGTCTTATATATTGTCTCCGCTTTCGGTCCCATGCAATAAAGCAATGTATTTATCACTTGCGTATCGTCAATCAAATCAACACTAGCGACGCCATTTTCCAATCCAACTTTCAAATTTGCAGCTGATTGAAAACGCTCGAATCTCGACCTCCAGTGTCTCCATTCTCTGGGTTGCGTAACATCAAACGCTTGCGGAGGCTCTAGCCGAAAGGCCATCACTGTTGTTTAGAGACAAATACTCCTAGTATCGTTGTAAATCCAATTTACAAACACATCTAGACACCATGTCAACTTTACATAACAATATTTGAGTTCTAAACTAATTATTTATTCATGACGTAATCCAATGTATGAATTACACTGTACGAAATGATTACACAGTACATCAACTTATTCCCGGGAACACTCTCACCTGTATGGAGCATTTACATATATATCAATAATATGACAATAGGAGTCGATACATTTTATAAGCACAACATTTGAATACACACTCAGTGGAGTCAGTTACTTGAATAAAACCTAGACATTGCAAATCTATATAGTAATGTATTAGTATAGTATATGATTTATCAATTGTGCAAAAGACCCCATGCAGAACAGTCCTAGTGATAAAGACAATCTTCCCATTACAAACCAAAGGCTTTACCAAAATGCTCAAAAAATCACTATTGATTTTTTCTATCATTGCAGACATTTATGGTTAGTTTATTGACTAAATTTCACAAACAGGCACAATTCTAAAAAATCTTACTTGGATATACAAATTAAGGTGCTATGGAAGTTAACAGGAAATGACAAAACAAAAAATGTCAAAACCATGCTGGATTTTGAAAATTTTTTGAATCAAGATAACAGAGTTCTGTTTGGACCTCCAGTCAGTTTAACTAGTTCATCATATTTACACGACAGGGAACACAAGGAAAATGGTCAGAATGACCATAAACATGATGAAATAACCTTTTCAGTCCTCTGAAAATGTGACTGAAAATAGCTAAGAGTAGGTGCTCAGGAAAGGTCACTGAAGAGAATCTTTTGACTTTTTCAGAAAATATGCCCAATGATACAATTTTGAAAAAATTCATATCATTCTCAGAAAAAGAAAAATGGAAAAAAACTGAATTCAAAATCGATCTATTTTCCTTTTAACTACAGCAATTATTGTTTCAGACAATTTTTTAAAATTTCAAAGATTGTATCATTTAGAGCAATATATTAGACACATTTTCTGAAAAAATCAAGAGATTTTGTTCATTGACCTTTCCTGAGCCCTACTTTTAGCTATTTTTCAGTCACATTTTCAGAGGGCTGAAAAGGTTATTTCATCATGTTTATGGTCATTCTGACCATTTATCTTGTGTTCCCAGTCGTGTAAATATGTTGAACTAGTTAAACTGATGGGAGGTCCAAACAGAACTCTGTTATCTTGGTTCAAAAAAATTTCAGAATCCAGCATGGTTTTGACATTTTTGTTTTGTCATTTCTGTTAACTTACATAGCACCTTAAATTACAAATTAAAATGTGTTGCATGAAACACATTGATGAATTTGTTCATACAAACTGGAGAAAGTATATAATCTGGGTTCTCCACTTTCAATGAACACATTTTTGTACTTTCTCCTGCATGTCTGAACAAATATTTTGTGTCCATTCTCCAACATGCATAAGCAAATGATTTGTACTTTCTCCATTGTGCATGAACCAAAACGTTGTTCATTTTCTTCCGTGATTTCAATATTTTGTTAATTAATCAATGTGTCAGAACGAATAAAATGTACCTAAACCAGTGAGCATGAACGAATTTAATGTTCTACAATATCTATAATGTGTATGAAGTGACATTACGCTCTTTCTCCAGTATGGACATGTATATGAACCAACACGCCTGTGTATATACTTTCTCCAGTATGTATGAACAAATATCATGTACTCCATTGTTTATGAACACACATTTTGTATGAACAAATACTATGTACTTTCTCCAGTGTGTATGAACGTACAGAGTATTGGTTAAATAACTAAAGTGAAAGTACATAATATTTGCTCATACATACTGGAGAAAGTACATGATATTTTTCAATACAGGACAGTTAAAATTTATTGTTTCATATATACACTGGAAAAATATAAATAGTAGTCCATACACAGAAAGTAAATAAAACAATAAAATATTGGTTTAGGCACATGGGAAATTAACCTAGTTTCGATTCATACATACTGGAGAAAGTATACACAGAGGAGTGTGACTCAAAAAATTTGACTCAAAAACAGTTAAAAGTTGGACTTTTAGAAAGGTTACCAGACAGAATCTATTGCATTTTTGAGAAAGTGTGCCAAATATATTATTTGAAATTATAGAAGCTTTTGAAAATTTGAATTCATTCCTAAAAATATAAAAAATGAGAAAACTGCTTTAGAAAGCAATCCATTCTCTTTTTATGATCACAATTTTTGTTTCAGACAACTTTTCAAAATTTCAAATTAAAGCTCCTATGACATTATGATTTAGAGTAATATATTGGGCACATTTTCTGAGAAGTCTTTCACATGATGTTTAGGGTCATTCATTCATACAAACTAGAGAGAGTATGAGAATATTGATTAATCCAATCTGAGTAATATGATAGATAGTCGGTTCTTCAAAAAGAGAGGTTTAGTTAGATTTTGAATATCAAATAGATTTGGATCAAGTGTTATAAAGAATCTGATCTTCTTAACTTACTTAACTTCGAGCACGCAGATAAATATTCAATGGATTTGCATAAAATGCAGAGTTCCTGTGACAATGGCATTTATTTTTAATAATCAAGAAAGTACTTTGCACCCTCCCGCCAAGTTAGGAAGAAGCCAGAGCTTTCATTCTGGTACACATCGCATCTAGAAACATGTCTGTGTCTATCATGTAAGAAGAGAGAGTCAAGGTATTCCATGATGGAGCATTTTGGAAACCCTTCTTAGAAATTGCAATGCTGAAAATGGGCTATTGGTATACACTGTGTACAAGTAATGCAGATTGCTCCGATTTTCACTACGGCGCCATGCCGATTGAGTATTTTGTTCAAAATTAAATACAATATTGAACAAACGGAGCAAATGTGACCCAGGCATCAGTGTAGTATGAATTTATTTTGTTAGGATGCCAGTCAGAGCTCTTGGTGCAAGTACTAAGTTTGCAAACATGCATGTCAACCATGGCCAATTAGAAAAGTGCACCCCTTCTATATGATAATATAAACCCTTCCTACACCTTGGTTTAGCTTTGGATCACTATGCTATCACTATGTGGCAGAAATGCATTCTGATTGGATATAAATGATCACATGACTTAGTTCACCAAGGTATCAGGAGATGGCATGCCAAAATGTAAAATCTCTGATAACTGATTTAGTAATAATGGTTCTAATGTTCATACTTGTTGTTATCAACATTTTAGACATATGTATTACTATCATGATTTTATGACATTTTACAATATGTATATAACAGGCCCGTAGCTAGGAGGGGTGGGTTTGATGGGTTCGAGCGAACCCCTCCCTGGCCCAAAAATCTTTCAAAATCATACAGTTTTTCACCATTAACTCTTTAGTGATTTTGGTCATTTTTGGACCAAAATTGTCACAAGTGAACCCCCCCTGGAATTTTTCAAAAAGTGAACCCCGATTGGCAAATCCTGGCTAAGGGCCTGTATAATATTTATATGAATTAATTTTACAAACAAAAGTCATATCCTTAAAAGATATACTGTCATATTATTTTTTCAGGAATACTGCTCCTACATCCTGTGGTAAACTTATGAACTCCACCTATGTTTTACCCAAGTAAGTTCGTGAAAGGTGTTCAGATTTTAAGGTGTTCATCTTAGAGATTTAATATGTATAGATGCATATTCTAGACAGTTCAATGTTTTTGAGTATTCATTTTAGAGAGTTGAATTAAACATGGGCCCAATGCGAGCACACGACACATAGATATGAAAAGCTCAAAGAAATGATTCCACAATTTTCATCATTTGTGGTTCAGTTGTTATGGTTAAGGATTTAAGCCTTGGAATCAGTGCATTGTGTGCTGAACAATTGTGTGCTTGCATTGTGTGCTGAACCATTGTGTGCTTGCACTGTGTGCTGAACCATTGTGTGCTGAACCATTGTGAGCTGAACCATTGTGAGCTGAACCATTGTGAGCTGAACCATTGTGTGCTGAACCATTGTGTGCTTGCACTGTGTGCTGAACCATTGTGTGCTTGCATTGTGTGCTGAACCATTGTGTGCTTGCACTGTGTGCTGAACCATTGTGTGCTTGCATTGTGTGCTGAACCATTGTGTGCTTGCACTGTGTGCTGAACCATTGTGTGTTTACATTGTGTGCTGAACCATTGTGTGCTTGCATTGTGTGCTGAACCATTGTGTGCTTGCACTTTGTGCTGAACCATTGTGTGCTTGCATTGTGTGCTGAACCATTGTGTGCTTGTATTGGGCCTGAAGGGTTACATTATATCAATATATTGTCAATGGTAGATAGTTCTAAATTGTTCTTATTGATAAAAACTGTTGGTAGACAATAATATAGAACTTTATTAAGTATTGTGTACTTATCAAATGATATGATTTATTAGTTAATGTTTTGTTTATCAGCATTTTATACTCATAAGTATCAGTATCTGACAATTTAAATTAGTTTATATTGATGATAAGGAAATAATGTTTTGTGGGACAGTAAACATTGAAAATTCTACCCAGTCTTTGGCATTAAGTTTATGAATCATTCTCCGACCGCAGTACTCCAAGATCTGGTATCTTCTTTCTCCTTTATTCCTGCAGTAGGAATGAGGTCTGTAGCACTGCATTTTGAGGATGATACTGCATGTACAGGGTAACCCAAACAAATCTTAATTATAATGGATATGAACAACCCTAGAGAGTTGAAACAAGAGATTAGAAGTGAAATGAGAGCCATTTCACAAGAAATCTGTGAGTGTGTAGTCAGAAAACTTAACCTGATACTTTAAAGTTTGCCTCAAAAGACAAGACCGGCATGTTGAGCATGTTTTGTAAAATGGCCATAAGATCATGAATATTTCGAAAAGACCAACGAAACTTGGCTGAATGAAAGAACATTGAACAAGGTTTACAGTAATTGTGTAAAATGACTTAAGATTTGTTTGGGTTACCTTTTTGGGCTCACCCTGTATAATTTGGTTATTGTAACCAACATAATTAGTGATTTATTGGTTGTAAAAGAGTGTAGCAGGCATCATTATATTTGCCCCCATATTGAGCCCCACTTGTTAAAGCAAGTGGTGTGACTCCATCTTTATCAAATACAAAATGTGGACGTTCACGACGTGTGAACTCGAATTCAGTACCATCCGTAAACTGGACCTTATTTCCAAATGCCCTACCACCATATTGCCAGTTTATACCATCAGGGCTATAGGCATGGCCTCCACAATTTTCTTGTATGTCATTTGGGTACATATTGTGAAATATAGCATGGAAATTTCCCCTCTTGTCTATGTACATAAATGGATCCTCAGTCCCTGCAGCTGGGAGGAGTGGCCAGAGCTCATCAGGATTTTGCTTATAGGTGCTTGGATCCAGGTAGCTCTCTGCCCGCACAAGGTGAATCCTAGATCCACTGGTCCCCCATTTTCCTACCCTGTTAAACCCAATCAGGGTACCATTTTTGAGGATTACCATCGCAAAGTTGTTATCACCAGGGGCTGTTGGAAAGACCACAACAGGCTCAGACCAAGGTCCTTTAGGGCGTGCAGCCATGCTCATATATGTCGTGAAAGTAACCAATCCTGGTTTACAACTTGGTGGGGTTGATCCATCTGAACAGTTACACAGTGTATCATTGTTCTTATGCTCCATAGCCGACCAGTACATGATTGCCTCTCCTCTGGGCCCATTGATGACATCTGGTTCATGCGCAAATGGTGGTTGCTGCTCTTGGATACGCTTATACTTCCCCAGTGGTGTTTCAGACACTGCGTGTACAATACGACTGTTCACTGTCCAAGAATTTATACCACAATGTCTAGTCATTTCCGCAGGGAACATGTGATATGTACCATCAACGGGATCACGTATTACAGGGCCACCCCAGCTGGATGTTGGCACACCATCATCCATTTGTTTATACCCAGTGTTCTTATCTGCTTTTAGTAGATTTAACTCATCACAGTTATGTAACATCCATGCTTGGTCACACTTACACATCCCATCTAGGCATTCACCATTTAGACTACAGTCCAAGTTGCTTCTACAGGGCCATAGGATTCTTCCGGAGTTGATGCCCATTTCCTTCATTGGTGACCACAGGAGTTCTTCTATTCTTCCAAAGCACTGTCCTTCGTATCCTACAATATATTTAAGTAATTGATCAACTCATAACCTCTGATCATCCCAGGGGCAAATTTATGATAATTGATATTTTCAAATATAGTCAAATTCTGTTATTTTACCAAAGCCTGTGCCATGTGTGTTAATATTAACAACATTTATTGTGTGGTATTTTAATGTTAACACAACTGGTTATCAGTATAGTTATCAAAAGAATACAGTCAAAAACCAAACCTGTAAACTTTGAAGAGTGGTGAGTGTATGACCAACATCTTTCAACCTGCTTGATACATTCTTTTTCACATTCTTCTGTTGTGTTAAACGTCCCTAGGTAGTGCACTGAGCCTTTTGATGTCTTTGGATCAATTCTACCATATACATTGTTTGCATTTGGTACTCTAAGCACCTTGACTGGTGAATCATGAGCAAATGTATTGAATGATGTAATGCAATACAGGAATATGCAAAGAATCTTTTTCATGTTGTGCATATTCCTTGAATACCTGCATGAGAATCTACCTTTTTAATTTCTATAGTATTACACATATGATCATGTGTCTGTTTATCAATGTTATGAAGTACATTCATGTGATGTATTTGTGATTTTTAAGTGTACGATAACCTGTATGTTTAAATGAGTATACAAAAGATGCTCTAGTTTATCTTGTATTTATTAAACAAAGGCTATACTTAAATAACTACCATGCTTTTAAAGGTTTATCTTTTCAAAAGGTTTGCTTAGAAATGCTGGTAGGGTATATTCTTGAAAAGTTGAGGGCTAATTATCTATCAGATAGTATTTGACATGTATTATCATTATAATAGACTAGATACAGTGGAAATAATCTTCATTTACTTCATTAAATATTCAAGATTTAGTCAAAGTGATATATTTTAAGTCTACATGTACATGTAAAATTACCTTTAGAAATGTGGTTTAAAAATTACTGATGAACTCATAATGCATTAAATTCAAATGCTACTCTTCACCATTCTGCTGTTGTACTTCTACATTTAATATAGTATATTGCAATCTGAACTTTTCCAGATAACACTATTAAATGTTCTTCACATACTGAACATGAACTCAAAATGTTATTGATTTTGCAACAGATGCTTCTAATACTTATATGTATTTCATACCTACTGAGGTTCTAGGTACATAACGAACGGGAATATGTAGTGTATCTAGGGAGCTGTCACCAAGGGTCGGGACTGGGATGGATACACCCTGCGGTCCCTCGGGAGATACCCATATTTCCCTTAGGATAAACCCTGTATCCAAAACCTCTCAGTACATAAGCTTTATGTATATATAATATATATATAATATATACTAATATTAATATGTATATACAAATGTAAAATAATTTAGAAATCAAACAGGTACATTTTTCAATGCACATAATTGATTTCCAATTTCACAAATGTTTACAATTAATTATACTGTCATGTACATGTGAAGTGTAAATTAGCTAAAAGGTTTTAGCAATAAAACCAGATCCCTTTGAAAAGATAACGTGTAATTACTGCTTTAACCATACTGTCGAGTATTGTCATTATGTACATATTAATTTTACTTGAGTCAATTCTATATGTGAGTCTTATCAATGTTTGATTTGCTTATACAAAATATGCTGTAATTAGTAAAATGCATTTTTTTAATCATGTAATTTATTTCAGGCACCACTGTACTTAATATCTGTAGATGTTGTATTGATTGTGTTCTGTTTCTTTGTTTATGAATTCTAACTCAAATCTTGATATACCTTTTCTTCTTTACCCTATTTTCAAACATAATGTCTATTGCCGTACTGTTAGATCTGATATAAGAGTCAAATATGACAATGTTGTTTTTGTAACTATAGGGATATTGTGGACCCTACGTTCAAGCACAATGTCTATGGTCGTACTGCTGGATCTGATATCAGAGTCAAATATGACTATGTTGTTTTTATATATATAGGAATATTGTGGACCCTACCTTCAAGCGCAATGTCTATGGTCGTACTGCTGGATCTGATATGAGAGTCAAATATGACTATGTTGTTTTTGTAACTATAGGGATATTGTGGACCCTACGTTCAAGCACAATGTCTATGGTCGTACTGCTGGATCTGATATCAGAGTCAAATATGACTATGTTGTTTTTATATATATAGGAATATTGTGGACCCTACCTTCAAGCGCAATGTCTATGGTACTGCTGGTCGTACTGCTGGATTGCCTATATTTACTGTTATTGAAAATTGTATATTGGATGTACGTTTGGCCCTAAAAGGGCATCAGTACTAATAAAATCCTATTATTACTATGGTGGTACTGCTGGATCTGATATGAGAGTCAAATATGACTATGTTGTTTTTGTAACTACTTAGGTCAGTCAAAAAGTTCTGTTTATTTATCTCTAACTTTGTCATTTTGAGGAATTGTTTCTTGATATTTGGTACTTATACAGAACATACATTTGTGCTAATATTGACTAAATATTGTATCTCAACTATCATTGGTTACTGAATAATAGTTGCTATGGTAACAGAAGGGCGATGTACTCGGTTCAAACCAATTTTATTGATTTTCATACACTGTTATATTACATGAAATATACTTTAAACTGTCTTAATATTTAAAAACTCCTTTCTAACTAAGTCCCCGATGTCATATCTAAGTTTAATTTAGTTATTTAGCCTTCAAAACAGTCGCCCCCTGCAGCAATGACCTTTCGGTGCCTTTCTACCCAGTCTCTGAAGACACCTTTGAAACCGCTAGCCGACAATTCATTTAAACGTCTGCGCACTGCTGCCTGCAGAGCCCCCATCGGAATCAAATCGGAATCGAAGACCCCTCTTTATATTGCTGAGGAGGTAAAAGTCACACGAGATGTGTCTGGGGAGTATATTGCTTGTGGAATCCTGCTCCATTGGAGATCTTCTGAGGCAGTCTTTATGGCAACATTACTTGTATGGGGACGAGCATTGTCCATATTCATCAAAAAACTGCCTCGAGACATCAATTCTTTCTTGCTTCTGTTCTTGAGTGAGGAATCTTTGAACCCATTTTGAGGCTAAGTAACACTTTTTCAATACTTTAGTGATGATTGTATGACAAGAGCCATGAGAAATATTCAGAATGGAACTAATTTCATCCAGTGAAATGTGCCTATCTTGCTCAATCAACTCTTGTATTTTCTCAGCATTGTCCTCATTCACATAACTCTTGGGCCGGCCAGTTCGTTCTGAATCAGAGAGTTTATCCCTTTTTCCAGACAAGAAGTCATTGTACCATCTACGGACAGTATTATATCTTGGGGCATCCTGTCCAAAAGCGCCTTTAACAAGTGAATATGTCTCTTGTAGTGTTTTCCTGTTTTCTACCATACACTGTATCAAGTTTCTTTGCGTCCACTTTAACAACTTGCTAGGAGAATCAACATTTGACATGATTTTTTCTCAAAATCCCGTTTTCACTTTTTCATCCTGAAAATCATCTATGTCAGCTGAAAATTGTCACAATTGAATATTTCCTTGACTGTGATGTCTTCAAGACAATAGAATTGGCATCAAACCCTGTCAATTTGCACAATTTGATATTTTAACATGAAAAAGCGTCCAATGAATTGATGCCAAATGAAATTAATGTGACATTAAAAATATGACGTTTTTTAGCTGAACCGTGTACCAAACAATTCTGTTACCATAGCAACCATAATTCAATAACCAATCATAGTTGAGATACAATATTTGGCCAATAGTTGCACAAATATATGTTCTATAGATGTACCAAATATCAAGAAGTATATCCTCAAAATGACAAAGTAAGAGATAAATAAACAGAACTTTTTGACTGACCCAAGTATATGGATATTGTGGACCCTACCTTCAAGCACAATGTCTATGGTCGTACTGCTGGATCTGATATCAGAGTCAAATATGACTATGTTGTTTTTATATATATAGGAATATTGTGGACCCTACGTTCAAGCACAATGTCTATGGTCGTACTGCTGGATCTGATATTACAGTCAAATATGACAATGTTGTTTTTGTAACTATAGGGATATTGTGGACCCTACGTTCAAGCACAATGTCTATGGTTGTACTGCTGGATCTGATATCAGAGTCAAATATGACTATGTTGTTTTTATATATATAGGAATATTGTGGACCCTACGTTCAAGCACAATGTCTATGGTCGTACTGCTGGATCTGATATTACAGTCAAATATGACAATGTTGTTTTTGTAACTATAGGGATATTGTGGACCCTACATTCAAGCACAATGTCTATGGTTGTACTGCTTGGTCTGATGTAAGAGTCAAATATGACTATGTTGTTTTTATAACTATAGGGATATTGTGGACCCTACATTCAAGCACAATGTCTATGGCCGTACTGCTGGATCTGATATGAGAGTCAAATATGACTATGTTGTTTTTATAACTATTGGGATATTGTGGACCCTACATCCAAACATAATGTCTATTGCCGTACTGCTGGGTCTGATGTAAGAGTCAAATATGACTATGTTGTTTTTGTAACTATAGGGATATTGTGGACCCTACGTTCAAGCACAATGTATATGGTCGTACTGCTGGATCTGATATCAGAGTCAAATATGACTATGTTGTTTTTATATATATAGGAATATTGTGGACCCTACCTTCAAGCGCAATGTCTATGGTCGTACTGCTGGATCTGATATAAGAGTCAAATATGACTATGTTGGTTTTATATCTATAAGGATTTTGTTGACCCTACATTCAAGCACAATGTCTATGGCCGTACTGCTGGATCTGATATAAGAGTCAAATATGACTATGTTGTTTTTATAACTATAGGGATATTGTGGACCCTACGTTCAAGCACAATGTATATGG
This sequence comes from Owenia fusiformis, assembly GCA_903813345.2. Lineage (NCBI taxonomy): Eukaryota > Metazoa > Annelida > Polychaeta > Sabellida > Oweniidae > Owenia > Owenia fusiformis. Next base: position 21,937,203 of record CAIIXF020000004.1, read on the forward strand.
TCGTACTGCTGGATCTGATATAAGAGTCAAATATGACTATGTTGGTTTTATATCTATAAGGATTTTGTGGACCCTACATTCAAGCACAATGTCTATGGCCGTACTGCTGGATCTGATATAAGAGTCAAATATGACTATGTTGTTTTTATAACTATAGGGATATTGTGGACCCTACGTTCAAGCACAATGTATATGGTCGTACTGCTGGATCTGATATAAGAGTCAAATATGACAATGTTGTTTTTGTAACTATAGGGATATTGTGGACCCTACATTCAAGCACAATGTCTATGGCCGTACTGCTGGATCTGATATAAGAGTCAAATATGACTATGATGCATGGGGTTGCCCATCGCCAGCGTTCCACTCAGACTTCTTCATGCCTATTTTAGAAATGTAAGTATTTGTTAAGATTACTCTATAGATTTTGATTGATTCATAACATATAATTTGAAATATATCTCAGGTCCTACATGAGAGACAAAAAAATAGTTCTCGAAAGTTAATCCTGGTAATCTGTTTACATGTCTATCTTGAAAATGTAAGTTTTTATGTCACCACCACAAGCGGTGAAATATTGTTATAGTCTCCATTTTTTGTGAATGGTGTCCAGCATCTGTAACAAATGGAAAGTGGTGACATTTTGCATTGTAATGGCTTGTTTGTAGATGGTGTTCGGCATCCGGTGGCTGGCAAAACATTTCAGTTATTCTTTCTTATATTCTTGGTCCAGAAAATATTAATGCATGATAACAGCCAATCTATACTTTTTATTATCTAGTTTCAAGTACAATTCTTTACCAAAATCATTTTTAAATAATTTGTACGTTCTCAATATAGGATAAGTGTTCAAATCATTTTTCCATTTTTCTACAAACAACATTTTTAATTTCTTTTCAACCATAGTCACCAGATTTTCAGTATCCAGATTTTGATTATTCCAATAATCTAGTAAATCTTATTTCTAGTAAAAATGTAACCTTGCAAAGACATATTGGCAAATTCATTTACCATTCATTTAAGAATTTAGCATCATGATGCATTGTACCACACTATTATTGTTACCTTATATATTTTTATATATTTTTTGTATTTTTAGTTTAGTTGGTGTTTTGTAGTTTAGATATGTAGTCTACCATAGTTCTGACTAATGTAATCATGTTATGATACTATATGTCAATAAAAGTTATATATATAACTGTGATACGATTAAGATTCTTAGCTATGTTTGTGTTGCTGTAAAAATATCATTTATTACAAATTGTAACCTTTGTTTTTTAATTCTTGTGCCTATTTTAATGTACATTTGAAATTATACTGCAATTGGTGTAACTTATAAAGTTGATGTGACATGTATTAGAATGTTGTGAGAAAATGTTTTTAAGCTACTCTGATCAATTTCAATAGATCTTGGCAGAACTCATAATATGTGCACTAACTAGTTCTTCCCAGAAATCATCAAACAAGTTGTCTCTAATTGTTATGTCACCACCAAAAAGTGGTGACATTTTGTTATGGTCTCCTTTTTTGTGGCATCAAGTTTTCAGAAGTTCAAATCTGACTTTACATTTAAGATTTGACCTTCAATGACCTTTTCAAGGTCAAAAATGTATTTTTCAACTTGCTTCAAATTGACCAATCTTTTTTTCAAAATCATCTAAATTAGTTCTCAAAAGTTCAAATCTGACTATAGATTTGACCTTCAATGACATTCTCAGGTCAAAAAAAAATTTGACCTTCAATGACCTTCTCAGTGTCAAAAAGGACTTTTTTCAACTTGCTTCAAATTGACCAATCCTTTTTTCAAAATCATCTACAAGTTGTCAGAAGTCAAAATCTGATTTGAGATTTGAGATTTCACCTTCAATGACCTACTCAAACGTTCCCAGGGTCAAAAAAGGTATTTTTTCAACTTGCTTCAAATTGACCAATTTCTTTTACTAAATCATTTACAGTGTTCTCAGAAATTCAAATATGACTTATTATTGAACCAATAATATTGTGTGCGACTAGGTGGTGACATGTCATGTTAATGCCTTGTTTATTATAACGCTAAAGGCCCAACCCAAAGTTCAAATCACTTTAAATTGGCTTATTAATAATTATTTCAAATTTTGCATGGAGCCTATAAATAACTGTACATTGTACATTCTATGTACATTCTATGCCGAAGGATCACTTCAACTCATAATCAAATATACTCCTATATATTTTAATATTACAGCTATGATGGGGATGTCAACCAAGGTGTACTCCAAGCTGACTATATAATATATGAGAAATATAGTGTATTCAAGTATCACTTTACTGAGATGGCCCCTGATTGTACATGTATTAATTGTAATATTACAGCTATGATGGGGATGTCAACCAAGGTGTTCTCCAAGCAGATTATATAATATATGAGAAATATAGTGTATTCAAGTATCACTTTACTGAGATGGCCCCTGATTGTACATGTATTAATTGTAATATTACAGCTATGATGGGGATGTCAACCAAGGTGTTCTCCAAGCAGATTATATAATATATGAGAAATATGGGGTATTCAAATATCACTTTACTGAGATGACCCCTGATTGTACATATATTAATTGTAATATTACAGCTATGATGGGGATGTCAACTAAGGTGTTCTCCAAGCTGAATATATAGTATATGAGAAATATGGGGTATTCAAGTATCACTTTACTGAAATGGCTCCTGATTGTACATATATTAATTGTATGTTAATTTTCCGAAGGATCGCTTCAACTCATAATCAAATATATATATTTTAACATTTCAGCTACGATGGGGATGTCAACCAAGGTGTACTCCAAGCTGATTATATAATATATGAGAAATATGGGGTATTCAAGTATTACTTTACTGAAATGGCCCCTGGGTGTACACATATTAATTGTAATATTACAGTTATGATGGGGATGTCAACCAAGGTGTACTCCAAGCAGAATATATAATGTATGAGAAATATGGGGTATTCAAATATCACTTTACTGAGATGACTCCTGATTGTACATATATTAATTGTATGTTAATTTTCTGAAGGATCGCTTCAACTCATAATCAAATATATATATTTTAATATTACAGCTATGATGGGGATGTCAATCAAGGTGTTCTTCAAGCAGATTATATAATATATGAGAAATATGGGGTATTCAAATATCACTTTACTGAAATGGCCCCTGAGTGTACACATAAGCCTCAGACTTGGAGAGAGATGCTTAAGAATGATCCAGATCCATCAACTGCATGGACCAAAAAGGTTAGTTTTACTTATAGTACAGGCTAGGGACATTCCAGCGAGGCCTCTTTCTATGACATACCCCCGCACCCGGTATAACGAGACGTATGTGGTACCATTTTGTTCGGTATGATGTGAAGTTTTCAGAAACCAATTTTGACATTTTCAAATATGGGTCAGATTCCAGATAATTAGCGCAATGTTACATAATTTATTGTTTTCTATGTTTTTATATTTTCAAGGTTTAAAACAGCTATGGTTAGGTTTTTATCAAAGTATAACAACAGATAATGGTGGTAATGCTTTCAGAAAAAATTGATGACAAAATTTTAAGAAATTTAAAATCAATATTAATCATAATTATGTAATTATTATGTAATAATGTTAAAAAATTTGAAATTAGACGTTGCAAGACACGCTTTAATGCAATAAACTGGTTAAACTTCACCAAATACAAAAAAATGAATAAAAGGATGTGATAGTACAATTATTTCCACAATAACATAATTAATATGAGGATATAATATTATGTAACATATAGAGACTTATAGATTTTCAGTATCTGTTTGCCATACAGTAATCGTTTTATCAGAGTCACTATGCAGAGCTTATGGCCATCCAGATAGGATGGTCTTGCTGAATGCATTCAACAAGAGGTTATGTGTAGCTAGTTTATTTAATACTTTGTTATCCCACCAAACGAAGGGAGGGATATAGAAAAGCCACCCGTCTGTCCGTAAGTATGTTTGGGTGATTACTTAAATACCGATTGACATATTTGATTCAAATTTTATAGGCTTATGCCTTATGGGTGTAGGACCTCTGCTGGAGAAGGAATTATCAATATGACTGCTCATATGGCCACCATTTGTGTAAAAATACAAAAAATCTCAGTGGTATTGAGAAACCTGCCGATGATGGAAATATTGGTTTTATTAGTGGATGCTGCAATCCATAACTTTGATCAAATCGAAGACACTATTGATGGGAAGGGATCAACACATCCTATGGCCATGGTCTTGTATAAACGATCAGAAATTAATAATGATAACAAGGAGCAGAACAGAAAAAACAAGACTTCTCTGGAAGACACAGATATATGTAACTATGAAAACCAAAGGTTGATGAGTTAAACCAAAAGTGACACCAACACCGAATCCCATTTCATCAAAAGAAAATATAGAAATGATGACAAAGTCCAGTTCATACCACAGGACAATCAAATCTGACCTGATGTGGAGACTTGTGAGGCATATGAGACAATCAGAAGGCTGAAAGAAGGCCATTTACAGGATGGTAAAAAAAACTTACACCATTTTTCTCATATCTTTGTCATTTTAAGAACTGATATTTTACACATTTGTACATAATTCAATTTCCTACCAGCCCACTATATTTCATGACCATCAGATTGATAGTCACAATATTACAGCACTTTAAAGAACATGCCCCAGTGGCCACTATTGTGCTGTCAGCAAACCTGCACATGTAGTCCAAAATGTCTCTACTTGTGGGGAAACGGCAACGATAAAGTGTATGAGAATGACCTCAGGACAATTGCAGACCTCAAAAGTAAGATCATTAGTGTCATTCAGGCCATATCTGCTGAAGAATGTATTTGGATCATTGACAACTGTGCAGGTTTGACAACAGCGTGATAATGCCAAAACCTGAAGCATGTTGTTTAAAGTGCTGTTGTATGATAGTGAATGATGTACAAATGTGTGAAATATGAGAGAGTAATATTTTAAAATGACAAAGATATGAGGAAAATGCAAGGTTTCCATTTTTTGACCACCCTGTACAACAAAGCACAAAAGAACCATCTCGTGTATAGAATATGACAATGAGTGTCATGCACTTGACAGCAACCCTAGCCTTATTTCCAGGATTGTTTTTTTTTGTTTTTTTTATTAAGTTATTCATTTGTACAAAGATTACAATACAAAAATACAGTGTGAGTGGCTGTGCTTTTAGCATTATTAGCCACGTCCAGGATTGTTAAACTGTATAGTGAATCGAGATGGCAAGTGAAGCATGTTTCTGGCTGATGTTTAAGTCTGCAGAAGAAAACCAGGTCTATCAGGGAGGTGGTAAAGTCACAACATTGTCACATCGCCAGCGACTATGCAGAATCTGTTAAAAATCTGTACATTCAACACAAAAACCTCATGAAGAATGCCAACCAAAGCGAGTCGAAAAGGATGAAGATGATGTGCGCAAGATATGTAGTCTTGTAGGTCCAAATTATAGATGGTGTCTTAGGAATGGTAAAATAAGGCAAATCTTGCTAATTTGAAAAAAGTGATGAATCAATCATCTTAGCTGGACGTTTTCAAAAAAGGGTGAAGGCTAATGACCATAACAACAACTGGCCCTTACAGTGCAGAGTAAGAGAGTATACATGGAAGCATGTCTTGATGAGGCAGATGCTCTAATGATTTACCATGCAATACAAAGGTCAAAGACAGCTAAGTAAGAATAAGAGAAATAATTCGATGCAGTGATGCTGATGCGTTGGTCATGTTTTTGTACTACTACCACACAGTTCTTTACATCGTCACATGAGATATTCATGCACGGTGGCCATGGGTCAAAGCAGCGCATCATCAATTCAAAGAATATGAGAAAACTTGGTGAAAAGTTTTGCAAATCATTATCAGCAGCTCACACCCTTATAGGATGTGACACTACCTGTTCATTTGCTAAAATTGGGGATATATTACACAAAATTAATCAAGAACATTGATCACCTCAGCAATTTATGCAAGCTTGGATCAGATGAGCATCTACAATGTGAGAGCCATGTAGATGACAAGAAGAAGATGACATTGGATGACCTATGCTTTATTTTGGCATCCACAACTGACAAGCCTGCATCTGCAATGCTACTAACAAAAGATGCTTTAAACAACATCTTCTACCAGCACATCTCCAATGTCAAATCTGGACAAAGTGCTCACACAGCAAAGCCCAAACTTTGGAAACCAGAAGGCAACGAATGCTACTTTATTGATGGAAGTCTGGTTCCAAAGATGATTTTGAGAGCATCCGCCCCCATTGAATTAAGGTATCTTACCCAAATCTATTGTAAAGATGGATTTCGCACTAATCAGGCTTGTAGATGCCTACTTGCAGGATTGTTGCGCATGTCTATCTGTTCCCGTGAGGTGGGTATTTGCCAAAACACAATAATGGTTGAGGAAAAACCATATCCAGATGTTTAGAATAAAGATGTTTGAAATAATCATATCATCATATTATATAATGATTCTATTGAAAGATGTAAGCCCTTATATGTAAAAATTGATATTTATCATGTTTAAAATGATCATAACAGTTACCTGATTTTTATATGCATGAATATTTGGATAAGTATATCTGATTAAATATTTAATGATATTATCATTGTGTCTTAATACACCGTTCAAGACTGTTATTTGCTGCTACATATGCATGGCATATATTGTTTGCAATGAGATTAAGTCTTTTTTATAAAGGTTTGTACTCATAATAAGATATTATTGCTTGAATTGGTTTAGCACATGACGTTTATATCATTTAGAACAAAAATTCTGTTATCTTAAAAACGAAAACAATTCAAATTGTAATTTTACTCATAAAACAATGGAAATTATGTAATAATTACATAATTCTAAGTCCAAAGTATTTTCGATAATTATCAAAATTTATTTTAAAGTATATACACAATTAATATTTGTTTAGCTCATGATTTCTTTTCATTATTTCCTTTAAAAATGCTTTACAAAAAATGCTATGTCATAATAATAGATTACATAACATTATGTCATATTTATCGAATCTGACCCATATTTCAATCTGTCAAAATTGGTTTTTGTAATGTACTCAACAAGACGAACAATTTGATACCCATGACGACTTGTTATACTGGGTGCGGGGGTCAAGTTGATATTTGGCTCATAGGTAGCCTGCACTATTAAGAATCCAGAAAATTTCATTTTTATATTCTATTAATTTATTTTTAATCTGAACGATACATTCAATCATCTCACTTACCTGAATGCATCTGACATCTTTGATTATCCCACCGAGGGAAGTTTGTAGGGATATAGAGAATCCATCTGTCCATATGTTCGTTCATCCATGTCCGTCTGCCGGGCGATAACTCAAATAAAGGGTGATGGATTTCATTCAATTTTTATAGGCTTATGCCTTATGGGTGTAAAGTCTCTGTTCAAGAAGGAATTTTCAATATGGCTACTCAATTCAAAATGGCCCCCACTTTTGATAAAAACGTAATCTTTGACATTCAAATACTGTTGAGGGATTTGGTTCAAATTTTATATGCTGATGGCTAGGGACAAAGGAGCAAAGGAGCTTTGCTCATGATGGAACTTTAAGATGGCGGCTGAATTTCAAAATGGTCACCATTTTTTGTAAAAAACCTAATCTTTGCTAACTCAAATACTAGTGAATGGATTTTGGTTCAAATTTTATATGCTGATGCCTTAGGACATAGTAGCTCTGTTTGTGAGAATTTTCAAGATGATGGTTGAATCTCAAAATGGCTGCCATCTTACGTAAAAAATGTAAACTTTGATTACTCAAATAACAATTTTGAAATTAGTTTAAACTTTATATGTTGATCCAAGGCACAAATCAGCTCTGCTAAAGAAGACATTTTCAAGATGCCCACTGAATTTCAAAATGGCCGCCATTTTTCATAATAAAACATTGTCTTTGATAACTCAAATACCAGTTGTATGGATTTTGTTCATATCTTATATGATCTGTTCAAGAAGAAATTTTCAAGATGGCCACTAATTATAAAAAATATGCTTTCTTCGGTGGGATTTGCTACTCTGTGGAGTTGCTTTTTTCTAGTTGTATTTGATTTATTTATATCATACAGACCCTCTACTTTACCATATGATGTAAAATGTTTTCAGAACTATATAAAGTGCAATGCAAACTCCACAAGGCCTTCATACAGACCCTCTACTTTACCATATGATGTAAAATGTTTTCAGAACTATATAAAATGCAATGCAAACTCCACAAGGCCTTCATACAGACCCTCTACTTTACCATATGATGTAAAATGTTTTCAGAACTATATAAAATGCAATGCAAATTCCACAAGGCCTTCATACAGACCCTCTACTTTACCATATGATGTAAAATGTTTTCAGAACTATATAAAATGCAATGCAAACTCCACAAGGCCTTCATACAGACCCTCTACTTTACCATATGATGTAAAATGTTTTCAGAACTATATAAAATGCAATGCAAACTCCACAAGGCCTTCATACAGACCCTCTACTTTACCCTATGAGATCCTAAATGCTGGAAAGAATAACAAGATTCTCTGGGAAGGAGTGAATACCATTCTGGTATTTGAGGCTATTGTTCTGGACCCTGAATATAGGTAATATATGTTTCCTAAGTGACATCTATACATTCCAGTAGATTTCATGTTAGAAGGATTGGGTGAAATACATTTTATGTGAAACCCACTGTATTGTATAGATTGCACAACCTCAGAAA